>CM061142.1:382845537-383229138 GCA_030789695.1 Scilla litardierei
AGTCTATGACTGATTGTTGGGTTGAACCTCTTACGTGGCTATGTTTGGGGGTTTTCGATGATGGATTTCTTGAGTGTTGGTTGTAGAGAATAATTTGACGATATTTTGGCTATTGATGAGGCTTGGCGTGGCCATGGGTTATATCACGCCCCGCAACCCGGAGCCGCATCATGTTTCACAAAGTTGGTAGGTCTTGCAGTTAACCAGTGTTGACAATCTAAGCTATGAGCACATATATAAAAAATGCGTAAATGAAAAACTTTACTTTATTTATATAAGCGAGATTTACAAAAGAAGCTCTTAGAACATGATCTATATACATCAAATAGGATCACGTTCTAAGACCCAAGTACACCAAAAAGTTCTACAAAGATAACATTCATGACTACCTCTAAGTCAAAGATCAGCAGACTCCACCTTTGACTCTAGAACCCCGACTACAGGAAACTCCTCAAAACTATCAACATATGGTGTTCAATGCAAAACAGGAGCACCTAGTAAATCACAATAACTTCAATAATTTTGGTATTTAAACATTTATGTGAGCGTTAGTAAAAAAATTACTGAATACAAAACTTAAGATAATGGAAGTATATTTTTACCAACTACTCAAGCTGACAAAGAATAAAGTAACATGCATCTTTCTGTGGTAGATTTCTTACTTTTTACAGGTTAAACCAAGACTAGGCCGTAAATCATATTGGGGAGTACAGAAGCAACCATGGAGTTCACTACAAGCCACATGGGCGCTCACCCGGGCTAAGCTCATAGAAA
This sequence comes from Scilla litardierei, assembly GCA_030789695.1. Lineage (NCBI taxonomy): Eukaryota > Viridiplantae > Streptophyta > Magnoliopsida > Asparagales > Asparagaceae > Scilla > Scilla litardierei. The sequence goes on from CM061142.1 coordinate 382,846,312, forward strand.
ACAATAGGAGGGCGGATACATTGACTACACACCGGAGTAACACTGTCTTAAGGAACAAATCATGGCTCCAGTCGCCCTCGTACTCCCACTAATATGATTTACCCCATACCCAGTGAGTCTCAAGTGCTCAGTGTAAGCCAAGTGTACATCACTCAACCTCTCAGTGATATGTCACATGTGTTATACTAATTTGATACCATTTCTTTATTTGTCACATGAGGCAAGTATTCAATTTTTTGATTCAAACATAGTCACATTGAATTTAGACAATATGTGGGTGTGCTATGTGATACCATACATTTAACAAGATGTTCCATCAAAAGATGTTGCATGGAATACTCATAACAAGGTATTTCAAGAAGACTTTCTTCTGGTGTCTGTATTTATCATTGCACACCCATCATAAAACTAAATTCAATGTCATGGACTTAAAGTGCAATCATTAACATAATCATAGTAATGTGTAACAGATAACAATATCTTGAACATGAAATATTAGCATGGCGACAAGTAACATGGTAGCAATCATGTTATCAATTAATCATGCATTCTACAAATAACAGATATTGTGTGCAGTAGAATTTCATATGGATGTTAATTGAAACAAAACACTAAGTAATAAATACCTGAATATGAGAAACATGCAACGGTTGGCACTTCATTAAGATGGAATTTCAAGTGGAAAAGGGCGCAATTGATGGTGATCTCAGTTAAATGTCATCATTGATCATCTTTTACGGGACTTAACCATATTTTCATGGTTTTCAATTTCATTCTTATGCAAACATCGGGACTTAATTATCAAAACCATACGTCCATGGTTTAATTTATGATCCTTCAAGCATTCATTTAGGGACTTAAGGGTCGGAACCTTCAGCTAACATCATTGTGTATTCTCAATTTTAAGGGACAAAGTATATAACATAGCTCAAAAGACAACCAATCATCCAATAAGTCATGGTTTATGATTTTATGGTCTCCATGGCACAAGGAGGGTTCAACCATGCTCAGAAAAGAGATCAGCAGGTTCATATCAATACCCAAAAGTTGTCTAACAGGAATTACAGAGCCAAGGAAAGCTTGGTTGAAATTTCAGAGCTAAATAGGGCTCAAACCATCATGTTAAAGGTACACCAGAGTTGGGGCAGCGGCATGAGTTGCCACCAAGCCCAAGAACGACCAACTTACGCTCAGAAACCATCATAGCTATGAAACATAAACATTTAACACCGAAATTCCAAAAGTTGAGAGCGATTTACCTGAAATTCGGACTCATCGAACAAACATAATAGAGATCACAATTTTTAGATTTCAGATCAACCCCCAAACAAGAGAGAAATCTCCCAAATCGCATAAAAAGGGCAACTTTCCTTTGAAAAACGAAATTTTTGATAAAAAGATGAAATCTTTGGACTTACCCAAGCTTATATAGAGGAAGGGAAGAGCCTAGGTGGCTTGTAGAAGAGCTGAGAAGGTGTCACGAAGTCTTTACCTTCAGATCTGAAGCAAAACGTGTCAAAACCCCAAAATTTTAGGGTTTGAGATGAGACACGTGTAGGAGGATGTGGAGGGAAGAGGAGGAGCTTCGATTTTTCTCCAAGGAGGTGCTGGCATGTAGAGGAGAGGGGAGGAGAATCAGATCTGATCTTTCTTCTTTCTTTTTCTTCCGAGCGGCTGTTTTCACGCGCGCGCTTGTGCGTCTGTTCACGAGAGAGAAATGCGAGAGGGTTCGGGATGTGAGAGAGAAGGGCAGAGAGGGGTTTAGTTTTAGGGCCTTGTGGGCTGGGCCGGGAGCAATAAAAGAAAGAAAAATAAAAATAAAAGAAAGAAAGAGAAAAAAAGACAGAAAAGGCCTTGGGCCGTTTAAAAAAAAACTGGGCTTCACAGGTTAGCATGTGTATCTTGGGGGTTTACCCCACATATCAGAGTTGGCTTAGAAATCAACCGATGATCGAAGATGAGGGGTTGGCCTCTAAAGGCCGTTGGAAATTGAGGAATTTCTTCCGGTTGGATCATATACCATGCTACAGCCGGAAGGATCTTAGTTTTCTACTTGTGGGATCATAAAATGCTGCCTGAAGGATCGTATAAAACCATGAATATGTGGTTAAGTCCCGAAAATGATCGATGATGAAATTTTATCTGAGATCACCTTATTGTCCACCCCCCGTTGTCCATCCCCCACATATTTCCTAAGGTGCGACACCGATCGTTATCTCGACATACGTGTTAGCTCGACTTTTATTTTAGTCTACCAAGCATGTTAGAATGTCCTGATTATTATCTGTCATATAGATATGTTCCGTGATTAGATGTTTAATTCATTGCACATATATCGCATGTTAAATGTTACATTATTTCCCGTCATTATCTGCTACATGTTCCTTAGATGATCTTGGTGTAATTCTTGCATTGTGGCCCGTAACATTGAGACTAATTGATATGTTGGGTGTGCTATAGAAGTGGAAATGAATTGGAATGTTAGGGAATAAAATGTTGGAAATATGATTGGAATTGGAATGACATAGCACACCAATATATGAATTGATTTCAAGGTGGCCGAAAATTTAATTCAAGCTTTAATTTAGACATCATGTTTTAAAAATAACATTAATTTAGAATTGCAACTGTACCATATCAATGAGTCACGGAGAGATGTAAACTTGACTTACACTTGCACTTCAAACTCACCGAGTTTTGGGGTAAATCATACAAGTGAGTGCGGAAGCGACTTGAGCGACGCTACTAATGACTTGACTACATCAGGTTGTTCTGGACAGGGTCACATCATGAATCAGGATCTGACCTCTAGTGTACTGTCAGACTTAATTAATGAGTTCCACATCGTTACTTCTGGACTCATGGTGTCCATCGTTCCTACTTTGGGCCTGGTCCGGGTGAGCGCCCACATGGTACTGAGGTGGACTTCTTGGTTGCTTACTGTACTCTCCAATATGATTCACAGCCTAGGTTTGATATAAATTGATAAAACCATGACACTATCATTTTATATATCTGTCTTACATTCTAATGCATACATGATAAAAAGTATTAATCTGTTTCCCGTTCCTAGTTCATGTCCCCTAGTTAGTGTTTTTCCATGTTCACATATTTTAAATTCCAAAATTTTAGAATTATTGTGCTTTACCTGGTAGGTCTTCGTTTTACTGCACCACCGGGTGTTGAGTCAGATTTAGAGGATGCCCCAGTTTATGAGGACACAGATGTCGTCATAGTAGCTGCAGAACAGTGACTGTAAATTGTAAGTATTTACAGTTTCCTGTTTATTTTCATGAGAAATTCCATTTGATTATGTTGGTGTATCTCTGCTCGTAGCCTATATTGTTTCCACTGGTAACTAGTATGATCTGCATCACATGTGAAAAACTGGCACGTCTCGGAGAGCGGGGCATGACATGTTTTTGTGGTGGCCCATGTAGGTCCCCGCTAATCACCTCGGTGAACAGTATAGGAAGAGTAGGATATACCGTATTATATACTCATATTGATCTCATGAATACAGGATGTCTCGAGCTTTCACCTGAATGAGATGTACATGCAAAAGTTCCTTCCACTACTTCTTTTTGAACTCTTAGACCTCCAACTAAAAAATTGTGTCCCATCCTTTGGCTACATTTTCCTTCTTCGACAACCATCTAAGTTATCTCTCATATATTTATCCTTTAGTTTGAACGGCATCATTGCTTGTAGTATCTTTGACTTTAAACGTTATAGTATTCACCAGTAGACCCGTTCATACTTTATACCCTCTCATTGTTTCTTAGCCACTCGATTTATTAGCATACACACTATTCCTGATGAACCCTTGAGTACCCATTAGAATGTTAGTACTGGTGGTGGCATGTTGTAGACGACTAGTGAATACCTGAAGAACTATTCACATATTTTCTAGTGACTGAGATGCCATGTTTTGATCCTATTTCTAGAATAGATTGGCTGTGGACATTTCATGCTACCATTGACCGTCGTTAAAGGAGAGTAGTATTCGAGATGCCGATCATCCAAAGTTCGAGTTTATCAGCGAAAACAGATATGATGAATAATGTAATTTAGAGCCCGACCAGTAGAGATAATGGTAAGTACCATGGAAGTTGAAGAACCAGAGATACCATAGGTAGTGCGAGAATTCGTGGATGTGTTTCTGGACGATCTTATATGATTGTTTCTAAGACACGCCATGAGTTTTCTATCGTTGCATTACAGATTTGGTGTTGTTGAGAGTACATATAAAGGTGGTTCCCCATATTCTATTCATACTAGCGGGACCAAAATATATAAGGGCCCAAGACAATATTATTGATGGCATGGTATGAAGAGAAGTGTGGCCAGAAGTGTGGCGACGTGCATAGTGTGCCAATAGGTGAAGGCTGAACATCATCGTGTTGCTTGTTTATTACAGTCTTTACATATCCCAAAATGGAAGTGACAACACATTACGATGGATTTTGTGACTGGACTGGATATAAGCACGAAGCATAGTTATTCTGTCTGGGTGATTGTTGATCGATTGACTAAGTCAGCATATTTCATTCACTTAGCGGTGGTCAGTTTACAAAAGTGCTTGCCAAAAAGTACATGAAGGAGATTGTTAAGCTTCATGGAGTTTCTGTAAGTATCGTTTAGATTGAGACACTCGATTCTCATCACATTACTGGAAGAGCTTACAGGATCATCTAGGGACCCACTTGAGTTTTAGCTCAGCCCTAGTTATATTGGGCCATTTGATATCTTGGAGCGAGTGGGTGAAGTGACATATAGACTTGCACTACTTCCATCCTTTGAAGGAGTGTATGATGTGTTTCATGTATCCCAGCTGCATAAGTATGTAAGGGACCCGATGCATGTTGTTGACTACTTTGAGATTACAGTACGGCCTGATCTGACATATGAGCAGTAACCAGTGCAGATCATTAATCGTCAGCAGAAAGCCTTTTAGAACAGTCGTCAACCTGGTGAAAGTGATTTGGCATCGAGACTCACCCAAGCAGTCCACCTGGGAAAGAGGATGAGATGCGAGAGCGTTTTCCTCATTTGTTTGTTGTATCTTAGTTTATTTTTAATTCCGAGAACGAAATTTTTTGTAAGGAGGATAGACTATAAGGCACACTTCTTTTATAAAGCCCAATGTGCCTTTTTTATTTCTTCCCCGGCCCAGGCCCACTGACCATTTCCTTTATTTTTCACACGTGGAAATGCACGCATCCCTCTCATTCTCTCTTTCTCTCTCCCTCGCGTTCTCTTCGAATCGATGACATCTGAGGTGACTTCGATTGCCTCCCTCTTCGACTTTCTTCGACTAGAAGGAAATCCGCACCGCCATCATATCCTCTCTCCACCTCACGAGCCACGTGTGCTCACCTCGCAAACCCATCGGTGCCTTAGAATGCATGGTTTCGACGCGTCATAGCTTTAAACCGAGGCTGATCGCCTTCATGGCGATTCCCTATCTTCCCTCAGGTCTTCTCCAACCTCTATTTAAGTTCGATTGAGCCTTTGGGGTTTCGGTTATGTGTAAAAAAAATTTTCAAAGAAAAAATTGGGTTTTCTTCTGGATCGAGCTCGCATCTGTTTTGGAGTTGGGATTTCCTTTCCGATTTCTCTGACAGTTTGCAATTTCGGGTAAAATCACTTTGATTTTCTAATTTTGGATTTTAAAAATTGTGATTTACGTTTTCCTTCTCTGCGATGATGTTACTGAGCTCCGGGCAAGGCGGCGATCCTTGCTGCATCCCTATTGGCCTTCGACATGACTATCTGAGGGACTTCCCTCTTGACCGTGACCCGTTAAGGCTTTCCCCCTTGCCCGCGGGTTGTTTTTGGTGTATTTCTCCCCCCATCGGGACTGTCTGGCTTTCCCCTATCCTCTGCCATGACCTTTGGCCCTTCTTTAGGCCTCGCAATGCCTTCCCTTGGCCGACCACGACTGAAACGGGGCACCTTGCCGTAGTCTATGACTGATTGTTGGGTTTAACCCCTTACGTGGCTATGTTTGGGGGTTTTCGGTGTTGGATTTCTTGAGTGTTGGCTGTAGATAATAATTTGACGATATTTTGGCTATTGATGATGCTTGGCATGGCCATGAGTTAGCCTATGAATCTTGGGGTTTTATCCCACATACCGGAGTTGGCTTAGAAATCACCCGATGATCGAAGATGAGGGTTTGGTCTCTAAAGGCCGTTGGAAATTGGGAAATTTCTGCCTGTTGGATACTTGGATCATACACCAGGCTACTTCCTGAAGGATCTTAGTTTTCTACTTGTGAGATCATAAAATGCTACATGAATGATCATATAAAACCATGAATATATGGTTAAGTTCCGAAAATGATCGATGATGAAATTTTATCTGAGATCACAATAATGTCCATCTCCCCATATTTCCTAAGGTGCGACACCGATTGTTACCTTGTCCATCTCCCATATTTCCTAAGGTGCGACACCGAGTTTTAGGGTAAATAATATTAGTGAAAGAGCGGAAGCGACTGGAGCGACGCTACTAATGACTTGACCGCATCGGATTGTTCTGGCCATGGTTACAACATGTATCAGTATCTGATTCCTAGTTTACCGCAGAACTTAATTAATGAGTTTTACATTGTTACTTTTGGACTCATGGTGCATATTGTTCCTACTTTGGGCCTGGTCCGGATGAGTACCCTCGTGGTACTGAGGTGGACTCCTTGGTTGTTTACTGTAGTCTCCAATATGATTCACAACATAGGTTTGGTATAAATTGATAGAACAATGACAATGTCATTTTATATATTTGTCTTACATTCTAATACATACCTGATAAAAAGTATTAATCTGTTTCCCGTTTCCAGTTCCTGTCCCCTAGTTAGTGTTTTCCTATATTCACATATTTTAAATTCCAAAATATTAGAATTATTGTGATTTACCTGGTGGGTCTTCGTTTTGCTGCACCACCAGGTGATGAGTCAAATTTAGAGAATGCCCCAGTCTATGAGGACACAGATTTTGTCATAGTAGCTGCAGAACCCTGACTTTAAATTGTAAGTATTTACAGTTTTCTATTTATTTTCATGACAAATTCCATATGAGTATGTTGGTGTATCTCTGCTCGTAGCTTATATTGTTTTTACGGGTAACTAGCTGGACTTGTATCACATGTGAAAAACATGCGCATCCCGGGAAGTGGGGCGTGACATACTCTGTCCACTGCCACCACAACTTCCACTGACTTGGATACTATTGCTCCCTTTGGCATCATCATTACCACCACCACCATTACCATCGCCATTGCTGGTGCTTCTGCCATCACCTCTGGGCCATTATGAGCACCATCATTGCCATCACTGTTATTTCCACCTCAGATCACAATTATGCCACATCGACTGTCACGTCCCCAAAATTAGAACTAGACGGTCAAAGGTGCGTGACTGGAAAAATTTTCATAAGAATTTATCTATAATGATCAAAACAAATGTACACTATTCTTACAACTTTTAGTCTCAAAATATCTAACTAACAGTCATCGGAACAAAATCAAATAAATTAACCTTCTGTAGTTTATCTTGAAATCTCAACCATTAATTTCTCTAAAATTCACACCAATGTCATAAACAGTGTCCATGCTCCCACACTCTTAACGTTCACTAAATAACATAATTTCATAACCCTTAACAAATTTATGAAAGAACTATGATGTAATGCATGATCTCTAATACCTTAATAAGAGGGCAACTAAACCAAAGAGCTGGTGCTGACTCCTCCAGCACCTTACAGCCTTCAGAAATTTTTTGGTTGGGCCATACAGCTCTGTAAATGATTCCGGATATAAACATGTATTAATATTTATTAAATTCAAATAGAGACGAAACAAGACAAATAGACTAGTTATACATGATTTTTTTCTTCTTTATCTTCTCAAGATTATACTTCAAGAATACCTAATTAAATACCAATGACCACTTTACTAACTTAACAAAAAAGAATCTTCTAGCACTATTACCCTCACAAATTCCAAAATCGTAATTCTAATGCATAAAAATTAATCCTAATTACAACCATCCATGTGTGAAAGGTAAATTTTGTTATTACTACCGGTATTGGATTTGGTGGAATGGAAAGCAACAATAGATTTGAATTAAAAAAAACGAAATTTGATTTTCGTGTAAAATATTCTAGCAAATGTAAATTAATACGTAAATTCAGATTATAAAATAATAGCAATATAAAACTGTCAATTTAAGAACAAATTTCATATTTGAAAAATTAATAGAAGAAATTATTTACAATATTTAGTAGACAAAATTTATATAGACAATTAAATACTAAGATCAGATTATGAAATAATAATGGAATTAAGTTATAATATTTAAATATTAATTTCAGATCTGAAATAAAGGATAAATATAAATTATATAATTTAAACACACATTTTAGATTTGAAAAATAACAAATGAAGTTATTAACCGCATATAATTTACAAAATTTAGATATGGAATTTATTATTTTTAAAAAATTAATCAAATTTTCTTCCATTTTTTCAACAACTAATATAATCTAAAAGAAAAAATAATCATAATTATCAAAATCAACACCTTTTTACTTCAACCTTTTTAAAATCATCACTGAAATATAACATTCAAGCTAAAGAAAAATACATTCCTATAATTTTCAAATCTTTCATCCTTTTGCATTTGCTATGCCCCTTCTATGAGTCCTTTCATCGTCTATTTTTGTAACGGTAGAGAAGAAAAGAAGAACAAAACCATAATTCGAAAAACATACAATGAATTATTTTTTCGATTTTTATTTGCATAAAACCATCCTTTTTTGTTTTAACATTAAAACATTTCTATTAATTTAAGTAATATACGAATAAGAAATCAACGTAGTCTTATAATATAACCCTTGTATGTGTTGCATCTGAACTCCGAATAAACAAATAAATAATTATATTATGGGTCATTACATCAACCACAACCATCTCCATTGTCAACCACAACCATCTCCATTGTCAAGACCATTACATTTGTCACTATCCCCTCCATCATCTGCTACCATTACGACACCCCACCATATGCACTGTAATTACCATTTCCTCAACATTTCTACCATCTCCATTATCATCTTCTTCGCTAGTTGATATTGCTTAAACCACCACATGGGTTGATGCTTGAACATCCTCCTTTGCCGGTTGCTATTGCTTGCCATCACCGTCTCATCTACTTCCACCTTATCTTCACTGCCATCATCATCATTACCACCATCAACATCTCCATTCCTTCACGATCACGACTGACATTATCATTGTCATGATCCAATCATTTTCTATCATCATCTCCTTCGTCATTTTTCATTTTTGTTTTTCATTTTTTAAAGTTTTACTCGATGTAATAAAGATATCAAATGGTGGGAATTTTAACTAATTGATGGTAAATAACAAGGGAATACTTTTCAAATAACAGGAAGTAGAAACTGAAATGATGCACATAGAAATCAATGGTGGCTAGCTAACCACAAGAGCATTAATCCATTCTTTAGTCATTTCATCCAATATTTAATCTATCATTTAATTTTAAAATACATTTTGAAAGCCATTGCCAGTCAATGAGAAATATGAAATTGTGAAAAATAATATTTCTATACTCTTAACAAGCCCTCGTTGGTCAAATGTCTTTTTAAGCTAAAGTTGGGCTTTTCTGCAATGTCATTTTCCAAAGCCACTTATTTCTTAATTCCGTGCTCGTTGGTTTTTGAACCTAGGTGTCTGATAACATCCAAAAATCCCTACAGTCAAATCAACATTTGGATGACTTGAGGTTTGAGAGATTTTTTTTTAAAATACCATAACAGCCATAATTGGAAATGTGCCCCATAATTTGTTTTTTCTTAAATGCTGTAACATCACTCTTAAATCTTCCAAATTACAATGTCCTTCCGTGGAGGAAAATACACAGTATTCTTATTGACCCCTTTACATTGGAACTCTTCCTTAAAAAGTTAATAGCAAAGGCAGAGAATTTCTTTACACACTTGTCATTTGTATTCTACTTTGCCCTTTCCAATGATCTTAGGGTCTTTTCTCCTTTCCATCTAAAAATCTAAGATCATTTCCAAAACATATTGCGCTAAAGAAGGCCCTCTAAAAGGGTGGTTGATAAAGGTGTGATGGGTTGAAGCTTTTGATGGATATTTGGTAGAGGTAAAAATGAGTTCATGGTGATGGGATTATTTCAAATGTTTTTATTGGTTTTCAGAAGATGTGCCGGTCGTGTTAGTACATGGACATTGACTTGGAGGATGACACATCAAGCCCCGTCTGTGCATAGGGCCATAGGCCACAACATAATTTTTAAACCAGCACATGCTTATATAGCTTGGAGTAACTGAGAGAAAACTGTCTTTATATAGGTATGTATGTACGAAAGTATGCATGTGTATTTTTAGGATTTTCTCTCAGAGGCTTTCTGATATTGTTATCTTCTAAGTAATACTATTTGATTTTTTTATGTTATGGGTGTTCTTAATTCTTAAATATATGAATCTTCTTTCGATATTAAAATTTTTACACTAGATTGAGATTTCATTGATACTGGATGCCTAAATCATTTATTGGAAGTTGTTAATGTTTGGTTAAGAAAAGAATTTCAAAATATGATTCGAAATAATATAGGAACATGTTATCTTGACTTGAGTTTCATTGAGTAGTTTTTTTCTTTAATTCGATTTTGGATGCTTTAAAAAATTAGGTCAAGACTTTGGTTATCTGTCATCTATTGTTTTGCACATGAAAGCATGTATACAACTATGTTTTAGCCTTTATTTACATAGATGTATTGCTAAATAACTGTTGAATTTGAATTTTTGAATCTATTGCATAAATAATAGACAAAATATACATTTAATGTTTCACCTACACCAAGGAAAACTATGTTTTCCACTGGTTGAATTAAAAATTTTCGATGGATTTTGCTATAGGTTGTGATGACGCCAAGCATAATGTGAGGTTTAATGCGTTTGAAATAGTCTTACAAAAGTTTTTGTAGAGTTGGAGATTGATGAAGGGGGTTAGAATGCTTGCACGGTTGGATGTTGAAAGATGGTATGGTTGGTAGATGTGGTGGAAAAGAGATGCAAATTTTCGATGGATGTTGAGGAGGTAGTTGTCAATGTAGATGAAAATAGGTCTACCTCTTTCTTTCTTCCTCTCTATGCATTCTCTCTTAGTAAGAGAGTTAGCTGGGTTCATCAAGAAAGAGGAAAGAAGTATGCAATTGAGAGTAATTATATAGTAGCTATTAAGAAAAAGAGTCCCACGTTGGAAATGGTAGAAAAATTGATGGATATATATTGAAAGTTGGTCCTTTATCTAATAGCTTAATATCTCGGGTTAGAGTGTCCTAATTAATGTTATGCCTTAATGAGTTTAAGTCATCATGGACCATCCGGATTATGTTCTATCCCGTTCCAACATGGTACTAGAACCATCAAACGCCATCAATCTAACCTTGCACAGTTCCTTCTCTAACGTACGTATGAACTAGTTCCTTCTCTAAAGTACACGTGTCTCAGTTCTTTGAGCTCTTATTTTACAAACTCAAGACGAATTCATTTTGAGTTTGAAGGGTGATGTTCAGAAAAATAGTTCCATACTGAAAATAAATTAGAACAAGTGAAGGATATATACCGAAAGTTGCACATCTACCTAATAGCTTAAGCTTTTCGGTTAGATTATCTTCATGAAGATTGTGTCTTCACCCTTGTCTAACTCATTATGGGCCCTCCTGATCTTGTTCTATTATGCTTCTTACAATAGCATCCGAAAGACTAAAAATTTAATATGTATAATCAACTTAAACATTGAGGGGGGTTTAAAGATATTCCAATGGAAAATCAACTTACCTTCGCTTACTTGATGCCGTGTACATGGTTTGCATTCCTGAACATTTCATCTCTGACCCCTGATAAAAATGCGAACTTTTGTGGTCTGTTGACATTGATTTGTCACATATCACTTCCTACTATATTAGGAAATTGAATGTGACAAGCCTGTGATGTATTTAAGCTTAAGAAAATTCCTTTGGACTTAAATACAATAGGCAGTTAGACATAATTTATGTTCTTTTGTATAATAAAACTAATAATGAGCAATTACAAAAATTATGTTACAATCTACAAGTCGAATATAGCAGATAACCAAAATAGATGATTAATGATATGATAATTTGAATGCTGATAAAAATAAAAATAAAAATAAAAATAAACTTACAAGATCAATTGATGGTAACTAGTGTTTGCCGGCATTCCGTTACACACTTGTTTTGAAAATCCTGTAATGATATTATCCAACCTTACAGATATTTCAAAAGAAAGAAAAATAAAAATATCCATCAACAAGCTACGCTTGTGTAAGTTTTTCAATCCACAAAATATTAATAAAACATAAAGTATAGTAAATCTGGAAAACAAAACAAGACAGCGAATAATTGAATGGTATGATTGACATGCAACCGTGCAATAATCAAGCATGTCAAATCCTAACATGGTAATCAGTAAGATGGTTTGGGTTATTAATTGGTTTGATAATCAAATACAATCAGATATGGTCAAGCACTGTCAATCAGTAAAGGAATCAAGGTCACTATATTATACCGATGTTTGTTCAGTGGTCTTAGTTTAAGGTTAAACTCATATCCAATGATACGATGTGTAATTTGCTTATAATCAGGATTATAGGTCATGTGGTTGCATATCTCTAGGTACTAACAATGAATATCAAGATGCACATGATGCGATCCAGATGGGAGAAAATAAAATTAGGGCTTTGTAGTGGATTTGAGGGAAAATAAGGGATTTTTATTAGATCTCAAAAGGAAATTACAAGGTAATAGACATCTTTCGAGACAATTCCACTCTCTTGGTTTTTACTTCGAGAGAAAAGCCTAAATCTTCACAAATTAGGGTTCTATTAATCTCCTAGTATTTCTTCTTCACAAAAATCACCATGAATCACTAGCCCTAGCTGACACCTACTTATAATCGCTTTTTTAGAATTATAGAAATTATAGAAATTACATAACATACACTGATGTCTAAAAATTACAAGTTTGCACTGCGTCAAAATATTACGAAAATGCCACTGGTACATGCGATCGCATCATTACTTTGCCTCCAAAGAACCACATTGTCCACAATGTGATGTCATAAAATCCAAGAGGCACGCTAATCCAAATGAGGGTGCTCGTCTCCTCCTGATTTCTCTTCCTCAATCTTTATGCCTTCATCATCTTCGATCATCAAGTTCTGAAGAGTGCGGCCTCGGTAATGATTTCCTAGCGTGAACTACTTGTCATATTGGAAGAATAGTCCATGTTTGCGTTTATTCTAGATCTCTACATCGATAATGACGCTTGAACATGCTGTTGGGTTGAGTCTTGCTGTTCTTCTATTGGATCGTCTGGACCACTGTTGGATGGGATTTCTTGGCGTCTATACTTGGCTGCAAAAAGTAGGTCTGCTCCATGCCACTTTGGTTTGTTGCTCCTCTATGAGCCTATCTTATATCATATGTGTCAGCTCCATCCTGTCCAGTAACCCTTTCGGTCTTTGCATGTGTAGCTTAGCCCAGATATTTACCTTGAGACCTTTCATGAAACTCACCCCAAGGACTCCTCTGACAATTCTTTCACACGACCTGAAAGCATTTCAAAATTCTTTATGTACTCCCTGACGGTACCATTCTGCCTAACTGCAAAGAGCTGCTCATGTAGGTCTCCCCTTGGTGTCGTGAAATCCGTGAAGTAGATAGTCCTTAAATTCCTTTCATGAACGCACCGGTTGTCTCTGCTCTATCCATCGATGCTAGGATAAGGCTTCTTCCTCCATGCATATCCCAACTGCCGCCAACTTCTCCGCTTTCGTGAGACGGGTCACCTCAACGTATCTCTTCGTCCCGTAAATCCATCCATACGGGTCCTTTAAATGTTGGCATCTTCAATTTTCTGACCATGCTTTTGGTATTGAAAACTCTCTGTTCTGCTCTTCCTCAATGCGGGCCGTAATGGAACTGGTGATAAGTATGCTGCAGTGTGTCCCACTATCCAAAACTGAGCTCCATCTGTTCTGTTGTCGTTCTTCCACTCATCATTGCCACAATCCACGTCTCCATCTTCCTTGTAGTCCAGAACTTCATTGTGGTAATCACCGAGCTCCTCGGAGATCGAAACACACCGTCCGTGCTTTTTCTCCAGTAAACCAAGGACCGCAGGGTCCTTGGAGGTCCTCATATCATCACAAATGCCCTGACAAGCTTGAAGTTGCTCGCCCACCTCTTGACTGGTCGTCTAAGGGTGTTGTGGACCCTGGCGGCGTTGTAGAAGGCTAAGGCCCTGGCGGGCTGCATGTGGGCCATGATGGCCCAGGCGGCTGAGCCGGGGCTTGGCTGGGCCCATGCGGGCCGCCTGGGAGCCTCACAGCGCCGTGCAACCTAGCCAGAGCTTGGCTGGGTCCTGGCGAGCTGCTAGGGGGCCGTGAGGCCCCATGAGCCCCGCCCCGGGACCTTCACACCCCAAGTTGTCTGGATTATGCGAAATTCTTGAAAGATCTTTATACTTTAACAAGAAAATTAAATGTTGAAAATTAAATGTTAAAAGAATGCGTTCCATAGTGAACAAGTTAGTGCCATAGTTCAAAAAACACTCCTAAGTTTAGGGATCCTGGACAATTATTCTTAATCTACGCTCACGCCACTATCGTGGGTTAGAGTTTCGAGATGTGACATGATGGCTCTTATTGATGCTACTATCGTAGATCACCAATTAGTAATATATGGCATCAGTGGAGACCCTCATTAGAGCTTTACTAACCAGGGTATATCTCATATAATAAACGGGTGGAAATGGTTATCTGGGTGACGGGATTGTCCCGGTCTAAATGCAAATTCAAATCGCATGCCGTATGCACCCGGGCGGCCTATCCTGGGGCTGTGGTGCCCTGGTGAGGGCTCGTGGGTCGCCGCACCCCATGGGCTCTTCCCTCGCCTCATTGGACTCCAGATCTGCATGGGATAGAAGTCCTTCCACAAATTCTTCAACTTTCTCTTTCTCTTGGCAAAGATTGTGCATTTTGTGCCAGATCTGAGTTGATGTCTCCTCCTTTGTCTAGATCTGACTTCTTCCCCACTTTCTTCTCTGCGAGTTTTTGTGAAAGTAGTTGTGTTACTTGGCCGAGGGCTTCCAACGATCAGTCCGTGCTTGCCTTTGATGCCATCATCGTAGTTTCGATTGACGACAATATTTTCTTCATTGATTTCTTCAGTGCTTTCACTTTGTTATCAAGTTTTTCCTTTAAAACTTCAATGTTTTTTGTCGTCACCGCCATTGTTGCCAAGATCGGTGTTCTGATATCAATTTGATGCGATCTGGATGAGAAGAGAACATATAATTAGGGGTTTGTAGTGGATTTGAGGGAAAAGATGGGATTTTAATTAGATCTCGAAAGGGAATAACAAGATACTGGACCATTTTCGAGAGGAAGCCGCTCTCCTAGTTTTTACTTCGAGAGAAAAGCCTAACTCTCCACAATTAGGGTTTTATCAATCTTCTAGTGTTTCTTCACAAAATTTGAATCCGTAGCACTAGCTGACACCTACTTATAATCACACCTACTTATAATTGATGCTTTCTCAGAATTGCAGAAATAAAAAAAATGTCACTAATGATTGAAAATTACATGTTTGTCACCACACCAGAATATTACAAAAATGCCAATGGTACATGCGATCGAATCAGCATACTCGAAGGAAGCATTAATAAATAACCCCGCTTCCATTAACGGACGGTGGAAAAATAAATACACTGATATAATAGTATGTTAACCGCACCTGAATTTTTGGATGGTGGGAAAAACGGATGCAGTAGGAGACTCTTATCGCTCCTTCACCCTTTAAGGCAATGAGTTAAACCAAATCTGGTGATATCATATAATTACACTAGTGTTTCAGGTTCATGCCATGTACAATAAGCTAGTACGGTTTCAAGTACGGTAATCAAGTATGGTATGTATGTTCTTAGTTTCCATTCATGTCCACACAATAAGCAATTAAGATAGCAAGCATGAATTCCTTAGCCTATAATCACTCTGGAATCATGAGTCTAATCCTACGTTTTCATGATTATTAATCATATTATGAATGCAAATCTTATCATTTACCTTTTTATGTTACTTGAACAAGCCATCAATTTCAAACAACATAGGCAGAGCTGTAAACATGCATTAGTGTCACAGACTCGTGGCATTATCTAATAGGACATGATTGCATATTATAGGGGAGAGACATAATCTTAGTTTCACCAGACATCATTTTTCATGTACAGAGATATGGATAAAAGCATAAAAAGACTAGGCTGACATAACTAGGCCGAATAAAGACAGTTGCCACAGCTTGTAATAAGGATATGGTTATATTAATCTCGATCAATATCTCTCAACAAAGCATGAAAAAATGGCCCCAAAACAAGTAGGTAACAACGTGACCCAAGTCATTCACATGGAGGCATGGCCTCAATCAAAACATGTATATATAAAGGCCAATCATATATGCATAACATGTCCTAAACACGTTTACAGAACATAATCGAAATAATGCAAATAGGGGTATGGCCGAACAGTAAACATCAAGCATGGCTGGACTGTAAGCGGCAAGCATGGTTGAGTAGTAAGAAGGGTCTAAATTTAAACAAATAACATGAATATACTCAATATTCATTGACATATATAAATACCTTAAACATTCCCTAATTTATACACGAATGATTGAAAATTAACATGTTCCAAGATATCAAATAGCAACAAAAAGAATACGCCCATTCAAAATTTGACCGCAACCAACCAACAACCCCAATGAATCAGTCAATTATTTCTCTCATTTAACATTCAAAAATGAAAATTAAGGAGCCTACTTGATTTTTAAGAAAGAAAATAAACGATGTGGATCTACCACTGTTGATACTGCTACCACTTTTGCCGCTGTTACTGCTGCTTGCTGTTGTTGTAGCCTCATTGCTACTGCTCTCGCTATTGCTACTTTTGCTACAGTGAGGAGAGAAGAAAGAAGAAAAGGAAGAAGGTAAGGATGATGATGTTCATGAGCAAGACGATGACGATGAGAAATAAGACGAAGAAGATCGAGGATGATGATTAAGAGGGGCTGAGCTTGGGTGAGAGTGAGTATAGGCTTAGGTTACATTTTAGGTTAGGGGTTTATTTTTTATTTGGGTTTAGTATATAAGAGAGGGATGGATTATGGAGTGAGTGGAGAAGATAAATTAGGGAGTGAAAGGGGGATCGGGGGAAGGAGGAGAGTAGGGAAGTGGCTGTGGTTACGTTGCATGGTGAAGAAAGAAATGAAGGAGAAGAAGAGGAGGGAGGGGCAGCTTTGGGGGAATGAAAAAAATAGAAAGAAAGACAAAAGAATGGAAACGGTTAGGGTTTTGGGTTCTTTATAAATGGGGGTGTTAACGGGTTAATGCCTAAAACACATCAAATAAAATCTAGAAAATTACAGAAAAATAGTAGAAATTTTTTAAAAATTGTTTAGAAATTATTTGATGAATAAACAGTTCATTAAAATTCAAAAAATATTACAAATGGGGTAGGACCGTTACATGATTATGAGAATTTGGGTAGATAATGCAGACTGCCCTCTCTTCCCCTAAATGCTATCTGTAATTTCATTTCCGCTTACGTTCCCTGCTGGAAGTTTTGGTTTGCGTGGCTCTTTGCATTGATTTGGAGAATCATGCAACTAATGCAGGCGGCATCTCTAATGTCTTAACTGGTGTCTTCAATTTTACATGTCACCCAATATTTATGTTTAGATCTCATGTCATAAATTTTTTTTAACTTTTTGGGGCCCTTTGGACGGTTACAAAAATTTATGCAACTGATCCAGAATGTCTAAATATTTCGTCATTTGAAGTACGGATTCTAGCACCAATCTAGATTCTAGAAAGAAATCCATTTGCATCTAAAATTCAGTAGTTTGGTATGCTGAACTATTTTCTATCACATTTAGAAGAAATAGAACTTACATAACAACTATGGGCTTCAAGGATCCTTAAGTTTAATTTGTTTCCAGTAGCTAATGTATTTATGATAGAACCGTGCACCACTATTTAGGGGTAGAATAAACAATCAACCTGTCACTGATGCATCACTCTTTCTTCTTTGCTTAAGGGTTGACCCAACTTCTTGTTAACATGAAGGGAACTGCTGGGGTTGCAATAGCTGGTCTTCTAGGGGCTGTCAGGGCGCAAGGAAAACCAATGATAGACTTCCCAAAGCAAAAAATTGTGGTTGCTGGAGCAGGAAGGTTTGATTTTCTTTTATTCAGCAGGAAAAAAGCTTTATATGCTGTAATGTTTACTTTACTATTATTTATGTTATCATTTATATTTTTTGGTTTTATGCCTTCGTTATGATATAAGAAAAACATCAAGCCATGATTTCATTACCTAAAAGGGTGCTAAACTTCTGTTTATTAACTTGTTGGACTATTATGTGCATGACAATATTATTCTCTATTGAGTCTATTCCATACTTCCATTTGGCAAAAAAAGATAGAATTTAATCGCATTTCCAGTTACATGTTGAAGTGACAAACCTATAAATCAATTTTAAGGGTAAGAAATACTGAAATAGTTCGGTAAAAAATAGAATCTTACTCCAATTTTCTTATAGAATCATGCTTTGAAAGTCTGTCATTCCGCTGCACTAACTTAGCCCACTAGGTTAAGCCTGACAGGCTGTCTAGCTTGCAATTCAGAGCTTAAGGTTGTGCCTAGCATAGACTCATTTCTGGGATTATGTTTAGATTGGATTGATGTTGAAACTAATATTTAAGGTCTAATATCAAAATGTTAGTGCTTGGGGTATCTGTAAGGGCAGCACTCTTGGGATACGAGAAGCCTTGGAATCTTATAATAATAAGAATTATATGATTTCAGAGTTGACCACACATTTCATATAGAAAATCTGTCTATAATCACCAAGTTCAAGAAATAAGTCTGAGATCCTTTTGTGTGTTTGTACCAAGGTTTGACAACTCGGTTTCGGTTTTGGTTTTGGTCGTTGGAATACTTTTAGGTTTTGAATGGTTTCGTTTTGAGGGTTGGTTTCGGATTTATATGAATTTTTATGTATATATTTTTATAACAATGCATTTATAATAATTGGTTTTAGAATTTTAATACATTTTAAGAATTTTTATAATATAAGTTTTAGAATTTCAATAAAATTGTGGAGTTTTTATAAATTTTAAATTTTAATAAATATTTTATGGATATAGTTCAAACCTGTCGAAACCTGGTAGTTTTGACCGAAAGTGACATGTTGAAAACATGCCGAAATTGAGTTTTAGCAGTATTTTCTTCTCATTCCCCTTTATAACCAAAATGAAATGGCCGAAACCAAGTGGTTTCGACCAAAACCTCATTCCTAAGTTGGTACAACTCTGAAGTGGTATAATGAAGTGGTATATAATGTATAGCAGTTATAAAGATGGTTTTTTTTTGAGTTTTCACATTGAACATAGTACATCTAAGTTACTACTGATTGGCCTAGGTCTTGGTAATGCTTCATCAGCCTTTCACTTGTATATACTTGGAATAAGTTCAACTATAGGTCCTGATGGTCTGTTTGAGCTAGATTGTTTCCAGATGTAATTGTTAAGCCTAGTGATATAACTACTAGAATAAGAGGAGAAGAGTTTTGAAAAGGGTTAGAGAGATTTAATTCCCCTCTCTACTGATTGATTGTTTAACACGTATGTAAATGCAACTTCATAAGTCTATACACTTTATAATATTACATTGTAACACTCTTTCGTAAACTAGAGCCTATATATCATATCGTAAGCTAGAGCCTATATATCATACATACCTAGGTTGTCACAAATGAACCAAATACATGAACTTAGTAACTTAGTTAATAAGCCTGACAGTCGATTCACTAAGAATATATATTGAGTGTCCAAAATATTGTCATCCATCGACTTCTATCAAACTAAGTAGCATTCAACCTTAATGTGGTTCGTTCACTTATGATACGTAAGGTTCTCTGCAGTATGGATTGCTGTTTTATTATCATAATACAACCTTATCGGATATGGAATTGTTACGGGAGCTTATTCAAGTTCTTGATCCAAACCAACCTGCATGTAGTATTGGCCATTGCTCAAAATTCTGATTCAATAGTTGATCTGGATACTATGCTTCTTACTCTTCCATGGAGCACGGTCACCATCAGTAAACACACAATAATCTATAATCAATCTTATTTCTGTAAGCGACCATTCCATTTAGCATCAAAGAAATCAGCAACTTGACTATGCATATAATCTGAATATATAAGTCTTCTTCTAGGTGCACTTTTCAAATAACCAAGTATCCAAAGTGTTGTATCACAAGAACTCAGCCAAGGAGCAAATGTTAACAATGGATCACCCCCAGTAGACATGTGATATCAAGATGTGTCACCATCAGTGTTCTAAAAGACAGTTTCATTATGCGCGCGGTCCATGAGCGCATAGTGCATATGCAGATTATGCCGTCGATTACGTGGATCATGCTGTTTACACGAAAATGAATATTTTAGTAAATAAATAAGCAGTAAGTATATATACATATATGTGTGTTTGTGTATATTAAATTAAAAAATCTTAAAAGATGAGAAGAAGGAAAAAATCATATCAACTTTTAAAAACATGGATTAATTCATACCAAAACATTAGCATCATCACGGCGATTAATACATATAATAACTAACGTCTAGAGTCTAAAGCAATCAACACACAAAATATAAATATTTAGTTTTACAACCAAATCAAAATCATGTCCACACAAGTACTTTGAAATAACAAAAGAGCAATAATCTATTCTATATATTCTTTTCATCTTCATAACGAATATCATCATCTAACCCCCATCAGAATGAACTTCATCAATCACATCAAAAATATATCACCACTGTCCAAATCTTCTCCTTTTGAATGCTCTTGAACATCATCCATCGCTGTACTAGAAGAATCCTTTTTTCTCATTACATATGGTATCAATGTTCTTTGCTCCTCAAAAATGGATCTTCATTATCTCTACTAGCCTAGACAACAATAGCCCATGCAAGTTGATTTCTGTTGAGGAAAAATCCTTTAAAACAAAAAACCCTTAAAACAAAAAAAACCTTATTTTTAGTCTTTAATGGGTCGGGTTTCTTAACTGGTTGGGTTTTTAGTTGCCAATTATGCGCCGGCATATTCGCATATGCAGTCGCATAAAAGTTGTGCGACTGATTATGCGATCAACCGCATAATTTGGCAGCATGCCTAGTTTTTTCATGCGGCCAGAGGCTGCCTCCTTATATGCGGCCGCATATAACTTGTTTTAGAACACTCGTCACAATGAGGTAGTTCAATTTTTTTACAACTCTATTATATATTATTCTGGATCATTCAACGACTTTTCTAGATTCGGTGGTAGCTTGGAATACATATCCATCCTAGAAGCAGCTGATTGACACCTCAACCATTGCTCGAAAAGTATCACGAGGAAAAACAATCATTGTGATACCTTTGTGTCAAAGTAATAGTCAAATGGCCTAATATCCTGGCTGGAAGTGTTATGCTTTCAGTGGAGTGATTCCCTTTGAATTATCCTTAGTAATCACAATGTTATCCATGTAAACAACCAACGAGATGCTGTTCTCGATGCTTATAAAAGAAGATCAATCAATCTTTTTGTGACGAAGTCTAAACCTCGAAGTCTAAACTTTTGCTACTATAGCAAACCTCCATGCCAGTGTGGATTGACATCATATAAAGAGTGCAGTCGACAAACTTTTCCAAATTTTAAAGGTTGCATGGAAATCTTCTTTTCTATAAAGGAATGTATTCGACTTCAAGTTTGATGCTGACCAAGGATATGTAGGTCAGAGAAATGAGAAGGACTGAGGTCATCTTTGGTTGGAGAACAATCATCTGCCATATATCTAAAAGCTGGGTAGGTATGCCATAGGATTAAGCTTGATAGATACACTACTACAACAGCTGCTTTCTTTCCTAGCGACATCATATTCTGTGCTCATTGTGCTATAATGCGCATCTCTTCTTTAATCGATAGCCAACCTAAGTGACAAGAGCTTCTGTCATGCCTTGAGAATCGAGAGCAAAAGATGTAGACAAGGATAATAGTGGAGCTGTCATATTTTAATTGAAATGATTAGACTAGTCAGGAACTCATCGAAATAATCAATACATTAGCAGCAGGATGCATTGTAGCAGTAAGGCCTTAGGGGTATGTATATGTATCGGTTTCTTTAATGGTATTGCTAATTTGCTTTGAAACTGCGGTTGCAACAAGAAAAAATGGAATCTTCTGATATAAACTCTGTGTTTGTGTGATTGAGAACTGTTTAGATAAATTCAAAATTAACATAAACAGACCAAACGATATTTTATTTGTGGACAGAAACATTTATACCCTTTACATGCATGAGAATAACCAAAGATGATGCACCTTAACAATGAGAATCTAACTTGACAGCACATAGCCAAAAAATACATGATGTGATGAAACAATGATTCTCAGCACCGATGTGATATTTTGTAAATGAATAACACACGATAAGGTTGTCCATAAATTATGTACATTCATGTGCAGTAACAAAGTGCAAGCCGCTTTTACTAAATTCATATTTTTATGCTAGGCTATTTTGTTGTGTTGAGTGTATATGAACAAGATAATTGGTGAACATATATACCTGATTGTGTTATAAATTCAGTAAAGTTGGAACTAATTCCTTAGCATTATCTTACACATGGCATTAATACTTCAAAATATATTTTGGTTTGAAAATTGAAAACCATCAGATTTATTTTTGGTAAATAAAGCCAAGTGTAAATCTTTGAGCAAATAAAGCCAAGTGACACGAAAGTATTTAAGAAAAAATGATTACATTCTAAATCCAAGTTTTGAGAACATGGACCGCAATGTAGAATGACCAAGTTCCTGACTTTTTCATTGACCTAGGCAGGAAAACACATGTTGTTTAGTCTACCGTGCTCACGTTCCAAACTAGACAAATGACTTAACTAAGGAACTAATAACTTCAAAATTTGAAAAGATAGGTGTCTTAATCGACTATGAATGCTGATTGGTAAAAATATACCATGCAAAGCAACAAAATCAAGAATCATATCTAGATGGTGAAGTCTGCAAACTCATGTCCCATGCCAATTGTCCTTAATGATCCGATCTTTTGAAATCACAATATATAAAAAATTTTACTGAGCCGTTCAATGCCATAGTAAGTTTGCTAATAGATAACAAACTAAATGGAAAATCTGGTAAATATAGAATAGAAGGTAAACTCATGGTAGTATGACATTTGCAGTGCTAACATTACAAACTGTAGGCACAAACCTGATCAGCTAGCGTTTCAACTTTCAACAGGTAAAGAGAATAATCTATCTTAGAAAGGATACATGTGTTTCCAATCATATGATCAGTGGTTTGCAAATCGATCACCTAATTTTTAGGTAGTGAAGAAGAAAGCTATGCATTAGGGTTATCTGTTGGGGCAAGCGTGGCTATGGGGGCTGAGGATGATGACATTTGTGAAGCCTGGAAATATCAAGACATATGAAACTAATCATACTTTTCTTTGGATATATGTGTACTAGGTATCTCCAATAGCTACTCTTGCACTAGGGGAAGATGAGCTATGGAGTGGTCTTGTTCCTTCCAATATGTAAACAATCCCTTTGCTTCTTGCTATTGTAGCTGGTCTTCACCTCCCCTACTTTCGTAACTCTACCAACACCAACATTCTCCTTTAATACCATGCGCCACAGCCACTAAACACACTCCCTTGGCCTTAATTCATTGACCATCCATGACTATGTCTACAACGCATATGTTTTTGAAGTTTGAGTTTCTTAGGAAAAGTATAACGGTGAACTAAAATGTCACAGACAAAGAATTGATTCTTGTACTCCCAATCACTTGTGGTGCAAAGGTGAACCCATGGAAATGCCCTGGAATAACCAACAAATATCTCCTCTGTTTCTGCATATTCACATTATTACTGATAGGAAACCGTATTTCACTCATATAACCTCTTAAAGTGAAATTGGGGCAAAAGCTCCTTACACCAATTGTTGAGGTAGAACATTTACGCTTTCTTGCTTCTTTGATATGTATAAGATGCAGATGGAAATTATATCCTTTTTCCAAATTTCTATAATTCGAACGTAGTATGAGCAGTTGGACTAATTATATTATCGTTACTTGTATAGACATTACACCTTCAGTTGGATTAATTAGTTTATGTATAAACCTAAAGATGTTCATTAAGGAGCTATATTGCATATGTTGTAGTGTAAGGAAAGCTCTTGATTGTATTATAGGAGGCTGATCATTTGAGAGTTCTGCATATTTAGATTCATCTAATGATAGGTGAGATGCCAACTTTTGGTTAGTATGTAGAAGTAAATTTATAACTTGGCAAAGCAAGTAGAATGTAGTTTCTCGTCAAACGTACTACATGTACTACATGTGAGCTAATATGTGAGCTATGGCTCACTAATGTGAGCTATGGCATACTACATGTGAGCTAACTACATGTGAGCTAATTAATGGCCTAAAGATTAATGCATGAAATTGATTACTTTTCCCGAAGGCCCAACAACTAACTTCTCTCAGTAGCCCACCCATTCTCCACTTGACCCGACAACTACCTCTCCCGATCTTTACGGCTCAACAAAACCGTCTCTCTCACCTCTCTTGCGGCGAGAAGCAAATCATCTCCTTCTAACCACCTCAAACAGTCTGTCAAAGTCCACCATGCCTTAAATTGGTTTCGACACGAAATACGATCTCTTTCGTGGCTCCACGGGTTCTTTGATAGGTACACATGACCCCTTCTATAAATATCCTTATTGAATTGACGGATTTCTGTTCTGGTTTGGTGTTCCTTCTCTACCCTAGCAGTGCAACCGCTCCATGACAGGCGGCATATGTCACTTAAATTGCCTTAATTCTCTTATTCTGATTATGATATGCTTTTGAGCAAGTCACTTGACAGTGACCCTCGCTGCCCCTCACCAATGGACTGTCATGAGCCTTGCTCTTGCATGACCCTTGGTCTCCTAGCCTTGTTGGACTCCCCATTGCCACTGATTGTTTTGGGCGCCAGCCATTAGCCGTGACTGATTAGGGTTTACCGTCACTGTGATGTTTGGTGACGTTGGGTTGCTGTGTTGGACTTGGCCGTTGGCCACTCGTGAATAAGCATTGTCGGATCATATATTTACATGAAAACCATGAATACTGGTTACGACCTTTAGATCCCTTATTGTCAATCTATGATTCTAAATGCTACTCGTTCGCTGCATACTATGTTAGATTATTTTACTCACATAGGTTTAAATTAGTCCCAATTGTTATATGGCTACATGTCATCCACATACATGTTTTATGTTTGGTTATGTCACCTGTTGCTGTTTCATGTTTCTACAGCACACTTTCCATAACATATCTTTTTGGAATATCTGTTGGAATAGGTTGATTATTAAAATCATGAAAGGTGAGTGGATTGAATCAGTGGTACACCAACAACTTCTAGTTTTTGATGTGAGTAACCAAATAAATAATCTTATAACGATACTTATATATCACTAGGACACTGATTGGGGTTTTAGATAGCATAGTAGTGAGAGTGTAGCGACTAGAGTCATGCCTGGCCGGGTCTCATCAACCTCATAGTATTGCCAAGTCCCATCCTGTTCCTACTCATGGCCCCCCTCGTCCTTGTTGTTTATTGTACCTAGGATTGGTATATGTAAACTATGTTACATGTCCCTACTTGCTAGGTAAGTTAGTTTTAATTAGCAGACGGAGACAGAGAATACAGTGTTTGAGGACACCTTTGCTATAGAGACTGAGACTTGAGGTTGTATGGTATTTTGATAGTAAGTGATGTACTCAACTTTGTTGGAATTTCCAAAAGCAGCACCTCTGCTCGTGGTGTTTTCACTGGTTGACACACAACCTGCCATTCGTTGAAAAACATCTACGTCCAGGGCGTGACATGATGGATTGAAGACACTTGTGCATTACATACCAATTTATGCGACAATGAGGCAACTATATAGGATTGTAAATATCTAACCCGTTAACCTTCCAAAATAACGGGATGGATCTAAAATATAGCATATTTAATTACAGATCCGTGAGCTTTAGCTGATCAAGCTTAAGCCTGGTAATTCATACTAACCTTCAAGGAGGAGATTGTTGACCATGACTTAATTGCTTATAATCATCAAAACATAAACCTGATGCAATAATCAACCTCCCCCTTTTAATAATTAAAACAATTTGATACAATTAAATACTTACTCCGACATTGATGCAAGATAGCGATGCATGTTAGAAATCATAGGTTCAAAGCTTAGTATCAAATATGCATCGGTTAAATCAACATGCCAGAGGGCGATGAATAACTGCAACATTAACGATGTACAAATTTGTCACATAGAACTGAATGAATGTATTAGTGACATATCAATGAGAGCAAGCATGATCTCATATATTCAACATGAACTTCTCAACTATGCATAGTTAACATACCTTTATCCAAGTGTAATATCAGAAGATGATAGAACCTAAGATAAGATGTGTATGAATCTAGTATAAGAGCTCAAAACATGTGTACTCATGTCTATGCTAAGAATTAGTTAGGATGCATCTCTTACATAAGTCAGTTCAATATCAAATAGTCTCAATAGCCAAATTGAATAGACAAATGAATACTGAGTATTGTGCAGTTCACATGTATATTATCTGCATGAGCAATATGATAATAAAGAGCTTATTTGATAATTTGTCATATCAATTATCACCTTACCATGTACAAAATATCACACTAGATCTTATCCAAGGAATCAATTATCACAGAATAATATATTAACTAAGGTAATAGAGTCACTATAAACCATGAAGAACAATTCCATACTAAACTGCTACATGAATCAAATATCAATTGTGCACATACATCAATCAAGCAACATACTCAGCTAAGGACATCATTAAGGAGGATGGTTGCCTGTCTTTAGATTCTCGTGATTGGTTATGGTGATCCAAGAGAACCTTGAAGATGTTGGAAAGGCTAGTAGAGCTAATGAAGATCCACTTAGAAGGAGCAAAAGATTATTGATGACATGCAAGGAGAGAAGAATTCTTCTAATGCAACGATGGATGATGTTCAAGAGCACTCAGATGGAGAAGATTTGAATTTTGAAGGGTGATGATAATATTTTTAATGAGATTGATGAAGTTCCTTCTGATGGGGGGTTGGATGATGATGTTCATTATGAAGATGAAGATGAATATGAGTAGATATATAATGGATCTTTTGTTATTTCAAAATAATTATGTTTGACATGCTTTTGATTTGGATATAAAACCAAACATATATGTTGTGTGTAGAGTGCTTTAGACGTTAGTTATTTCATGTATTGATCGCTTTGATGGTGATGATGTTTTAGTATGATTTAGCCCTGTTTTTAAA
This sequence comes from Scilla litardierei, assembly GCA_030789695.1. Classification (NCBI taxonomy): domain Eukaryota; kingdom Viridiplantae; phylum Streptophyta; class Magnoliopsida; order Asparagales; family Asparagaceae; genus Scilla; species Scilla litardierei. Next base: position 382,873,923 of record CM061142.1, read on the forward strand.
AGTTGATAAGATATTTTCTTGTTCCTATCTTTTATTTTTTTTGAATTTAATATACACAAACACACACACATATATATGTACATATACTTCTTATTTATTTACTAAAATTTTTAGTTTTATATAAACATCATAATCTGCATTATCAGCCGCATAATCTACATATACGCAATGCCTCTCCTGGACCGTGCGCGTAATGAAATCGTCTTTTAGAACACTGGTTGTATCTATGCTGTTTGTTGAATAATAACATCTAGCTTCTCGTCAATAGGGGGATAATAAGATGTAACACTAGAGGTATGGAGGATGAGGTTTAGGATGTGGTTCATCGTCAAGATGCATCCTAGAGATAACATAGCTATCTATAGGGACATGCAAAGGCAGTACATCGGTCTCTGAATCAATAGGGATACCAAAATGTGTGAAGATCCTAGTAAGAAGACAACCGTGATAGACAGACTGATAGGTAGTCTTAAGGAAATTGTCGAAAAAGATTCGAGTCCAGATTAAGATTAATCTGACCAAGGAGTGCATAGACACACTTGGCCGTATCCATTGATACATAGCTAAAGATGTCCAATTTTTTAATAAGGTTGTACGGAAACGTACGAGCAATTACTCTAGCATTGGGATGAAAAGAACTCAACGACATACCAGTGTCAATTGGCTGAGTATCTATAAACGTCCTAGAAAGTATTCTATGATCAGGAATAGATATTTCATTTAAGGGCATGCCCTTAGAACATTAAAAATTCTAACAATCTTTCCAGGAGTTAACTTGATCTCAATACCATTCACATAACTCTGAATTTTGTACTCACTAATCTTTTCTAGGTTAGTGTAGAAAGGAACACTAACCTAGGATAGCAATGGAAACGATTATGATATGTGAACACATCATGAAGATGAGAGCTCATAAAAATTAGAGGAATACCAAAATTTACAATCTCTCAAACTTAATAAACCTTTCATACATAATCTTTTCCTTTGAAAATTTCAAGTATTTTCCTTAAGAGATGGATCCTTAAAATATAAATGTAACGAATCATGTGGTTCATTAAATGAGGATGCTTGAGTGGATCTCCTAGTACGTTTTGGCATCATTTCTAAAAGAAATGATTATTAGAAGGTGTAAAACTTGGTTCTAAAAACGAAAAATCAAGAAGAGAAGAAATTATACATAGAAAGATTGAATCTTGAAAGTGTATGTATGCACTCCTTGGTCAGATTAAGATTAATTAGGTTCAAATCTTTTTTGACAATTTTCTTAAGACTACATATCAGTCTATCTATTATGGTTGTCTTCTTACTAGGATCTTCGCACATTTTGGTGTCCCTCTTGTTTCAAAGACCGGTGTCCTACCTTTGCATGTCCCTATAGATAGTTATGTTTTCTCTAGGATGCATCGTGACGATGAACCCCATCTTGAACCTCATCCTCCACCTACTGTTGCTGTTAGATCTTATTCTCCTTCTATTGACGAGAAGCTGGATGTTATTATCCAACAAACATCACAAATACAACTTGATCAACATGTTCTATTAAATCATGTCATAACCAATCAAAAGAGATCTAAAGCCAGGCAAGAACAATTCTTTGAGGAAATGCGAGATTGGTTCTATGTGCATGCTTTGCAATGATGATCCTTTGCTGAGTGTGTGTGTGCTTGATTGATGTATGATGTACCCTGGATGTTTGTTGAGTTGTTTATGTAGTAGTTTAACTTTGTGTGGAGCAAGGTTCAAGGTCTCAGTTTCGGTATCTGTATCGCTGTCCCGAAATTTAGGTATCGGTATTGGTATTTTCCGTTTCGGTGGTTTCGGAAGTGAGTGTCGGTTCGTCTGTATCGGTAGTTTTAAATACTTAAACTTATCAAATACTATCAGAAACGTAAAAAACTGAAGTATTAATCATTACTATCAAATAATAAATAATAAAATAGATAATTAAAATTTGAGTTTATAATCATATCAAATACTAACGGGTAAAATTTGATACTTAAATACTAAATACTAAATAAATGAATGGATTCCTGAAGTTTGCCTAGCACACTATCCTTTTTACTTTGTGCACATACCACTTACAAATTAACAAGACATCTACTGGAGGTTACTTGTTTTACTCGGGCCTCGCACGCGCGCCGCTCTCTCTCACACACGGTAGATAGGCGAGGCCGGGGCGGCAAGGAGTTCGGTGAGGCAGCAAGGCAGGTGACGAGGCGGCGAGGCGAGTTCAATTCTTCTTCTTCTTTTCTTTTCTTTTTCTTCTTTTTGTTGCAATTTTTTCTTGTTTCTGCATCTTCTTCGTCTAATTCTTCAATTTTGGACCATACCCGTCTCCGTTTTCAAGCCAAAACCCTAGGGTTCCGGCAGATACCGAGTTACAGTAGTGGTTTCGGTCTCGACTGCCTCTGAGATCGAAACGAAACGACCAAAACCCTAGGGGTTCGACCGATACGTTTCGACCGATGCCTAAAGCCATGTTTCTTTCATGGTTTATATTGACTCTTTATAATCAATATTATCCTAGTTATTTCATATTTCATATTTCATATTATATTCTGTGATCATATGATTCCTTGGATATGATTTGTGTTGAAATTTCAAGATGTATTGTGATACTTTACATGGTAAGACGATACATTGATATAATACACACCTTTCTAAAATATGTTCTTTATGGTTTCATATTGCGCATGTAAAATTTTTTACAGATAATATGCAGTGATTATTGCACAATACTTTAGAAATGTTCATTTGCCTATACATGCCTTGCAAATTAGCTTTGGCTATTCAGACACTCATTTGATATTGAATGATTACTTATGTAAGAGATGCATTTCGAGGCTATCTGACTCATACTACTTCTTAGTGACTTACACATGAGTACTCTATTACACTGTGAGCTCTTTCACTAGATTTATACAAGTATTTCATTATCTATCTTAAGTTCTACGAATTCATCTTTTGAGAATACATTTAATATAGGTACTTGAATAAATGTATGCAAAAATTTATTAAGTGATCCTTACATTGACATTTTTTTACTTGAGAATATTTCATGAAAAGTATGCATATTTCATTAATGAAGTTATATTCCATGAGATCATGCTTGTTAAAATTCTCTCATTGATATGTCACATAATACATTCGGTCAGACTCAATTCGACAAATTTGATACACATCATTTATGTTGCTTTGTTATTGATCACTCTTTTTTGATAATGCCAGAGGAGAAAAAATTTAGTGACATAAAATATGGCATATTGATTTCACATATTTTGATCACTCATTTTGGCACACTTTTGATACATATTTTATATATAAGTTTTGACTTTGCTTATTTCTAATATGCACTGATTCAAGGGGAGTTCTAAAGCTATTTTGTATCAATGTAAGGGAGTGCATATTTAATTTTTGTAATTTCATATTTCATGTGTTAAATTGTGTGTCATCATCAAAAAGGGAGAGAATGTTGGTTATTGCATCACCTCGAGGTATGTTTTCAAGATGAGCAAACAATTAGTATAGCTAATGAAATTTGTGAGTGTAGGCAGTTAACATGATCAACAAACCACTCAAGCTCATAAGAATTGATGACTTGGAGTTAAAAAATCTCAACATGAGTATTAGAAGCTCATTCAAGGAATTTGATGTGCAAAAGCTTTAGAAGACAAGTTGAAGAGCCAAAGAATACATCAAGACTCCAAGTATAGTGTGAGTGTTGTATGTAATTTTGTAACTTGGTTTGGAATGTTAAAGGCATTAAGTTGAAGCTTGCACACACTTAAGAAAACGTTTTCAATATTTTAGAAATATTTTTAAAATGTTTTAAAATGATTTTAATAGGAAATCCTAGAGTTTTCTGATATGTATAAATTCATCAGAAAACTGGTCAACCAGTAGATACACTATAGTCGACCAGTGCACTTGGCTGCTCTCAGAAAGTAGTAGCACTGCTAGAAAGTCGACTAGTGGAGTCCGAGTGGTCAACCAGCAGGTCACTGGTCGACCAATAAGAGTATTGTGGTTGACTAGTCAACCCTACCAGTAATATTTGGGTAGCTCTTTGACTAGTCGTTGGAGAGACGTTAGAGGTTATCTTGGGTAGTTTGTTTTATGCATATTTTCACCATATATATAGAGGATTTGCTGTTGTGTTTGATATGAATTTATAATGCAAAATTTAAGATTTTCTAAGTATTTTTCAAGCTTTCTTAACGCCCTTCAAGTTTTCTTAAGGTCAAAATTTTAAGTTCTTACAAAAGCTTTTAAGCAATCATTTTGCGCAGCCGTAGAATTGTGATCTGTATTAAGCTTAATCTTGATTCTCTAGCCACACTTTGCAAGCTTCAATTTTGGTGGCTACACGTGATTGTAATCTCTCTACAATAGTATAAGTGGAAATCCACACAAGGTTGTGGTGGTAAGTTATTTGTACTTGTTGTGATGGGGGAAAAGCCTCAAGTGTGAGGTTCTCTTGTGAAGAGGTTTGGATTTGTTGCAAGTCTTTTTAGTAAAGAAGATGTAAGGGTGTAAACGCCCTCAAAGTGTTGAGTGCAATGGAAGTCATCTAAAGAGAGGCAAGTAGTGGAAATCCAAGTAGTTGCTTGTGATTGGAATAGCCCACAGATGGGTGAATCAGGATACTTCTTTGTGTTTGCGTTTGATCATGTGTCTCTTACTCCCTTTTACTTGCATTGTGTATTTAATTTTGCTGTGCTCATATTCTATCTTGCATGTTTTTGAGATTTGTTGATGTAGTCTCAAGAGAGGTAACACTCATTGAAGACTTAGGTAAACTTAGATGGATTAAATTTTAATTTGTGATTATTTTCTAATAACACGATTTAGCCCCCCTCTAGTATTTATTTGCCATCTCAGGACCCCAGCAGATCCAATGTTATCTTCCTTTGTGATCTTGTAAATATATTCAACTTAAACTATCTACCAATACTCGTTTGGGATCACAAAATACACTACCAAAATCAGAAGGTGGCAATCTCTCAGTATTGGTGTGAAAGAGCATTAGTACTCTATAAAGGAAGCATAAGTGCTCGGTAAAAAAGGAACATACCCAATTTGAAAACATATCAAAGTAATAATTTTTATTGCAATATATTAAACCTTTTTTAATGTTTAATGTTTAAGTTTGTAACAGCTAAACATAATAATAGCAAACGAAACTATTATAAAATGTTGGAAGGTAAAGAAGCTGAAGATGAAGGATGAGGGTGGATGTCATTGTACGAGGTTGGAGGATGGTCGAAACAGGTGTAGATGGTTGGTTGAAGTGGCGATAGCTTCGGATCATGTCAGAAACGGATAGGGATTTGTCACAGAGGGGCGATGATGTTGAATCAAGTTGGACGAGGTCAGAGAATGGTTGGATGAAATGACAACATCGTCGGATCATGTCAGAAGTAGGTTAGGATTTGTCGCAGATGGTGACGATATTTACTTGGGTTAGAAGAGGTTGAGGTCCAGAGATGATGCAAGTGTTGGTTCTGGTAGGAGATAGTCGGAGAGGGACGGGAAAGCAAATCTGGTTAGAATCTCGTTGGAAACTTTCGGATCTACTGAAAAATACTAGGATATATTTAGAATCAACCTATTAAAGGCAATCCGATGTTAACAACCGGTGGCAGTCTGGATCTGTTCGTGGCAGATGGGAAAGGTTATTTTATTTGGAATATATGGTTTCTAATTAGGATAAGAATTTGGGATCAGGACCTCAGCGTTGAAACCATGATAGAAGTAGAGTAGAAGATTTTTAAGAAGGGTTGGAGAGTTAATTAATCCCACTCTATACCTGCTGATAAATAAATTAATTAATTAATAGTTATGTATGCATGTATGTGTATGCAACTTTAGGTAAAAAGTCAATACACTAATAATATTACATTATAAAAAAATTAAAGCGTAGTGATGAAAGCATGGGAAAAGGTTTCGAGTGAAACCGTTCAATTTTGGCCCTTTCGTACCTGTTTCGGCCAAGATCGGTACGTAACTTGGCCCGCAATCTTGGTTTTGGACCTAAGCAAGAAAACGCAAAGATTTGACCCCAAAATTGAAGGAGCAACGACAAAAAAATCAAGAAAAATAAAGACAAAATAGAAAAAAGAAACAAAAAAAGAAGAAGATGCTAAATAATTTCTTGGTCTTGATCTCGCTGTCTTCATCTTCATCATCTCCGCTTTCTCACTTTGAGATCAAGATCGTCGAGAGAACACGAGAGAGAGATCGTCGAGAGATCGCTATCGCCGAGAGATCACCGTCGTCGAGAGTCGGAGATCACAGAGGGCCTGAGAGATCGAGAATTCGAATTAAGTAGTGAGTGAGATTTCTTATGCCTTACCGTCTAAGCAGAGTGCTTCTCAGTAATTTACAAGTTTGCCGTTACCTTTTACGAATGGGATTTAAAGGAATGTCAAATTTATAAATAAAGTAGTATCTTCAGCAAAATGTGTTGGTAGAATATTGGTTGGTGGAATTTTTTTTGGAATTTTTTGCTTTGTACTATCTTTAGCAAAGTAATATTTTCAGCAAAAGTAACATCCGGCTAAACAATTCCCTTTAATTACAAGTTTGACATGAGTCACTTGAAATTTTTTTCTTTGAAATTTTTTAAGTTAGCCTAATGAAATGTCAAACGAATATTACAAGTTAATTTTATATACAAGTAAATTACAAAAGGGAATGACAAACTATTAGCCGAAACGAAACCAAACTCTTAAGCCACCGAACGAGCGAGACCTGACCGAAATCTAAAATTCCCAGAAGACCGAAGCCGAAACCGAAATCAAGACCTCTAACCTTGGGAAAAATATCTTTGTACATGACACCCGCATGCATCAGAAAAATATTAAACTAACAATATTTTATACATTAACATAGAACTACAACTTGGTCTTTTTCCCGCTAGATGTGCTAAATTAGTTGGCTTGCAAAATTCAAGCTAAGTGGGTTGCCTTCATCTCGATTTGTGGAGCTCAGAACATTTTATGATCTTAACGTAACATATTCTTGGAGGTGGTGCATCTTGATCCATGTAAGAAGTCAAACCATTTATCTTTCAAAGGTCGGTGAAACCAGACTTGTTTGACATGTGAGGACAAGTATATTCTTTGTGATAACCCTTGATTAGTGCAATGCTAGTTGCTGGGAGTGCATTATATAAACTGAGGGAACACTTAGATATTTTGTTATGTGCGAGAGATGGAACTGCTAAATAAATTATTGTTGTGTTGTTTATTAGAAAAAGTAACATATTCTGGTCGGCTACTGTCTGATCTACTAAATTTATCTACCTGATGCTATTACAGTGCTGGAATTGGTGTGGTCAATGCTGCAAGAAAAAACATGGCAAGAATGCTAGGCAACAATGAATCTGCATTTGAAAGTGCCAAGAGCCAATTTTGGGTGGTTGATGCCAAGGTTTGTCTTCTTCCCCCACTATATTCACATTTTGAAAGTGCTTGGAGGCAGTTTATGGGTTGATCACAAGGTTTATCTTTCTATATTATATTATTTTTGAAACAAAAGCTGTAGAATTTCCACAACCCACCCCCTATCATTGCTTCTTGAGGTAAGGCCTCAAGATCTACATGCACCTACATAATTTAATATTTTATTACCAAGAAATTAGCTGTTAGTTATGGTTTACTTTGGCAGCATTGTAATTCAAAGTAATGCTTGGTATGTTGAGTATCTCCAAGTTAACCTCATCAATTAAGCTTGTACTCGAACAATCTATTAGCAACTTGCATAATGACCCTTCTTGAGAGTACAATGTGAACGTCTGTTTTCTTAGCCCCCCCCCCCCCCCCCCCCCCCAAAAAAAAAAAAAAAAAAAAAAAAACCAAGTTAAAAAAAATTCTGTTAGTTATAACTTTTGTTTTTATGTATGCAAATGCTGGCGAAATAGGCTCATTAGTTGCAACTTCGGCAATGATATTTTTTGCATCATTTATTGACCAACTTTGTCTTCACTTATTGTTCCTATACGTCACAAATCTGAAGAACGTCCAGGAGGCAACAGAAGCGAAATGTCTTTTCTTTAGGTTCATTAGGGATGCTTTGCCATGGTTACCACTTAGGCAATGTTTGGTTGGATTGCCAAGTCATCTTGTAGACATGTGATCCTCATTAGAGGAATTTTTAGTCAGAATCAGCAAATGATATATCTACAGTATGCCGTTTCACATACAAATAACATCCCGGGAACTCCCCCCAAAAAAAAAGAAAGAAAAAGAAAAAGAAAAAAATCAGTTGGTAAACAAGGGGTTAAACAATTGTAACGAAAAATTAAACATAGTAGAATTAAAGATGTGAAAGAGGGTGCAAGAGGAATATCATGCATAGTATCACTACTATGTTCTGATTTCAAACTGAAAACACAGACCTTGTTCCATGGTGCCTAAAGGCATTTACTTTTATTCGAACTCGAAGGCGAGCCTTCTTTAAGCAACTTGCATCCATTTACCACCTGAGCTAGATCTGAGGGACGCAAGGAGGTTAACTCATTGGTATAAAGAATGCACATGATAGCAAGCTCGTCTGGGAAGTTTATCTTTGTTCATGAAAATAGAATTAAGTACATTAATATTTTAACACTTGTGCCACCATTCATGGGGTTAATTCTTTGCATGTGTAATGCTTTTAAGTGGTTCCTTAGAACTTTTAACACCTTAATAAGTATTTGAAATAATTGTATATGGTTAAACCCAACAATTTTAAGGCTCATCAAGTGGGGTTATCTGATATAGTTGTCAAGGTCTGAAATCCCGGTTTTGGTGTCAAGCATCAACCAATGGTTTATTCTATTGGTATCGGTTGGTTTGTGGCGTTGGTATTAGCTGTGTTAGTAGTAGCATGCGATACTCGTTGGATGATATTGGACTTTAGGTATAGGATGTCACCCCAAGTGTTGATTGCAGTTGGATCTTCATCTTCAGTAAAATACTTCATGTATCCATAATTATCTCCATCATCCATGCATTTGTTATCTCTTTTTCTATCCTTTTTCATCAGTGATTTTCATTAAAGATCCTTATCTAAATCAACTAGCTGGTATTGCTCAGCTTAATTTGCTTTTGGAAGCAGACTTAGATGTCTTTGCCTGATATTATAATCTAAATGCTCAATACCATACATGTTTCGGAGAAAATTGAATAGATTCGCCCAGTATCGATAAAGAGGGGTCTGTATCATTTCACCCCCACCAAATCCGATCCAACGAAGCCAATGCGTATTGGCATCAGCCTTTTAAAGTTCGATTTTGATTGTTTACGGAGATTATTGCAACCATTATAAAGAATAAGTCAATTTTTTTACTTTTGGCACTTTAAACCCCAGATCTCCTCTTATTAGTTGCCCTTACTCAATACCATTGGTACCAGCTAGGTTTGAACAGAACGTGTCGGCATGCTTGAAATCCAATATAATACGAGTGATATGTCTTGGTAATGGCTGATTTTTCGGGCTGACTCTTTATGATATGCATCAGCCATTGCGTTCCATTTCCTATGCAAACTACCCCTGTCGGTTATATGGTACAGTTCAAGTCAGATGTAGTATGGACTCACATTATACTATTGATGTTCTGCTCCTTTCAGAGGTCATGATGGATGTGGTTCAAATTTGTATGGGATGTGAACCTATTCCTTCCTCATGCAAGACTACTGATCCGTTTGATGGATATTATAAACTCAGCCAAATTGTCTAGTTCACCAATCATATGAACATGCCACTGTGTCAGTGTTCTTCATCCTTTTCTTTAGCTGGTTCAGAGACTGATGGAACTTCCATGGTCTCCTCTTGACTGTTACTGGTTTCGTGTTGCCATGTAGAGGGCTGAATTCCTGCTTAGTTGACAATGGTTTTCTTGGCTATAACTTACCATAAATTCACTTACAAAACCGCTTTCTTTAGTTGAGAGCCCAGTCTGTACTGATCCTTGCTCCTGTGGACTTGTTTTGTCCGCTGCACGACGTAATATCACAGTTTGGCTATACACTCCACTAGCAGTGGGAATTTCAAATCAGGCCATTATGTGGGCTCCTAAATAAGTCATGAAAGTGATGAAACACCAATATGACTGGTAGCTATGATAGCAGAGCAGTTCCAGCTTGCTCCATGGCTTGTCGCTGCAACTGAAGCACATACATTCAGTCATCTGTAGTCCCCTGCTTTCGGATACACAACTTAGGAGATTATATTTTAATATATGTTAAGAAATGGAAGATATGTTTAGGATAATGGATGCTGGACACGTTGGTACTAGCCATCGTTGACCCAACAAGCCTAACCGGAATTGGCCTCAGCTTTCGCATTATGGTATATAGCCTGTAATTATGGAGGCAATGTTCTGTTCACGTCCTTCCATTAGGCTTATAAATTTTGTTCTTATCATAGAGTTTGCAGCCTGATGCTAAAGAAACTCGTACTCATCTGTTTAGATGAGTAATTATGGCATATAGCCAGTAATTATGGAGGCATATAGCCAGTAATTATGGAGGCAATGTTCCGTTCACGTCCTTCCATTAGGCTTATAAATTTTGTTTTTATCATAGAGTTTGCAGCCTGATGCTAAAGAAACTCTTACTCATCTGTTTAGATCAGCACATTTTTCTGTTCACAAATCATGTGCTTAGGTAGCCAACGAAATTTCAAATATCTCACGAGCGTGATTCTAATGAACTGTATTCAGATATGAAGCTTGGCTAGCTCCTGCTTTACCAACACAACAAAAATTCTGACCATTTTACTTGAATCCTCTACGACTGTCATGGAAATTGGAAACCTTCTACATCACCACCTCCAGCTGGACAGCGTTCAATAGAACTAATGTTGTCATAAGTACAAACATAATTTTTAGCATTAAGATCTGAATTGCTGCTCTCAATAGCACTATCAATCTAACTTCTCTCTTGAATTGATCTGGATATTCAGGAACAAGTCTCTGCTAACGCGTGAAGTTCTTCACTAGTTAATACTTGAGCTCTTGCGGTCTCAGTGCTTCACCACTCGAAGAATATTAAATCCCGATGACTGTTCTCTTTGATTCTGCATTTCAAGAACGTCAAAACTAAAAAAGAAATAGGCAAAGCTAACATTTAACTCTTTGTGCACTCATTGCAAATTGCCAAAGAATGCAGTGGACTAATTTTTCTCCATGTTTGGCTTGAAAGTCCGTTATCAGATAAATCATACACCGGATGTTGATTTTGTTGAGCACTTAGGTGAATCCTTATCAAGTAGACAATCACCATGTGGAAATTCAAGAATCAATAATCAATCAAAAAAAGCTAACGGCAATCCCTACAAAACCACAACCATAAGCAGGATTATAAATAAACGTAAAATAAAAGAGAATAATAGACATGATAGTAATATTTATATTGGTTCTACCTAATTCTTAATGTACGTTCAGTTGGAGAGATCACTAATGCTTTAATCAATCTTGAATTACAATGTATGGTACTTAATTTCAAAGAAAAATCAATTCCGTTCAGAAATTGAAAAAAAAACCTATAGAGAAATCTAACTTTGGGCCTCAAATAACTATGAACCCTCTCTCTCTCTGTGTGTGTATTTACCCTTTATAGATGACACAAAATCGTAAAAATAACCTCTAAGGATCAGCTCATAAACTTTTGAAGAACTCTAGCTGAAACATTCATAAGTAGCTTCAATACCATGGTTTTAAGTATTGGCTCAAACCCTTTAGCCGTTTCGTTTCGGTTTTAGAGGCAAACGAGACCGAAACGATTGCATTGTCTCGGTTTCGCCGTTTCGGCCGTTTCGACCTAGGGTTTTGGCTGAAAATAGCCGAAACCCGTCAAAACCGGCCGAAACCCGTCATAATCGATGAAGAAGAATATGAAAAAAAGGAGAGAAGAAAAAAGTAAGAAGACTAAAATAGAAAAAATAGAGAAAATTAAGAGTCAATAGAAAAAATCAAAAAAGAAAAAAAAATGAAATAAAAGTTGACGAGGATGCTTACCTCGCTGTCGGAGAAGAACATCATCGGAGAAGATCCTTTGCTCGCTACTCGTCGAGGAGAAGATCGTCGCCTTCCCCATCCGCTTGCCGCTCGAAGAAGAGGACTCGAGCCCTAATTTGCCATCAATGTAATATCACAGACCCAATGTGCACAGACCTAATTAAAATTATTTATGTAATATAAGTTATTTACAAATTTGTTATCAATTTAATACGCACCGATATAATTATTTTTTAATATGTAGTATGTAATATAAGTTATTTCAAGTTTGTCATCAATTTCTAATTAAAACACACATACCTAATTATTTTTAACACATTAACTTATATTACATATGAAATATTAACTTATATTACATAAATTAAGTAAAACATTCGAAACGGACGAAAGGAAACTCAACTTTGAGACCACCGAAATGAGCGAAACCAAAACCTAAATTTTCAATATAATGAAACTGAGACCGAAACCGCGACCTTAAAACTTGTGTTCAAAACCGACTCGAAATCCATTGCATAGTAGTAGATCCCAGTCGGAAATGGATTCCCAGTATGTTTTGCTGCCACAACCGCCCGATCGAGGTGCGATTATGCCTCGTGCTACCACGTTTCGCAATCTGCTTCTCTCAACCTTAGTGCATGATTGCGCAAGAGGGCGCCACGTGACCATGCACACAACGCACATCGTGCATGCCATACATCGTTGACCGCGCATTAGGTTGTGTTCATCACAAAAAATTTGTAAAAAATTGACTATGTTGAGTACTGTTCGTCTGTCTAGGCTTTAAAAAACATAGGGTTTTGGGATCTAAAAATCTCAAAAAAAATTGAAATTTTTTTGGATTTATCTTCAGTTATTTTAGGTGTTTTGTATCATATATTTTAATACTTCACATTGATACAAACACACTCAAAGCCCAAGCCAAATCAAATTTATATAACTTTCATCTTTCAAAAAATAACCACCTCACCGTGAATTCGGTTTACTTGGTTAGTGATATTTGTACTAAGCATCACCAACTAGGTGTCTAATGAACCCCTTGCAAATGTGAATCCAAATTTATCACTTCTCTTGAATCCATAAATTTGAAGCAATCTCTAGTATCTCTTCGTATCATCACGCAGCATCCTAACACCTTTTCAAGAACAACAAATTTAAGCCTCGCTCTAACTTCGTTACCAACCTATTCAATGTCGGATTCTCCTTGTAAATTTTCTCAAGCCGTTTGCACACCTCCAACTTGAGTTTACATTTAAACTCGATGCATCCAACATATCCATATTAATCGTATGATCTCCATACACATGCCAAATTCACATAGTCATCATTAGTCAACTATGGTCTTTACGGTGCGTCGTCACTCTGCTAGTAGTCGAATCATCTACCGTAACTTTTAAGATGTTCGTCATGACTAGAATTTCTAATATCACCGTTACCATTACTACCTGTATTAGTAACCTCATGCAGAATCTCTTTATCAACTGACACTCATTTGCCAGCACCTATGTCGAACATGTAATTTGAAATAAACACTTGCACCTTGTTTGGCATATTCTTACATTACCTATTTTAGTACTTTTTGAAGCTTTGCTTTTCTTGTTGACTCATTAAAAACACATGTTTATGATACAGCCATTACATACGAGAGGAGGCGTAGGAGGCCGAAGTAGTGATTTTTCTATGCGAACCGACTTTTGGAGGGAATTACTTTATGCACAATAAGTTATGTTGTAATTGTTGTACACACCACGACTAACATTATATAAGTGTTGGCTTAATGCTAGGGTTATGGTATGCATTTTGATAGCCGTCAGTTTGACATTTCCTAGAATTTTCTATCGAGATCTAGAAGAGAGTTTTAGTCTTTTCCTTAAGCAAAAGCTAGGAGAGGGGCCAACTCTCACAAAACTGGCCATTATCCATATTGTCTTCCTCTTCAATTAATAAAATTCCCCCAATTTCATCTTACAAATCCTAGTTCGCATCAAATTGATATCAGAGCATCGATCCAATGGCGTCGACGAGGGCGGCTACCGCGAAGACTTTGGAAGAAATGTTAGATGCGGAGATCGTCGAGAGGAAGAGGGAGACAGAGGAGATGAAGGCCTTCTTAGAGAAGAAGATCGACGACAACATGAACCAAATGAAGGAGATGATCAAGCAATTTGTGGTGCAAGTTACGCCCCAAATTACAAACTCGAAGAAAGGAGAAACCTCAGATCTGAATCACCAATCAGATCCGAGAACAAAGTAGATCCGCGTAACAAAAGAAAAGACAAAGATGGTCCCCAATCATGAGGGGGTGATCTTGGAAGAAGATCTAAATTATAAGGAGGAGGATCTGCGGGACGATCTCTTCGAAACCTTAGGAGAAAGCTCCGAGGAGGTACACGAGAAGCGACAGAGGCGACGAGTGCGTGCGGTGGCCCTAGCGGCCCGTTAGGGGGCTGGTGACCCCCCCTGACAGGCCGTCGGGGGGCTGCCCACGGCAGGGGACCCCGGGTGATTCATCGAAGGTGGGCGACCCTGCCTGGGGCCCGCCGAGGTCGGGCGGCCCCGCCAGGGCCTCCGTAGGTCTCCGGCGGACCGTGCTGCTCAGGAGGAGCCTCCTGCCAACCGCGGGGGCGGGGGTGTCCGGGGGAGCGCGTGCAGGTTGTGTGGGTCCCGGAATACTCCGATGACAGCGACAAAGCTCCGACGAGGCGTCGACGAGCTGCTATGCATCATCTAGAGTACGAGTAGTTCAACTGCGATCATGATGATGACTATAAGGAGGAAGAGGAGCGAGATTGGAGGGAGGATAGTCGGTGGGGCCATAGGGGAGCCAGATTTGGAGACCATCATCGTCAGCCGCACCCGGATCGTTATGGTGGAGGGGACCCGCGTGTGGATGACCGCATACAGAAGCTCAAGATGCCCATATTTGAGGGCAGTGACGCCTCAGGTTGGGTCTATAAGACATAGATATTTTGAGATGACGCGGCTGACAGAGGTGGAGAAATTGTGGGCGGTCGCACTCTGTTTGGAGGGGGATGCACTGTCTTGGTATCGATGGAAGGAGCAGTAGAGACCTCTGAGGACATGTGATGGGTTCAAGGAGGCATTGTTACACTGCTTTCGAGAGTCCCATGGAGGGGGCGTACGAGCAGCTGCATGCTCTGAAGCAGGTCGGCTCGGTGCGGATTACATCAAGCAGTATGCGGTGCTTACTAGTAGAGTACGCGAGATACCTGTGGAGTCATTGGATGGTTTTTTTTCTTGGAAGGGTTGAAGCCTGCCATCAAGGCTGAGCTTTGTACCCTCAGATTTCGGGGGCTTGAGGAGCAGATGGAGTTAGCACAGTTGGTAGAGGACAGGTTGGCTGAGGAGCACCGCACTAGAGGGGCATGTGAAGGAAACTTTACCCGACTGTTCCAGGAGGGCAGCCTGGTTCTGCATGAGGTACACCGGCGAGTGCGGGGAGGCCCGAAGAGTTAAGGCCAGCAGGCCTTACAAGAGGATGACAGATGTTGAGATGCGGGACCGGAGGGCGAAGGGGTTGTGCTTCAAATGCGATGAGAAGTTCACCTTGGGGCACATGTATCGCAACCAGGCCTTACATGTACACGAGGTGTACGCAGAGGTGCTAGAGGAGGAGCCATCAGAGGGTACAGTGGCGGAGCCCGAGGAGGACATCGAACCCCTGCTCCTGGATGCAGCAGAGGTTTCACTCAGTTCCATAGCGGGCCTTGCACGGGTCCACACTATGAAGCTAGCCGGTAGAGTTCGGGACATGAATGTGGTGATCTTGATAGACAGTGGGGCCACCCACAACTTCGTACCTCCTAGGGTGATTGAGAGGCAGTGGATCTAGCTCACCAAGACAAAGGGGTTCGGAGTCATGTTGGGGACCGACAAGATGGAGCAAAGTAGAGTCATCTGTCGAGACTTGACGGTGTTCATACAGGGGTGTTGATCACAGTGGACTTTTTGCCTTTGACTTTAGGCAACGTCGACCTAATTTTGGGATGCAGTGGCTGCAGTCCTCAGGGGAGACAAAATTCAACTAAAAGCTATTGCGGATGGAGTTATAGGTTGATTGGATGAAGGTAGTATTGATGGGGGACCCAAGCTTATGATGTTCGTCAGTGTCTTAGAAGACCATGATGAAAACACTACAGATGGAGGGGTGGTGGGTTCTTGATAGAGCTGCAGGGGTTGGTTATCGAGGACACAGGGCACAACGGAGGTGCCACTGGAGGTGGAGTAGCTGCTGCAGGAATTCGAGGGGGTGTTTCAGCCACCTAGCGGCCTCCCACCGTCAAGGGATCATGAGCACGCTATCGTACTTAAGGAGGGGGTGTCTCCCATTAGTGTGCGCCCTTACCAATACCCACAGGTGCAGAAGGATAAGATCGAGCGGCTGGTACATGAGATATTGTAGGCGGGAATCATACGGCCTAGTGCAAGCCTTTTTTCTAGCCCAGTGCTGCTGGTGAAGAAAAAAGACGACAGTTGGAGATTCTGCGTCGATTACTGAGCCTTGAATAAGGAAACTGTGCCAGACAAGTTTCATATTCCAGTGATCGACGAGCTGTTGGATGAGTTGCATGGCGCGGCGGTGTTTTTCAAGATCGATCTGAAGGCAGGGAACCACCAGATTCGCATGAAGACTTAGGATGTGCAGAAGACGGCCTTCAGGACTCACGAAGGCCACTATGAGTTCCTCGTCATGCCGTTCGGGCTGACGAACGCCACTGCTACTTTCCAGTTGTTTATGAATAGGGTCTTCATGCCTTATCTGCGAAGGTTTGTCATGGTTTTCTTCGATGATATTCTAGTTTACAGCGACTCTGCAGGATCATTTAGACCACCTGGAGATAGTTATGCGGGAGTTGCAGAACCATCAATTACAGGCTAACCGGAAGAAGTGCATGTTCGGACATGCGCAAGTGGAGTACTTGGGGCACATTGTCTCTACGGAGGGAGTATCAGTAGATCGTTCGAAAATTGCTGCCATGTTGGACTGGCCTCAGCCGAGGACACTACGGGCTTTGAGGGGGTTCCTGGGGCTCACAGGATACTATCGGATGTTCGTGAATGGGTACGACACCTTGGTATAGCACCTTACCGAACAACTGAAGAAGGAAAATTTCCACTGGGGGAGGAGGCTACGAGGGCATTCCAGGCCCTCAAGCAGGCTATGACGATGGTACCTGTGTTAGCACTTCCTGATTTCGAGAAGCAATTCGTTGCGGAGTCAGATGCATCGGGATTTAGGTTGGGGGCCGTGCTGATGCAGGAGCAAAGGCCGATCACTTACTTCAGCTAGATGTTGTCTGCCAGGGCTAGGCTGAAGTCCGTTTACGAGAGGGAGTTGATGGCCATAATGCTGTTGGTGCAGAAGTGACGGCCTTACCTTTTGGGCAGGGAGTTCGTAGTGCGGATTGATCAGAGGAGTCTGAAGTACCTCTTAGAACAGCGCATGGTGGCCGAGGAGCGCTAGAGATGGTTGTCCAAGCTTAGCGGGTACAAGTTTGAGATCCATTATAAGCCCGGTATGGACAAACAAGGCGACAGATGCAATTTCACGTCAGGATGAGGGGGTGCAGGTGGTAGCCATGTCCATTCCAGTGATACTTGGGAGTGAGCCGTTGTTAGCAGAGATTGAGACGGATGAGGTGTTGGGACAGATCATGGAGGCTATTACTCAGGGATCAGGGGACTTCCCGGGTTATTCGATGGAAGGCAGGATGCTTCCATACAGAGAGAGGTTTGTGCTCCCCCGTACGTTTGTACACGTTCCCATTCTTTTCCAGGAGTTCCACAGTAGTGCAGTGTGAGAACATTCAAGGGGTTATTAAACGTACCAGCGGATGGTTAGGGAGCTCTACTTGCCGGGTATTAGGAAGGATGTCGTGCGGTTAGTTTCAGAGTTCGACGTGTGTCAGCGTCATAAGTATCATGCGACATCACCTGCAGGCAAGGTTGTAAAAAACGCTAGGCGCTAGGCGTTCGGATTGCTGGCGCCCAGCGCCCAGAGCATTAATCGGGGATTAATCGGGGATTAATCGGCCTAGGCGGATTTGCAGTTTTTAATTATTTTATTTATTTTTATATAATATATTTATGTTTATATATAAATATAAATATAAATATTATTTAAAATACATCAAATATTTAATACATACTAAATCAAATCCAGTTTACCTACTTTAGAGTTTGTATGCAACAAAATAAAATTTAAAAAATACTCTTGTGCAATTAAGCCATTTACCAAAAACGCCCAGAAACCGCCCAGAAACCGCCTAGGAACCGCCCAGGAACCGCTCAGGAGCCGCCCAGAGCGCCCAGACACCGCCCAGAACGCTTAGGCGGCCGATTAATCCCAAAAACGCCCAGATTGACCGCCCAGGCCATAATCGGGGCGTTTACTGGCCGCCTAGCGCCTAGGCGCCGCCTAGGCGGCCGCCCAGGCCGATTTTTAGAACACTGCCTGCAGGACTTCTACAGCCCTTAGACTTACCTGAGAGAGTATGTGAGGACATTTCGATGGACTTTGTGGAGGGTTACCACGGTCAGAGGGGTACACTACCATATTTGTTGTGGTTGATCGCCTCAGCAAGTATAACCACTTCATTCTACTTCGCCATCCGTTCACAGCAGCATCAGTGGCAGCCGTGTTCTTGAGGGATGTAGTACGGCTGCACGGCTAGCCTCGTTCCATTGTATCTGACAAAGATAAAGTGTTCTTGAGCACCTTCTGGAGGGAAACATTCCGGATGCAGGGTACATCACTGAAGAGGAGCACCGCATACCATGAGCAGACGGACGGATAGATCGAGGTGGTCAATCGGAGTGTGGAGACATACCTTCGCTGCTTCGCTTCAGAGACTCCCAAGAAGTGGGCTGGTTGGCTGATGTGGGCAGAGTATTGGTACAACACCTCGTACCACTCAGCAGCGAAGATGACACCCTTCCAGATTGTTTATAGCAGATACCCGCCCCATCTGGTGCACTACAGCAGAGAGTTTACCACGGTGTCGAGACTAGAGCAGAAGTTGGAAGAGGGTGATCGGGTCCTGGAGTAGTTGAAGCACCACTTGTTGCGAGTTCAACAGATCATGAAGGGGAAGGCAGATACACATCGCATGGATGTGGAGTTTGCAGTTTGGGAGCTGGTGTATTTGAAGCTCCGACCATACAGATAGCGTTCGATGGCTCAGCGGTAGAACGAGAAGTTGGCAGCGAGGTACTATGGGTCTTACAAGATTGGGGCCAGAGTGGGCAAGGTGACCTACAGACTGAGGCTGCCCCCATCTTCCTGCATTCATCCATTTTTCCATGTCTCACAGTTACGTCGGGCGATTGGTGATCATACGGCGTCAGCTTCACTTCCACCGACCCTGACAGATGACATGGAGGTCTTGCTAGAGTCCCAAAAGGTTACAGACGTACGGTCGGGAGCTACGGGGGCGGAGGAGGTGTTGATCCGTTGGATGGGACTGCCAGAGTGCGAGGCGACTTAGGAGCCAGTTTATCAGATATCGCAGCAGTTTCCAGACTTTCACCTTGAGGATAAGGTGAAACTCCTAGCGGGAGAAATGATACGGCTATCTCATACGAGAGGAGGCATAGGAGGCCGAAGGAGTGATTTTTCTATGCGTACCGACTTTTGGAGGAAATTACTTTATGCACAATAAGTATGGTGTAATTGTTGTACACATCACGATTAACACCATGTAAGTGTTGGCTAGTGCTAGGGTTAGGGTAAGCATTTTGATAGCCTTCATTTAAATATTTCCTAGGATTCTCCATCGAGATCTAGAAGAGAGTTTTAGGCTTTTCCCTAATCAACAGCTAGGAGAGGGGCCAACTCTCC
Source organism: Scilla litardierei (assembly GCA_030789695.1). Lineage (NCBI taxonomy): Eukaryota > Viridiplantae > Streptophyta > Magnoliopsida > Asparagales > Asparagaceae > Scilla > Scilla litardierei. The sequence continues at coordinate 382,893,785 of CM061142.1, forward strand.
CAAAACTGGCCATTATCCTTGTTTTCTTCATCTTCAATCAATAAAATTCCCCCAATTTCATCTTACACACCCTAGTTCGCATCAGTTTACTAGTACAGACCCTTTTCGTCTCTGGATTTTAAACTTTATAATTTTCAACATCATCCATGTATCCCAACATGATAAATTTCTTTCCTTTAGTGTTAAACTTGTAACTTTTCTTGTGAACATAAACTGAACATCTAAACATTCGAAAATAGCATATCTTCTAGTATGCTTGAACTTCTCAAACTTGTCGCCTTCCACTTGAATGCTTCCAACTTCTCTTTAATCACGCATACCCAATTTTTTGGTAGAAGTTTTGATAAACAATATTAAATAACAAGCTCCACCTAGATAGTGAATGTGTTCATGACCCCAGATATCGGTATGAACACGCTCAAGAATTCATCTTGTATCATGCTTCACTTTATCAAAACTAACCGTCGTATGTGTCCCATAGACACAATTCTCGTAAATTCCAACCATTGAAGTTCACCATTTTGATCAAACCACACTTCTTAAAAACATCCAAGCTCTTCTTCGCGACATGTCTAAGTATGACATGCTACAGTCTAGTCGAATCAATATTCTGTAAACTCTCAACTCTAATACTGTAATCTCACATGATAGTCATCCCCTTCAACAAATATAAGACTTTGATTTTTTTCTTCTGTCATCACCATGATCGATCATGTCAATATTTTATGAGCCATTGTTTCTATCGTTATGTTGTAGCCTATGGAATCCAATATCATCACACAAAAATTAGTGACTTCCTCAGTCTAAAATGTCTCATATGTTAGTGAGCGTGTGCATAATACCGTCAAACATTATGATTCTTACGAATCCAACTCCAGCAACTTTGCATACGTTATTATTATCTATAAAAAGCAAGCTATCCTTTTTCCGCTCTTAGGTAAGGAAACACTCCATATTTGGTATCATGTGAAATTTCGCCACAGAATCTATGATCCATGCATGATTTCCAGCATCTGATAAACATTCTATTAGCATGTCATATGCCTCCTCATTTTTAACCTCATCCGTCTTTATAACTGCAACTGATGAAGATACTAGCACTTCATCTTTATATATATTCCTCTTCTCTAGGCAGTCTTTCTTTCAATGTCCGGATTTCTTACAGATAAAATAGGTTGTGCATTTAGTCATCGACCTCGACCTTCTCCTATTTCCACCTCTTCAACTAGTTCACCTTGAAGGAAATAGCTTCTGGCTGTTTGAGTCTCCTCTACATGTTATTTTGCTCTAAAAAACTCCGAAATCTTTATATCTTTACCATATGTAGATGTTACAAGAACCATAAAAATAACCTTCATGGATCAACTCCCGAACTTTTAAAAAACAATATCCTAAACAACCTTAAATAACACTTAAAGTTGACATGATACATGTTTCACTAGCAGATCTCAGGTGAAAGCAGATTCTAAATCCGCTTCGCATTCGCAACCTATGTCACTCCATGCCCGTTTCTCCTGTAGCCATCCAATCGAGGAGCGATCCAATCGAGGAGCGATCGAGTCTCGTGCTGTTGCGTGTTGCAATCCGTGTTGCTCCGTCTCAGAGTGTGATTGCGTGAGAGGGTGCCGTGTGGCCCTGCGCACCACACGCGTCACCGGCAGCGTGCATGCGGTTTGGCTGCGCGTTGAGCCACACTACACATTGTAGAAGATTCATAAAAAAGTTGGGTTTGGCTGTGTTCAGTTCATCTGGCTGGGGTCCAAAAAACTTGATGTTTTGAATTTCAAAAAATCTTCAAAATATTCTGAATAAATCAACCGTTTCTCTTGAGTTATTTTGTGTGTTTTGTATCACATATTTCAAACCGATTGTTGGGATCAGGGTTTGAGGTATCGGCCGATACCATTAGGTATCGGTCGTATCGTATCGGTATCGGCAGTTGACGATACCGAAACCAATGGTTAGTTTCAGTATTAACCGATACTGAACGGTATCAGTCAGTTTCGATCGATATCTGTCGAAACTGACCGATACCGTTCAGTACCGGTCGAAAACAGAGAAAGAAGAATGTGTAATTAAATAAAAATTCTCTAAAAATCCAAAAAAATTCGTGAATCAATAGGTTGCGTAGAAAGCTCGGTTAAAAGAGAGGAGAAACCCCTAGGGTTTTGGCTTGAAAATGATGAAGAATTAGACGAAGAAGAGGCAGAACCAAGAAAAAATTGCTGAAAAAAGAAGAAAAATGATAAAATGAAAATGATGGAAAAATTGAACTCACATCATCGCATTGCTGCCTCACCGCCTCACCGAACCTGCTTCCTACATCGTCGAAAGCGCCTCGACCATCTAGCGTGAGAGTGAGAGAGCAAAGAGAGAGAGAAAGAGGCCCGAGTCGCCTTTCAGGAAATGCTGCATTCTTTAAAAAGGCAAACTTGTAAATAAGTGGTATGTACATAAAGTAAAATAGTTGGTGCGCATATCAATCACATATTTTTTGGCAACCCTGTAAATAAGTGGTATGTGCGCTAAGCAAAATGGTGGATGTGCAAAGCAACACCCATCGATTTTTTTGGCAAACTTGTAAATAAATGGTATGTGCGCAAGGTAAAACAGTGGGTGCGCAAGGTAAGCTTTAGAATCTATTCATTTATCTAATATTTCGTATTTAAGTACCAAACTTTAGGTATTTAGTATTTGATATGATTACGAACTCAAATTTAGTTTATCTATTTAGTATTTAGTATTTGATAGTATATGATTAATATTTTAGTTTGTTAAGTATTTAATAGTATTTGATATGTTTAGATTTAAGAATTTCTGAAACCATCACTGTGTGTATATAGTATATACATACTCAAAGTATCTCCGAAACCAAAACCGATACCCGAAACGAAACTGACGAAACTAGCGATATGGACGAAACCGAAACTTACTTCCGAAACCGTCGAAACGGACGATACCGAAACCGAAACCAAATTTTTGGGAAGAACGATACCCAGACTGAAACCGAGACCTAAAATTGTTGGGATAATGCAACTTCACATGCAACTTTTTAATACAAGTGTCATGATATAAATGTCCGGATGTTGTAGTTCCATATGTGTATCTTCTGTAACCAATGATCTTACTACCTTGCATCATTTTTTACTTTTGCAGTGCTTCATCTGCAATGTGGCACACCAACAAGACAAGCTATACCATAATTTGACCACTGTGATTAATTGCTTCTATTTAACTTGTGAGCAGTAATTTGAGAAAAACATTTTAAAATTCCACATGATACTTCTAGCATCCATAACCTCACTTCGAGAGACCCAAACCACTGCTAAATGAAATCAACACACTATTAAACACCACCACCGTCACTTTAAAGACACCACACCACATCAACTACTCACTTGATAATAATTCTGCATCTTTTTTATGTTTTGTTTTGTGAATGCTTTTTCTATTGACTCACATACTTTAAGGAGAAATTGAAGATAGGTTTGAGTGTTGAATGGTGTCGAAGTTGGAACATAGTTGGGTTTGGTGGCGTCGTGGGATCAGATTTGAATATAGCCACATGGTCAAAGTTACATCAAGGTCAGGAAGAAGGGGCGAGGAGAGGGTGGTTGTTGGGCTGTGGGTTTCGGCAGATTTGGGTCAGGATGGATAGTCTTAGTTGGTTGGCATTGTCGATGGAGGAGGAATTTGAAGATAGGAACAAGAACATGAAACAACTAACAGGAGAGTTGCGGGTCTGATGCCATGAAAATTTCTGGACTAAAAAAACTCGGAGGCTAATACTATCCTATGCTTTTCGATTAATTTTATATGACATTTTACACAAATGCCACATACTTGTGACATATTATACCTTGCAATGTTGACACAAAGTAACATTTTAGCATAAGAACAAAGCTCATGATTATTCATGTCCATGTGTATCAATGTCCAGTGCAGCAGATAAAATTGTCTGTTTCCTTTCTCATAAATTATCAACATTGGGCACATATGTATCGGTGTTTAATCGATTACAAACTCTGTGATTAGTCAGGAACTTTATCATCTCTCCACTAGTTATTCATAATGTTGATCATATGCCTAACTTCTTGGACACCACATTGGAAATGTGTAATGTACTCTAGGAGTTAAGATCCGAAGCAAATGACATATTTCTCTCTCTATGTACGTGCAGGGTCTTATAACGGAGGAGCGTGCGGATATTGACCCAGAAGCTGCACCATTTGCAAGAAAGATTAAAGAAGTTAGCCGTCAAGGTTTAAGAGAAGGATCACCACTAGTTGAAGTGGTATATATTATATATTCTTTCAGCATATTATTAACCAATACTCGGCTATATCCATTTAATGTTCAAAAGAAAAAGGACCTTGCCCTAGATATATGGTGATGAGTCTTTTGATGAAATTGATTGGAGAAATTCTCCTAATACTGCAGTTCCTGCAATATATAGCGGAGAATATCACAAAGTATGGTATCATGTTACTGTATTGCAGTACTTGTGGTAATATTTAAATGACAAGATTGAAAGGAATTCATTTCCATCAACAGATCAACATGATGCTTGGCCAGAGAAGTGGCTAAACAGAATGTTCTGTTTGGGTGAAATTACCTGGAAATACTGATCATTTTGTGTGTCTCATGTTTAATATTCAGAGAGACAACGGTAGTTTTTCATGTACAGATATTCTCATTCTTCTCCTCTTTCAATGATAGAGGCTTTGAAGTATTACATATGAAGTCATGATTATAGCATCCCCATTTTGGTGGGAAAAGGCAATGCTGATATGTCCAACGTCATGACTTATGAATGCTGTTATTATAGGGTCATTACATTATTAGGTTTGCCTGAAAATGGCATGATTTGGTTTCCCTTAACTGAGGTTGTACATTTGTTTACCATTGACTTTCGCATGGCCATCTTCATTTGTTCCTATTTATAACTTCCACCCATTATTTTAAAGTGCAATCATCTTCATTATCTTTCTGCTTAAAACTTCCATCCATCTTTGCCTAAACATCTTCTTTCCACCCATTCTTGAACCTGAAACCATTATGTCGAAGTGCCTTGTCAGTGTACCCTAGTCATTCTCTTTGGAGCTTTAGTTGTAATTCTTTGTATTTAATGCACCAATCTGAACTGTAGCAATTCTATGCATTTATGCTGTAAATCTACCACTACCTTGATAAAACGCTGTTTAACGTGCATCCCTCAAGTCAGTAACACAAGGCAATGCAAGTTTCATGAAACAGATAAACATGTGTGAACTGGTTGGCTCTGTTCTAATTGTCTATGGGGGTATCTCTGTTCTTTTGTGAACTCACCTGAGACTCACAAAAGAAATCATGTGCCAAACAACCATCATTCGTCAGTATTATAAAGTTTTTTGTGTTCCGCTTTCAAGTGAAATATCACACCATGTAATTTTCCACGAAGACTCTTTTCCTTTCTTTCATAATGCTGAGATAAATGCCATTACACTTTATATTTACAATTTGGTGTTGCCATTATTCTGAAGCAGATCATGTAAATTGGACGAGATAGACTGTTCCCTTGCCTCACTATGAAAGAGTTTCAAATAGTATTCTGATCCGAATAATCTGCTTGCTAAATATGAAGTTCTTATGCATTCACAACTTAACGTCATTTCAATTTCATTTGGGAACAATGAATGCTGCAAGTTCTTTATAAGCTCAAATTGCAAATATTGTTGTATTAAGTACAAAACACATCATCTGATTCAAATCTCTGACTTTATGATGTTTCTTATCTTCTACATTATTTTATATACATAATATGAAATGTGGGTACTTATATTATCAGGTGAAGAAAGTAAACCCTGACGTTCTCCTTGGATTGTCCGCAGTTGGTGGTCTCTTCTCTAAAGAGGTACAGATTGGCATAATAATGATCTTTAGGGGTTCTGTTTCCATATTTTGTTGACATTATTTCCCTAAAACTTATGTACCGTATTTTAATGTCTTTCTCTGCTATCATGTACTAGTTTTGTTATATTGCACTAGCACTATATCAATATGTTTCTTTCTCACCGTATATGGTGTCTTTGTCACTGTATGCGACTAAGGCTAGCACCTGGATAAATCAACGAGATGCATGAATCAACCTGGTTTATATCTGATTGGAGATCCCTTTTTAAATTTAGAAGTCAAGATTTTTTCTACTTGTAGGGGGGACACAAGTATTCTTATTTTTTATCCAAGTTGGGTTGTAAAGTATAATCAGTTCCATTCCGACTTGCATAGATAAATATTAGCCTTTGCACCAAAATATGAACCATCATAGATTGCGAACATGAATAGTTCGTTCCAATTTTAGGGCAGTATGCCTTTTGTAGATGACCTAACCATCTGCTTTTCAAGATCAATATAAAATCATAGATGTTGAAATATAAAATAGGCAACACCTAAACAGCAAGGTATTAATGCTGATTATATAGCTTAGGAAATATAGTACAATTACAATTCTTATTCAAATCCTAGTTCAATTATTACTTACTTTAGATTATAATTAAAAACTATTAATTCATATTCCCAAACATCACCTTCCGTTGAAGCATAGATATTAATCATGCCCAATGCTATGGAACGAACATCAAGTATCTACAAATTTGATTGAGAATTGAAGTGAACCATAATCAAGAAAGAACTCCTAATTGTAAAAGGAAAAGATGTTAGATTTTTTTTGAAGTTTTAGTCAATCTTTAGACGTTCAAGTTGGCTTAAACTTTCAATCTTTGAGTCCTTTATGTTTTGCTATTTGAGTTTCTTTTTAAAATGTTTTAAAGTTTATTATTCTAAGGAAGACATTTTATCTTATCTTATTTTATTAGGTGTTCGACTCATATTAGGAGTCGGAGTACGAATCTGAATAGAAGTTTGATTTTTTTCCTTATAAACATGCATCTATAATTAAATTTTTTAGAAATAATGGAATATTGAACTAAAAATTAAGTTTATGAACTTTGTGTTTTCAAAACCATTGAAATCTCTATTGCATATGAGGTGTGAGAGTTGGTTGATCATTAGTGCGTGAGGTTGACAGAGAGGCGTTGAAGTTGCTGATCGTTCGATTTCCGATGACTAAAACTTATTTATTTCTTTATCTTTACAAATCCATAGTAAATTATTTCCTAATTTATTCTATTACGGGTTGTTCCCCTTTGAATACATCATCAATTGGTATTAGAGCTAAATTTCTTGATTTTTATCATTTCCATTGTGTTTTCTTTCCTTTAATTTAGAGTAGTTTAGTATTTAGCCAAATAACTTTGTGTTTCAGTTTATAGCATGGCAAAAAATATCCAAAAACACATTGTTCTTCTTCTTCAAACACCAACCAAACCCAATAGCTCCTTAATCTTCGCCTTCTTCCCCATCATTCCCCATCATGTACATTTCCAAAGCTCGAATCCTAATCATCATCATCACCACCACCATCTTCTTTCCATCCATCACCAAACCCAAGCCCAACATCTATATTTAAAATCCTATTCAAAATTTCAAGACCAATTCCACTATTGAGCTCATCATCATTAGCCCTGCTATCCTCAACCATGTTAGCATTATAGACCTGACAAACCCGTCGACGTTGTCTTTGTCTTCCTTTTCCAAATCCAAATCTAAATCCAAGCCGGCAGCATCATTTAAAATGCTTTACCGCACACTCTTCAACCCAATAACCACATTATCTTCATTAATTTCTTATCTTTGTCGGTTGTTTTCCAGATCCGATTAAGCTTATTGAGCGCAGCAAATCCTACCGTCAGCATTAGCAACCATCATAGTTGGCATCAGCACCGACCTTGCCGTCAGAGTTTACAACAGCTCTGATGAGAACCGAGTCTAGTCATCCATGTTGTGTTAGTTGATTTGGGTTGGGAAAATATTGGCCGAATCCAACATTAATTCAAGCCCTAAGTTCCAATCAAGGGTTGATAGATCTGACTAAGAGGGTCGACCTCGAGTCTAACATGAACCAAGTTGATTGAATATGGTCGTTGATCGAGCCAGAATTAATTGATTGCACCCAATTTAGTCAATACATACTGAGCCAAACTCAAGCCTGACTAAACCAAAACAAATTTGAAGCTGATTTGGAGACAATTTCAAGTTATTGCATAGATTTTAGGGGGCTATGTAAGGATCATTGTCACAAAAGCTTTTATAGATATTCTGAGCATAGGCTGATACAGTTTTCTAAGTATGACATTTATAATCATCCTCAATTTTTGTTAATACTTCAAATCTTAAATATTATGAAGATTAATGTTTAATGGAAGGAGCATTTTCTAATCACAAGTTATTAGGTAGATGTTGGAACGCCAGTTAGAAGTTAGCAAGTAAAGCTTGCTTTTGGTGGGAATAATATGACCAAGGTTTTAGTGGATCCTTGAGATGGCAAAGAGAAACACTAGAGTATGTGTGAATAGTGTTTATACAATTTAAAGTAAATCTAAGTATCTTCCTAGATTTCAACTTGAGTGACCGAGTTAAACTATTTATCAACTATCTAACTTGTAATTATAAAAATTAACCGCTGAAGATAATATTTGCCAGGCACTAGGCACAAAAAACACAAACACAAACACAAGTAAATTTACCATGGTTCGATCAAAACCATTGATGTTATATATATATATAGATTTAATGTAGAAAAGGTGGCACCTGATCCAATGGTTCAGGTGCTAAGACACAAAAAAGGTGGGAAGTACAAGCCCCCACATGGGCTTGTATTCACTGGGTCCCACCTTTTTGTGTCTTGCACATGATCCATTTGATCAGGTGCCACATGCTTTACAGTAATATATATATATATATATATATATATATATATATAGGATTTAATGTAGAAAAGGTGGATTACTGTAAAGCATGTGGCACCTGATCCAATGGATCAGGTGCTAAGACACAAAAAAGGTGGGAAGTACAAGCCTCCATATGGGCTTGTACTCGCTGGGTCCCACCTTTTTGTGTCTTGCACCTGATCCATTGGATCAGGTGCCACATGCTCTACATTAATCCCATATATATTACTCATTTCGCATGCATTACATATTATTTCATCCTAGTTCTATCCTATTTTCCCCCATTTTGGTTCCTCTTTACTCTTGGGTATCTCACGTGTATTGTAGGAGAAAACGTAGAGTTTTGAGTCCACGAACGGGAGGAAAAAGAGATGAAAAGAAGCAATGGGCAATCGGGGACCAATTCAAATGGAAAAGAAGGATAAAAAGTGTCACACGCGGTCGTGTAGAATCACATAAAACTTGTGATCTCAAAATGTATATTGCAAGCGCATGGTGAGGTTGTAGCACTATACGGGTCGTCTTCAGAGATGTAGTTGAATACCGGTTTTTCTCAAAGTTTGTTAGCTACGCGATCGATGAGTGGCTAGAGGGTGAATAACGATGAACATATCAATAAAGAAAATCTCTAGGATCTAGGTTTCTCCACCATTGGACTAAAGTTAGTATTGATTAGGATTGACAGTCTGTTTAATTCATGGGACTCGACAAAGGTCGTCTAACTTAAGGGCATTCTCCTACCCACACTTCCGTAATGCAATGATAGGATATTCTCTTATGTTATCCATACCACCCACTCTCGTGATGCAATGATAGGACTACCTAACCTGTATCGATGCCAACTCCCGTTGATATATCGATACATGTTAGGTGCATTACATTCGACGAATGTCCTCAATTTTCTTCCACGCCACTTCCGTGGATTAGGATTAGGATCTATGTTAGGATAGCTCTAATCGGTACCTGACTCTCATCAGCTGCATCAATAGTATGGATCAATGTAGAGATTGAAAACCCTAGATTAGTCCCGACACCCGCCGTCGACTAATCTAATTATCATCAAGGAGAAAGTTAATTTGCATTAATAATAATAATCCTAACATATCCCTTATCATCAATTATTCAACAATTAATCAATAAATTACTAATCCATAGCTACATCCAATGAGATTCAACCTATTGCCCTGAATAAGAGACTACTCATAATTCATGGAATAGAGCTCAATTAGATTCACAAATAGAATAGCCATGACAATAGAGATTAGCAAACAATCAGTCCACCAATCCACAATAACAAGGAATTGAAGGAATTAAATTCTATTCAAAGATTAAAACTAGAATCTAAAAAGAATTAAAGGAACAATTAAAGTTGCAGAGGAATTAGAGTTAAGTACACCTGAATTCCACCCAAAAAACTCTGAAAAGTCTTGTAAAAAGCGTCCTCTGGGTCAGAGGAGGAAGAAAGGTATTTATATCCACAAAATACCTAAAAGTCCCAAAATACCACTGGCAGCGCCCACAAAAAGCTAGGGGACACAATTAGAAGCGACCGCGTCGAAATCGACGTGGTCGTTTTGCTAAAGTGCGTAACATTCGGATTTTCAACTACAGGCAATGCGATCGCATAGGTGGTTCACGCGACCGTGTCGTTTCGCATTCAGCTTCGTCAAATATTCATCAAAACATCGCGTGGAGCGACCGTTTGGCTTCAGTAGCTCTCGGATCGACGCGGCCACGTCGTTCTCCAAATGACCACGTCTAATTGGGCTTTTATCTTCTGTTCTTCAGCGACACGACCGTTTGGTTCCTCAACACGATCATGTAGAATGGCTTCTAGCTGTTCTTCATTTGTCCAGTGACGCGGTCGTGTGGGTGATTCCACGTGACCGCGTGTGACACTTTTATCCTTCTTTATTCCTTGAATTGGTCCCCGATTGCACTTTGCTTCATTTCATCTCTTTTTTCTCCCGTTCATCGACCCAAAACTCCACGTTTTCTCTTGTAATACACGGGAGATACCCGAGAGTAAAGAGGAACTAAAAATGGGGAAAAATAGAATTGAACGTGGGATGAATTGATATAAACTGCATGCAAAATTAGTGTATATATATATATATACTAGAAAATACCCCGTGCACAAGTGCACGGGAAAAAAAATTCCCGGGGTGAAAAAAAATTCGTAGGGGGAAAAAACAATTCGAAGAAAAACTAAAGGGGAAAGTGAGCAAGAGTGGATGTGTGTTGAGAGTGTCTATGGGTAAATAGGAGCAAGTGGGGGGCTTTCTTGCAAAATGAAAAAGGTGTGATGAGGTGGCCAAATCCCCACCACACCCTTACCAAGATTAAATCATAGCCATCCTTCTATCAACCTCTTTATACATCATGCTGACATCATCTTGTCCCATTCGGCCCTAGTTGTCTTTTATATATATATATATATATATATATATATATATATATATATATATATATATATATATATATATATATATAGGGGCAAATGTGCCTGAGAACGTGCGCAGGTAGAATTACCTGCGTACGCCCCCTCTGTTCGGGGTTTCTAAATATTTTTTTTTGAAATTTTTTTTTGCAGTAGCTAGATATACTTGTTATGAAGCTCCCCACAAAATTTCAGGTCAATCCGACACCGTTTGAGCCTCCGTTCATCGATTTCAAAAACGTTGCGCAAAACTGTCCAAATTCTGGACAGTTTTGCGCAACGTTTTTGAAATCGATGAACGGAGGCTCAAACGGTGTCGGATTGACCTGAAATTTTGTGGGGAGCTTCCTAACACGTATATCTAACTACTGCAAAAAAATTTTTCAAAAAAAATACTTTTACCTCTTCCAAAATGCGGACAGCGCTGGAAAAATTTCCAGCGCTATCAGCTCTTCTCCATTTTTCACACACACACACACACACACACACACACACACATATATATGGGTAAAGGGATCCTAAGGTGCCTCCTTAGATTCAATCTAAGGAGGCGCTCTCATTTTCCACCATCTCACACATTTTTTTTTGAAATTTTTTTTCATGGGTTTATTGTTCACCTTATGGATGATCAACATACCAAATTTCAAGGGATTCCAATACTTTTTGAGCCCCCATCCACCCCTTGCAACTTCGTGGGGTTTTCAGCACGTATTTAGACCGTTGAAATAGTAAGGGGTAGATGGTGGTTCAAAAAGCATTGGAATCCCTTGAAATTTGGTATGTTGATCATCCATGATGTGAACAACAACACCATGGAAAAAAATTTCCAAAAAAATTGTAGGAGATGTGGGTAAATGGGGGCGCCTCCTTAGATTTTCATCTAAGGAGGCACCTTAGATCCCCTTTTTCCTATATATATATATATATATATATATATATATGGGTAAAGGGATCCTAAGGTGCCTCCTTAGATTCAATCTAAGAAGGCGTCCCCATTTCCCCCCATCTCAAACATTATTTTTGAAATTTTTTTCATGGGGTTGTTCACCTTATGAATGATCAACATACCAAATTTCAAGGGATTCCAATACTTTTTGAGCCCCCATCTACCCCTTGCAACTTTGTGGGGTTTTAAGCACGTTTTTAGACCGTTGAAGTTGTAAGGGGTAGATGGTGGCTCAAAAAGTATTGGAATCCCTTGAAATTTGGTATGTTGATCATCCATGATGTGAACAACAACCCCATGAAATTTTTTTCCAAAAAAATTGTAGGAGATGGGGGGAAATGGGGGCGCCTCCTTAGATTTTCATCTAAGGAGGCACCTTAGATCCCTTTTTTCCTATATATATATATATATATATATATATATATATATATATATATATATATATATATATATATATATAACACATCAACCATTACCTACATCCAGCATATATTATCGCCCCTCAAATGAGAGAACCACCTCAACAACCTTGAGGAAAGTTACAACTAATTCACCTACAATGAGGATTTTACATCCACCTCACCTACAATGAAGATTTCTCAACACTTGAACAACTTGTGGATTTTCTTTCTCACAACAAGTGAGAAATACTCACATTGCTTTTGTTGATACAATTACTTACAACCTAAGTTGAAGCTCTTGTGTATTTGATGAAGCTATAAGAGAACTTGATCTCAAATAGATGGAATTTGGAGATCTTGGAGATTAAGAAAATTGGTTAAAGAAAGATTGAAACTTATGAGAAACTTGGCCAAGGAAAGAGGATTTTATTTTGAAATCTTTTGAAGCTTAAAAACAATTTTTCTCTTAAAAATTAATCATAAAAAGTTATATTGGAAATCTGAACAACCATATATATATATGGATTAATGAGTATCATACGCCATATGAGGCCTTGCCTCATATTCCCTCTCACATAAAGCAATCAAGTACAAGCCCACATGAGCTTGTACTTGGTTGTACTTAGTTGCTTTATGTGAGAGGGAGTATGAGGCAAGGCCTCATATGTCGTATGATAGCCATTATTCTCATATATATATATGGAAAAATTCGAGTCTAGATAGATGACTAAAATTAACCCCAATGGTCAAAACGGTTAGTTAAAATCTTACCATTCAGCAGATGAGGTTCGCTAGGCTACAGTTGGACTACATGTAACCCATAAGGAGGCGGCGGCCATTTCAAGAGCAATGACGATGTTGGGGGAGGCATTTCGTACTTTGACCCAGGAGGAAAGAGCATCTTGTTCGGAGTAGCGTGGCCCACGGACTTCATACACCACCTTGAGGATAAGGTGGTTTGGGGGGCAGAGTAATGTTAGGATTAATGTATATGGCCATCCAATGGCAAATCTGTAAATTCTTGGCACATAGACAAAACTGTAATTTCTGGAGGCCCAGGTGCAAATTTGGAGCAAACTTGTAATTTTGGACTGTAAATCCTATGTCATGGGTATTTTAGTGATTTAGGGGTGACGACTCATTAGGAGTTTGATTATAAATAAGGGCGAGTTTATATAGCGGATTATGTTGAGTTTTGTGAAGAAATTGATTGAGATTAGGGATAGATCCCTTAGATCTTCCTCCCGAATTGAAGCTCAGACACAATGGGGGTCGAGTAATTATATGATCGCATGCAACCGGTGGCGCCAAAAGGGTGTCAAAGCGGCGGCAGTAAACCCTAGAGGGTACATTGGCAAAACAGTAAATTCTCGACACAATGGCAGATATGTTATTTCTGGACATGTTGGTATTTTTGTTATGTTGATGGCCGATGGGCAGATCTGTAATTTTGTAATTTTAGGATGAAGATACTAAGTCAGTGGTATTTTGGTAATTTAGGGGCGGCGGCTCATTATAAGGTTTATTATAAATAAAGGAGGGGATTAGAAGGTGTTTATGTTGAATTTGGCAAATAATTGACTGAATATATAGTAGAATCCCAAGAAAGACTCTGCTCCATTCGGATGGACCCAACATGCGAATCAATCCACGTCAATTTTAAAATTAGGCAATTTAAATAGAAAATTCATTCTGTTGGATGTGATCTATCACGTCTAAAATAACTACAAACAAAATTTCAAATGATTTGAACATGTTTTACGCATGCATCAACTGGTTGCAAAATCAATATTTTAGGATAGTCATAAAATCGGCTAATTTTGCAACCGCTTGATGCATGAGTAAAACATGTACAAATCATTTGAAATTTTGTTTGTAGTTACTTTAGACATAGTAGATCACATCAAATGGAGTGGATTTTCTATTTAAATTGTCTAATTTTAAAATTGACTTTGATGTATTTGCATGCTTGGTCTATCCGAATGTAGCATAGTCTTACTCGTAGACTCCCTTATATTAGTAGAAAAGTTAGGCTCTTCTCTCGAATTAAAAGCTATGAAATCAGTCCTTCTCTCGAAAGAGGCTATCTATCATTGTATTTCAGTTTTATAATCAATAAAAATAACATCTTTTTCTCTCAATTCCACTTTTTAGCAATATTAAAATCCCACATTTACCCTAAAAATCTCATCTTTTCATCAAAAATCCTATTTTATCCCTAAAATTCCTAGCAGATCCTATCAAATTGGTATCAAAACTCGACGATTCTGTGGCCATGGTGGAGGTTCAGCAGGCGTTTGTTGAAATGCTACAAAAGAGCTTAGGTGATGCGGCAAGAACAGAACAAGCTTTATCGATATGAAAAATTTCAGGAGGTAGCTAACATATATGTTCTCACAAAAACTCATTTCAACAACATTCCTACTTCTAAGGGTGGAACTCAACATTTGCAGTGTCTAATTAAATTGATGGGTTGTTATCTAGTAACTGTATGATATCAAAGTTGCATCGCATTAGGTTCAGAGATATTGGCTTTTGATTCAAAGAATGTTACCATTTTTCTTTATTGAGAATAAGCTTATATCGCACTTGGTTTTTTGAAGCTGCTAACTCCTAGATGATAAAGTCACATAGGATTTTTCCTGAGGATGAAGTAGAAGAAGCAATTGAAGAAGAAGACCAAGAAAAAGGAAAAAGAAACTAAAATAATCATCACCTTTTGAGGAGAAGACCCATCCGAAGGGCGACACGACATCAGATCTGAAAAAGACGAAAACGACGACACAGATCGGGGGAGAAAGGCGATGCCTTTGGACAAGTAACACGACATCGTCATCGAGAAAGATATCAACCCCTAAGATCAACCCCGTGGAGCGAGTTCAACCTCGAGGGGATCCACCTCGTGCGGCAAAACAAAGGGGGCGGGCTGCGAGGGGCATAGGAAAACACATGCAGAGGCCCAGCGGGGTCTTAGCGGTGGACAACAAGTGGCGACAGCCAGTGTTCTAAATATCGGATATCGGTCGCGTATCGGCCTAGTAAATTTGATATCGGATGCGGATATCGGGGATATATCGGGAATATTGACTAAATATCGGAGTGTCATGTCGGAGGCTTAAAAATTATGACATATGCCAGTATAGATGTATCTAATAAGATATAAACTATACTAATTCAAATAAAAGTATGTTTTGGTTATACTTATCTCGTTAAACATAAATATCGGGTATATTGACTTAATATCGGAGTGTCATATTAGAGGCTAAAAAATGATGTCAAATAAAAGCATGAGTCTAAGAAAATACAAACTATAGAAACTCAAATAAAAGTATGTTTTCTGTATACTTATCTCATTAAACGTGAATACCCGTCATCCACTTGGTGGAATATTTCTTTAAGTGGTCACAAACCAAACAAGTTAAATACCTACAATATATGATTCATGTGAATCATTATTAACAGTGTGAAGATGAAAAATCAAAAAATTGAAAAAATGTATAAATGTTAAAACGGGAAAGAATTCTCACCTTGATCGGAAAACCCTCTTAAGAACAAACGCTAGACTGAAAAAAACCGACTGAAAAAATTCAGAAAAAGAAAAAAATGAAAAAATGAAAAAGGTAAAGAATACTATGTAGTAAGTACTAATCTTGATCGAAAAATTCCTTGCAAAGATCAAACGCCGGATGTCTAAAGCTCGATCGATGGAAAAAAAACCCAACACTGTAAGGGAAAAAAATTAAAAAACCGAAAAAAATGTAAAACTGAAAAAAGGGCTTTTTAGTGGACCGACCCAACTTGATCGGGTCGGTCCACTCAACTTGATCAGAACTAAAAAGTGGATCCGACCGTAGTCACCCGGCGTTTTTGACTGATCGGGTCGGTCCACTCAACTTGATCAGAAAACGCTTCCTTGCAAAGATTGAATGCCAGGCGTTTAAGCTCAATCGATTGTCGTTGGAAATTTTCATCGGACGGAGCTGAGCGGAGCGAAGCGTCGAGAGGAGCGGATCAGTGTGATTAGAATTAGGGCAAAGCAGCAATTATCTCACAAAAACCCCGGTGCCTATCGTCGTTTTAAGTAAATGATTGGGTCGGGTGACTACGGTCGGATCCACTTTTTAGTGGACCGACCCGATAACTTTTTTAAAAAAAAATTATGAATTGCGGCCGATATTTCAAAGGGATATATCGGCCGCAATATCGGCCGCAGCCGGATATTGCGGAGATATTTCCCCAAATATCGGAAACTGCAATATATAAGCCCATATCGTATCGGCCTAGTGATAAAACCGATATTGCGGCCGATATATCGGATATCGGACCGATATTTAGAACACTGGCGACAGCCCCTTGGGGCCAGTGACGACGAAGGTGGAAGATTTCAAGTCTTCGAGAGAGGGAAAAATTCGGCACCTCTTTTGAGAATTCCACCTTGAGGACAAGGTGGCTTTTGGAAACGGAGTAATGATACAATCACATGCAAGAGACAACGGCAAACCAAGAGACAACGGCAAACCCCAGAGGAGACAATGGTAAAACTGTAATTTCTGAACAAAATGGTTGTAATTTCTGACCACAAGTATGTTTTTGTAATTTTAGGCTGAAAACCCTATGTCAGGGGTATTTTGGTAATTTAGGATTTTGGTAATTTAGGATGACGGCTCATTAGAAGTTTTATTATAAATAAAGGGGAGATGATTAGGAGGTGTTTATGCGGACTTCTGAGAAGAATTATTTGACTATAGGGATAGATTAGTGGGAGAGTTCGGCTTCCTCTCGTGTCGAAGCTTGAGAGAGCGGTCCTCCTCTTGAAAGAGGCCTCCTATCTTTGTATTTCCATTTTATTATCAATGGAAATATCGCATCCCCCCAATCCACTCTTTTAGCCATAAAAATCCCACTTTTGCCAACAAAATCCAATCTTTCTACCCAAAAACCTATTTTTATCTAGCAAAACCCTATAAAATCCTATCATAAGGATTTTAGGTTCGGGTTATGGTTAGGGTTGGATTAGAATTTGTTTGGGTTAGGGTTTGTGTCTAATTCAGCCCATACACTAACAGTGCAATTAGTTTACACTTTACTTAAATAAATACTTAATTCTTTTAGATGACTCGGCAATGGGAAGGTTTGGTGCAGAACAGAAGAGAAAATATCATGCTCATATGCATGTTCTATTTGACATTGCGTTGGTTTTATTGTAAGTACTGGTTTATATGATAAAGCATATCCTTATGCTGTCTTATGGCTTTTGAATTGATGCTGTCTCACTGGTCCATTTTTTATAGATGTCTTCTCTGCATGATTTATGATATGGGGATGTTATATATTTCTTCCCTAAATAATGGCTTATAATGATTCATAAAGTACATCATTGTGTTATTTTATGGTTTATCAATGCAGATAAACTCGGAGTGCCCATTTCTGAGTGTCTTCGTTTGATACAATTCCAATTGCTAAAATTTTACAAACCTTGTATTCTCGCAATTATTTTGTCTAGCGTTTCATAACGATACAATATGACTAACAAACAGATGAAGGAAACATTTGATGGATGCACTAATTCAATATGGCTTGTGGAATGTAGGTTTTAGAGGCCCTTAAAGATTCATCTTCTCCTAGGCCAGCAATTTTTGCTATGTCAAATCCTACAAAAAATGGTTGGTGGAACTGAATTATCTCCTCTTCATTCTTTGATTGATTTTCATTGACTTTAGTCTTTATTCTTTCATAAATTAGCTGAATGCACGCCTGAGGAAGCCTTTTCCATTTTGGGCGAGCATATCATATTTGCTAGTGGAAGCCCATTCGACGATGTCAATCTTGGTACGCCTTATTGTGCTTTTCCCAAAGTCTTTGATTCGTTTGTTCCATGTAAAAAATAAGAATGAAGCAGTGCCATGAAAATGTAGTAACTGGATGAGTGCTGTGATATTCCTATTTGCCTATAAACATTGAATAATGCTGATGGATGCTCGGTACTGTATTTGTGGGACCATTCCATGTGGGAATTAACATGAGCATGCAATGTTTGACATAATGTTGTCACTCACACACGACACTTGTTATGTACTTAAAGATTGATCTCTGGACTTTGAAAAGGATGTTTATGCCTTTACCCAGTTATATCTTTCTTCTTATAATGCAAGTTTCAGTGTCCACATTTACTTCAAGATTTGTGTGACTTACTTTTTCCCCCATTGGAACTAAACTGTGTCATTCTTGGTCACCAATAGAATTAAATTTCCTATTTGAATCTAAACCCTCCATATGCATATCAAGAGTAATGAATTATCTATATGGAGGATATATGTATTTAACATATTACATGTAGGACACTTTCCCAAACCAATAACTGACATGTCCTATGCGATTGGACATGGCTTCACGCACTGACATGGTCAACGTGACATGACATGACCGTGTGGTCATCCATGTCTGGCACTTACGAATATATAAACCTTCATTCACGTAAAAAATATGTACACAATATATGTACCATCCTTTAGACAAATCGTTTTGTAGAACATTTTACTGTTTAACTTCTATCATATGTGAAAAACATTCCACTAACAACTTTCTATCTCTTAACCAATGCTTATATAAATACATACGCACACACACAAGGAATATGTGCATCAATTGGCCGAGGAGGAAATTTTCTCCTTGGCTAGTCTTAAAATCACACCCTTTATGTTTTTCGATGATGGGTTCCGTTCATTTTGATCTTCATGTTCTAAAATCTCATATCATCAATTTTCAGGTGAAACGAATGGGTCTTACTCGTTTATCCAATCGTCACAAATTTAACGGGATTGTAGTAATAGAATTTTTGCAATAGCTAGATGAAGATGCAAAACCTTGGATGCACTCAAAAATTGATGGATTTGGGTTTTAGAACATGAAGATCAAAATGAACGAATCTGATCATCGAAAAAGTAGCATGATGCTAGCCATGGAGGAAATATCCTCCTTAGCTAGCGGATATTCGTGTGTGTGTGTGTATATATATAGTTTTCACTTTAAACAAAGACTCTTATAGTTATGTATTTGTATTCTAACATTCCCCATCAAGTTAGAGCATATGTTATACGTGCCTAGTTTGTTATAAAAAATTCACTTATGATTTTTCGGGAGGTTTGGTGTGCATGCTTGGTCTAACTATATATTGGACAATATTGCATGCAATCTCTATATGTTCGATCGTCTTATGAAAGATCAGATAAGTTGCAATATAAATAACTGTCTGATTATCATAATAGAGCTTCATAGTAGATGAAGAGAAACGAAGGTCGGTAAGTAGTTGAGTCTATACCAACTCACATGTGGTATCTGCTATATAACATGAGTCAAATTCCGCACTAGATTACTGCTTCTTTCTTTTCCATGATAAGATTTTTACTACAAGAATACAAAATTCAGCAACAGTGATCCTGCAGACCCACAATCAAGAGGTGATCCTGCAGAGTCTGCATCAAAGTACCCAACAATCCTATTATGTCATAATCTATATAGAGAAGGCCCCAGCTTGGTGCATGTTTCAAGTATGTTAAAATCTATATCACTACTTCAAGTGTTTGATTCTAAGATCTGACATAAATTGATGCGTCATACTGTTAGGATTTTTATCATGCATAACACTTATATGTAGCAGAAAATTAGAAACATACCAAGATCCATGCGTTTCAAATTGATTCGATCAGATTACTAACTTGACTATTAGAATGTATCAGATTGCAGGTGATGCTCAACGAAGCGACTACACTCTATCAGTATCTACACACGAACGTCACGAACGGAAATTGCGAGGGTACTAGCTCCTTCGCAATTAGGGTTTCTCTCTCGCTCTTTGTTTTTTCTCAAAACGACAGAGATAGATTGAATGTGTAACACATTGGAAATCCTCTCTGTATCATGTATAGAGTCCCACGTTTAACCCTTTAACGTGTTTCAGTTACGTGAAGATATTTTAGGGAGTATATCTTAACAAGATATTATATCTGTTAACACTTAACACTTTAACACGTTTTAGTTACACGGAGATATCTTTAGGATAATATATTAACAAGATACAGTATCTCACAGTTAAGATATATCGTCTTATTTCGAATTTCAAATTAGAGTTTAAATTCAAAATCTCATTTAAACACCTATCTCATCCATTACGATCTTTATGTGCAACCTCATAGGCTTATCAAAGTGACATTGGGCATAATCCTATTAAAAGCACACACGTCATAAGTAGTCTCTAGCAAGACATTGTAACTATCCAATTAATATGAATATCGTTAGTCCGATAATAACCTAACCAATAGAACATGTTATAATCCTTTTGTCACACGATATCTGATTTGAACATAAGTCATTGACAGTGACATACTTATATTGTTCAAACATTTAATCTCTTGATTACTAAGCAGACTGATAAAATCAAATGACATTCATTTGAGCACGGCCATGCATTTCTCAGTCCTACTTATCGAGAGGCCCATTAGATCTCTCTCATAAAAGAGGGACAAATTCCATCCTTTTCATTCACTTTCCTATCTTATAATGTTCAATCATAAACTTTATAATCATAAACTTTATGATTATCCGTTTAAAGATAACATTTGGTTATGTCAAAACATGATGTTTCTTATGTAGAAAACTGTGATGATCTCAGGTCTAAGTCTTCTATGACATAACTATTATAAGATCATTTATGACACTGATCTAATCAATAATCCCATAGCGAGTCTATCCAGTATATTGTTTTCCAACAAGTACATACAAGTTTGATTTGTATTACCATACATATAATTATCTCATAATTATCAACCAAATTCATATTAGTCTTAATTCATCATTATACCTTTAGTGATGAATGACTAGGGATAATTAGAATAACATAAAACAACTATTCAAACATTATTATAATGAAACATGCAAACAATATAATAGTAACATTAGAAGAACCATTTTATAAATAAAAAATGACATAACATAAAGGTCCAAATATTTGGCCTAGGGCATAACCACTAACACATACTCCCTAGAAAGATAAAGTCAGGCCCCGTCATTATATAAATAATTCAACCTGCCAATAAGCCTATATCTCTCCAAATCATGTAATATCTCCCTTTGAGCTGACAAGCTTATAGTTAGGATTCATAAATGTAGCTTTAGGTTTACATCATAACATCTCTATCTTTGTCAGTATAATAAACGCATATCAACATACCGTTATTGAACAAAAAAAATATCGAAGAGATTCTAGATTCTGTCTAAAACTTTTGCTGAATGAATGCCTTCAATTTCTCAATGTCCTCTACATCATCTTCAATAATAATTGTATCATCCACATATACTACCAAATATAATCTTACCATACTGAAACAGATTTAACATTGAATGATCACTTTGACTCTGCTGTAATTAAATACGATCTCTGTATTAGTGAAGCGACCAAACCACGCTTGTAACCTGTTTTTGCAACCTGTAAAACTTTGCTGACTCTCACTAAGCCACAAGCCTAAGTGATTTATATATATTTCCGCTTGTAGAATACTATTCAAAAACACATTCTTCATATACAGCTGACGTAGAGACCAGTGATTGGTGGTAGCAAGAGAAATAAGAAGTCTGACAGAAGTCATCTTTACCACTAAAGAAAGCGTCTCATCTAGGGTTTGAGCTATCGGTCGTTACCCTTAGGTATCGGCCATATCGTATCGGTATCGATAGTTAACGATACCGAAACCAAGGGTTAGTTTCAGTATCGGCCGATACTGAACGGTATCGGTCAGTTTCGGCCGAAACTGACCGGTACCGGCCGAAACTGACCGATACCGATCAATACCGGTCGAAGACGGAGGAAGAAGAATGTGTAATTAAATAAAAATTCTCTAACAAAAAATTTCGGAAAGCTCATTTAAAAGGAAAACCCGAAGGTTTCTGAAAAATTAGACGAATTGACAAAAGGAAAATGATCATCGCGTCGTCATCTCGCCGAACCTGCCTCCTGCTTCGTCGAACCCGCCTCGACCATCTAGCTTGAGAGTGAGAGAGAGCAAAGAGAAAAAGAGGTCCGAGTTGCCTTTCAAGAGATGATGCGTCCTTTAAAAAGGCAAACTTGTAAATAAGTGGTATGTGCGTAAAGCAAAACAGTCGGTGCGTGCGCAAATCAAAATTGGCGTAAGACAACGTCCATCGATTTTTAGGCAAACTTGTAAATAAGTTGTATGTGCGCAAGGTAAAACGGTGGGTGCGCAAGGCAAGCTTTATGATCTATTCATTTATTTAATACCGGTCGAAGATGGAGGAAGAAGAATGTGTAATTAAATAAAAATTCTCTAAAAAACCCAAAAAATTTCGTGAATCAATAGGTTGCATAGAAAGCTCATTTAAAAGAGAGGAGAAAACCCTAGGGTTTCGGCTTGAAATGGATGAAGAATTAGACGAATAAGATGTAGAACCAAGAAAAAATTGCTGAAAAAAGAAGAAAAACAACAAAAGGAAAATGATTAAAAATTTGAACTTACCTCATCGCGTCGTCGACTTGTCGAACCTGCCTCCTGCCTCGTCGAACCCGCCTCGACCATCTAGCTTGAGAGTGAGAGAGAGCAAAGAGAGAGAAAGAGGTCCGAGTTGCCTTTCAAGAGATGCTGCGTTCTTTTAAAAGGCAAACTTGTAAATAAGTGGTATTGCGTAAAGCAAAACAGTCGGTGCGCATATCAAACGGATATTTTATGGCAACCCTGTAAATAAGTGGTATGTGCGCAAAGCTAAATGGTGGGTGCACAAGGCAACGCCCATCGATTTTTTGGCAAACTTGTAAATAAATTGTATGTGCGCAAGGTAAAACGGTGGGTGCGCAAGGCAAGCTTAAGGATCTATTCATTTATCTAATATTTAGTATTTAAGTACCAAACTTTAGGTATTTAGTATTTGATATGATTTTACGAACTCAAATTTAGTTTATCTATTTAGTATTTTGTATTTGATAGTATATGATTAATATTTTAGTTTGTTACGTATGTAATAGTATTTGATAGGTTTAGATTTAAGAACCTCCGAAACCATCACTGTGTGCATATAGTATATACATATTTAAAGTATCTCCGAAACCGATACCGATACCCAAAACGAAACTGCCGAAACTAGCGATACAGACGAAACCGAAACTTGCTTCCGAAACCGCCGAAATGGGCGATACCGATCCCGAAACCTAAATTTTGGGACGATCGATACTCAGACCGAAACCGAGACCTAAAACCTTGGTCTCATCATAATCAACACTATAAGCCTGTAAATATCCATTGGAAATAAGAATGAGTCAACTGATTAACTGGTACCATGTTAAGGAAAAATTAGACAAATATAAGATTGAGGATAATGGCAATGGTGGTGTTACATTTTTTATGCATAGACCATCAACCATGCACGTATAACCATCAGCCAATGATAGAACATGAGTTTGTGATGTAGAACAGAAGGATGATAGAATACCTGACTCTCTTGTCATGTGATCAGATATGCATGTATCTACGATCTAAGTTTTAGGATTGTATGCAGAGAGACATGCAGTATGATTAGCTGTTTAGGCTAAAGTTGCCCTGGAGGAGGAAGATGACATCTAAGCATCACCGGACTTCTAGAGCAATTGATACTAAGTCCACTCATCATCTAACATCAACAGTAAATGTGGTCTTATGAAGAAGTTACATTTACCGATCCTTCCAACGTCTGAAATTTTGTATCCATCTTATTTATTGTAATAGCTGATCTATAGAAATGTACTTATTTTACCACCACTACCACCATCATACATGCCACTATCACCAACTCGGCCTACTCCACCCATATGGTCTCACTTGCGTATACCTACATAGCTTTCTCTACATCCCCAATGCCCTCATGTAATATCTACATATAGGCGTTGGGTGGCAAGAGCTGATCGGTCACATGCACTAGCACACTTGTGGGTGCTCTAAAAAGATCTACTGCAAATTATGAAATGTCTCAAGTAAAGATTTTAATGATGAACTATCAATAATATGGGTGTGTGTTGTCCTATACTCCAAGTTTAACTCAACGGTCTACACTACTACTTGCTCTTATGCTCATACATCGTAATATTGGATATGATCAGAAACAAGATATTTAACTCCTCATAATACATGTAGAAGTCTGCAAGGTGGTGTGATTGACTTCTCATTCAGATTACACATGTAGAACTTTTAAGAAATATAATAGGTTCAAGAAAGATTGTTCTTCCCAGAAAACTTCACCTCCAAGAGCTCACATTTCTTAATTGTTTCACAGTGCATCACCTCATATGAAATCTCTTTTTCTATCGAGCTCATCTGATTAAGAATCTGGCTGTCGTCCTTGTTTAATTTCTCCTATTCTAAGAAGCTTCTTTCTGGTGGCTCGGCTATCAAATACTTGCACTTTTCTCAACACTGAAGGCTAAAAGAAACAACTCCCCACCCAGTAATTTTCATAATCTAGTTTCTATTCAGGAAGTTTAAAGGAAACTAGTTCTGGCACAACTAGCTTCAGTTTCTTTGTTTCATAACATCACCTCCAAATGACCAAGCTATTATCTGGACTGCCCCAACCATGATTCAGTATTGTGGGATCCTACCCTTAGGCAACAAAAACAATTGCCAAGCTCCACTAATCCTCACTTGGGAGCTTACCAAACACATCTAAGTGGTCCTCCCTCAGGATCCCAAATACACATTCCTAAAAGACTACCATAACAAAAAGCAACAAATGACTAGAGATTTTTTTGGTGCAGTATACTGTAGAGTATAACTTTTGGGATGAAGCCTAAGATGATGATGATGAGTGTACTGTAGTACAGTATACTTTTGTAGTACACTAAATTATGTTACTATATAAATGATAATATGAAAACAGATAAAAGGACCTGGACTTTGGCAAAAGGGGGCTTCAAATATAGAAGCGGTAGTGGAAGTGAGAGAGGCGAAAGTGGTCGATGATGAAATGGAAGGATTTTGTCAAAGATAGCCTCGTCGACGTCAAGATCTGGCAAGGCAGATTTTGACAAAGCTATCAATGAGTATACAGTTCTTGTCGGTTGCAAATCAGAGTGAACATGGACTTTGCGATGTGGAAACTGGTTAGAGAGGGCCACGTAGAAGTTGGTTGTCGGTTTAAGACAGATCTAGGTGAAGATGGGGTGCGATCAATGGTGAATTTGGTGGATATTCATATGTCAACATAACATTAGCGTCAAAATTAGCATAAAGTTGGTGTCAGATCTGAATGTTGACATCAAAATTGGCAGCATGAGGTTGATGGTGTATCTGAACTTTGGCATTTGTCGTATACTTCTTCGGAAGTTTTGACCCCGATTTGACGATCACGAGGTCAAAGTGATGGCGGCAAGTCAGCAAGTGCTCTTGGATGTGAGGTTTTAAGATTGTGGTGGTGGTGAAGATGACGTGTGATAGCTGTGAAGAGATGGGGCTCAGATGGTGGCGGTGGTAAGATGATGTGTGGAGGTAGATGATAGCGATATGGTGGGATGAACAATAGAGAAAGATTAAGGTAAGGATTTAGACTAATATGTAATTATGATTAGGGCTATGGTTAAGGTTAGAGCTTTGGTACCATGTAGAAATCAAAGCTCTAACAATTAGGAAAAGGTGAGAGTGGTGGTTCTCTCTCATCCAATACTTTAAAGAGTAGTCACTTTACACTAAAACCCTTACAATTATATGTTTTGCACTCAAACAACATGAGCATAAGTAGGTAATGTACTCGCTCACTTGCTTTGTTATAGAATGTACTGATTGATTGTTTTAGGTATTAGGTAATTGCGTATATTAACTATAAACTTGCTTCCACTTGATTATATATGTATAATGTGTAGAGGGATCTATCTTTCTAACATATTCCTAAATCCTTCTTTGATTTCTAATATGTATCAACGCAAGGTTTAACCTTAACTCTAGTCACCTCTTAGTTAAATCTAAATCCCCAAATGGTCACCAACATCTACTTCCACATTAGACAACCATCAGCACTAAATTAATGAAACCATCATCAAACCCTTGCTTATACATCTCTAATCATCTTTGAGTATTTCTTCCTCTCTTCTATACCTCTGTTGTCTCGTCGACCGTTTCTCTCTTCGATCACTTCTGATGAGAATCTGATGCGGACCATGCCGTATCACGTGTGGTGGACGTGGAGGGACCACCCACGATCACTTACGTGCGCAGGAGGAGACGTGGAGGCGTCAATTAGTTATTATTAGCTTTAGGGGTATTTTGGTCACTCTAGGCCAAATTAGTAAATTCACTCTTTCTCTTTATTAGGGCTAGCCCCCATTGTATTTGCTTATGCTTAGATTGTTGAGAAACTCTTGAGCATCCTTAGTGAAGGATATTTAGGCTTTTGTTCCGTTCAATCAAAAGCTCGGAGAGCAAGTCTCCTCTCGAAAGAGACTTTTATCCCTTGATTCCTCTTGTTTCTCTAATCTCAAAACCCTAAAAATATTTCCCTCTTTTTAATTTTTTCCACTTTAAATTGATTTGCGTGATCGATCCAAGCTGATCGTATCAGAATCCATCCAGTTTGAAATTGAGATAAAAAAATTTTTGATTTTATTTTTGATTTTATTTGAAAGGGAGTTTAATTCAATTGAGTCTTTTAATTATTTTATTTGAGATATAGTTTGTGAATTTGAATCGTTTAGTTATATTAGACTTTTAGTCTCATATTGGATGAAATTTTGAAAAATCAAATTGCATGCAATATAAAGGTCATAAACATATTTTAATTTTCAGAGAATATAATTATAGAAAATTGGTATAAACTTCTTTCTTTGTCACATTACACTTTTTGCATTGAAGTACGAGAGTGCGCTTGGTTGCATGTGCATATGGTTCGAAAAACTCCACATGTGAAGCGTATGAACCGGTGATAGTTAGATCTATAGAGTACGAGGCCCGAAAAGTTAACATCCCTAATTCATGTTGTTCCTCAAATTTCCATTACAACTTTCATCGCTTCTGTTATGCGTCATATTTATGCGGAGATTTTTCGAATCTCTCTTCCAGGCAACGAAACTTGCACTCGCACTCCTATGCAAACGGTTTAATTTAGCAAACAAAGAAGTTTACACCAATTTTCTACAATTCTATTTTTAAAAATAAAATAAGTTTATAAACTTTATATATGCTTACAACTTGACTTTTACAAATTATATCTATTTTTGGACTAAAACTCCTAAATAATTTAAAAATCCAAAATAACTAAAAGATTGAAAAGGACTCCAACTCTATCTAAAATGAAATCTAAAAAAGGACTTTATCTCAATTTCAAAAATTGTTCCATCCAGATCAAAGTTTTAGATAGAGTTCTTTTTTAACTTTTTGTTTAGATTTTATTTGATATAAAGTTTGGTTCATTTGTGATTTTTATTTATTCTCTTTGAGATAAGTTTGAGTCTTTTAGTTATTTTGAAGTTTGTCCCACATTGGATGTAATTTTTAGAAATCAAGTTGTAAGTCTATATAAAGGTCACAAACGTTTTTTATTTTTCAGAGAATGGAATTGGAGGAAATCGATATAAACATTTTTGTTTGTCAAAATAAATCTTTTGCATTGAAGTTCGAGAGCGTGCTTGGTTGCTTGAACGAGAAGTTTGAAAAATCTCTGAATGCAAGGCTTGTGACTTGGTAATCGTTAGATTTTCGGGGTACAAGATCTGAAAGTTATAAAATTCCTTATTTTTCGTCTTCTCTAAATCCACACCATAACCTTTCCAGCTTTCTTTATCCAGTCTATGATTTGCTCGCATCATCATCCTCGACAATGTTCCACCCTCGTTGCAACATCTTTGCCCTTAATTCTAGCTCCGTAGTAATGCTCAAAGCAGCTCCGGCCCTCATCGCCTTTTTGATTTGATTCATGCCGCCATGATACCTTTCTGGTGTTTAATCACCTAAAATCCCTTACCATCTTTATGGATCATCTCTTCTTCGTCTTCTACTTTTCATCCTCGTAAAATTAGATTTATGGATAGATCTAATTGCCTTGAAGTGCGAAAAGATGTGATGCAATATAAATGTCACAAACTTATTTTATTGTTTAGATAATAGAATTAAAGAAAATTGGTGTAAACTTTGGTTTTCAAATTACACTTTTGCTTTGAACTGCGAGAGTGTGTTTGGTTGCATGGGCGATATGTTTGAAAAATCTCAACATGCGAAGCGTATGAACATGTGATATTTAGATCTTCGGTTTACGTGGCGAAAAACTTACAAATTCCTAATTCATGTTCTTCCTCAAACCACCATCACAACTTTCATCGCTTATGTTATGTGTCATATTTGGTATCCGGGCTTCAATACTAAGTTTGACATAATAGGACAGAAGCGAGAAAAGTTGTGATGGATTTGGGAAAGAAGATGAATTAGGGATTTTATAACTTTTCGGACATCGCATCCAGGAGATCTAACGATCGTCAACTCACACACCTTGCATGCTGAGATTTTTCGAACTTCTCGTCCAGGCAACCAAATCCACTCTTGCACTCCTATGCAAAAGTTTAATTTAGCAGACAAAGAAGTTTACACCAATTTTCTACAATTCTATTTTCAAAAAAATAAAATAAGTTTGTGACCTTTATATTGACTTACAACTTGACTTTCACAAAGTATGTCTAATGTGAAACTAAAACTCCAAAATAATTTTCAAAATCCAAAATAACTAAAATACTCAAAAGGAATCCAACCCTATCTAAAATAAAATCTAAAAAGGACTCTATCTCAATTTCAAATTGATCCATCTAGTGAGAAATTTTGATAGAGTTCTTTTTTTAAATTTCTGTTTAGATTTTATTTGAGATAAATTTTGAGTAATTTGTGACTTTATTTATTTTATTTGATTTAAATTTGAGCTTTTTAGTTATTTTGAAGTTTGTCTCACATTGGATGTAATTTTTAAAAGTCAAATTGTAAGCCTATGTAAAGTTCACACACTTTTTATATTTTTCAGAGAATGGAATTGGAGAAAATTGGTACAAACATTTTTGTTTGCCAAATTAAACCTTTTGCATGAGAGTTCGAGAGCGGGCTTGGTTGCCTGAACGAGAAGTTCAGAAAAATCTCCGCATGCAAGGTTTGTGAGTCGATAATCGTTAGATCTTCGGGGTACGAGATCCGAAAAGTTATAAAATTCCTAATTATTGTTCTTCTCTTAACCCCCACCATAACCTTTCCTACTTTCTTTATATTTATCTGGTGGGACATCTGCTTCCACTTCGGCATCTTTGCCAACTTCGTTTACACTCCAGATTGCTCGGTAATAGATCTAAGCATCTCTCAACAGTGTTTCGATTACTTCAAAGTATCCCGTCGATGATTTGCTCTTGTCATCACACCCGCCAATGTTCCACCCTCGTTGCAGCATCTTTGCCCTTATTCTAGCTCCGTATTCATGCCCAAAGAAGCTCTGACCCTCATCGCCTTTTGATCCGATTCATGCTACCATGAGACCTTTCTGGTGTTTGACCACCTTAAATCACTTACTATCCTTATGGATCATCTCTTCTTTGTCTTCAACTTTTCATCCCCGTAAAATTAGATTTATGGATAGATCTCACTTGAACTGAGCCTTTAACTAATAGAAATTGTAGAAAAGCAGAATTCATATCTATTCTGATACAGTTAAAAAATTCTCTTATGCAGATTTGTGTGTTATTACATGCACATGATTTATGTTGCCTACGGTTTGTACTACTGCTTATGGGTTCCTATTTACTACCGAGTGTTATGGTTGTTATTGCTATTGCTACGTTCCTGTTTGATTGAGTGGTTGATATGGCTACTTCTAGGGACCACCTGACTGTCCCCTCTCCTTTATCCCAGAGTATGTTAAACCTATGATTCAATATGTCATGACTGGCAGTTGTGCAACTGAAAGGAACCAATTAAATGCTAGGGGTGAAATTTTTTTTTGCTTCTTTGATAATCCCCTACATGCAAAGTCTAAGTAGCATGATGATTGGGTGGCTAGTGACCTTTGCATGATGACTTGGCTATTGAATAACATGGAGGAAAAAATAAGTGCTCGGCTGATGTTCTTGCAAACTGCACTGAGGTATGTGATGTGTTGAAAGAGATATATCCAGTAAATAATATTTCTAGAGTGGATGAGCTGCATAACATGATATACTCATTACAACAGTGAGATCGTGATCTGATAATTTATTTTGCTGAGTTGAATGGTATTCTTGATTAGTTGGATTGCGATCAGCGCCAAGTCTTAAATTTGAAGACTTAACAAGTTCCTTCCTGGGCTGAATTCATGTTTAGCCAACTAAGTACGAGAGCATGTCATTTGTGGTGATTGAGTCCCTTTTCTCTCTATGACGTGCTCTCATTCAAGTAGTGTCTATATGCAGTATGATCTCATCAATTTTATCATGTTAAGTAGTAGGTTTGGTACAGTTGCTGGGGGGCGCATTCGAGCTCGTGGCTGTGGAAGTAGTGGTGAGACGTGGGGAGGCTGTGGCCCTGTACTTGGTCATGCAGCTACTTCTGATGGAGGGTCACGATAATGTATTCATTGTAGGGCTAGTTATGTCTTTCAAAGGTTCTATTAGAAGTTTGGAACGACTAACTTGAGCTCCAATATCAGATATTATAGCTGCTTTAGTTATTTCGTTGCTACAAATTCTTTTACCTCTATAGTTTACATTCCATAATCAGAATTTGTGAGTCTAAGAGTTTGTGAGTCTATTCAGTTCCGGCCTTCGAAGGACACTTTTTCAGTGTATGTCTAGAAGTGATTAACCGCATTCTCACATAATAATTGAACATGAAGAGGTATGTTAACTGTGCACATCCACAGTTACATCAACCTATTTTCACACGTAGAGAAAATGGGGCTTAGGCCATCACCTCACCTAACTTTTGTGAATATTCGGAGGAAGCCTACTACTTTCGCGCTAAAAATTGAATAGCACAGCCCCCACTGGCTATTTACTCACAGCTCTTTTAACTCAAATTAGGTTGTTATTTTGTATTATTTTTTCAACACACACACATATAAATTGATGCCCAAGATGGTTAGCTCAATGGCATGACATGTCATTATCTCGTTCGAGTCATAGGTTCGATGCTTCCATTCGACGATCATGCATGATGGGAGGGAGGGTGATGGAATGAGAATCTTACATTTCTAATTTTCTATACATACATACATATGGTTGGATTTGGTTACTTTCAGATTCACCAGTAAATATTCCTCTTTGTTTCAATCATACATCCGTCACCATTAGATGTGATATACTACCTATAAATGATCTAAAAGTAAAATGTTAAGGGCATTCACTATCGTTTGCTAATGTCAAATGGTCCAAAAAATCAACTCATTATATTAATGCAGAAGTTCTCTTTGTGTGTGTGTGTATGTCTATATATACAGAATAACTAGTCATTACCCGTGCCCATAGGGCACTGTTTATTTAATGGCCGAGTTCCCCCCAACAAATTTCAAAGTTCCCCCCAAATTTCAAGTTTCCCCCCAAATTTCAAGTTCTCCTAAATTTAAGTTTCCCCCAAAACTTATCCCAGTCTTAGTCATCAAGCCCTTATCCTAGTCATAAGCCCCTTTGTCCTAGTCACTTCTCATAGTAGGACAACATTCAAATTCTTCATCAAATATTGAATAGATGTGTATCATATGACAATGGATGCATATCCTTATATACCATGACACAAAAAGTGGAGTGGTACAAGTGCAAGCCTATGTGGGCTTGTACCACCCCACTTTTTGTGTCTTGTATATATGAGGAGATGTCTCCCATGTCATATGATATCAATTATTCTCATGTATATATATGTATATATACACACACATATGTACATGTACATGCCCACGAGAGGGTGTCCCAGTGGGAAGTCATTCCGCTCCAAAGCCAAGGGGTGCGGGGTTCGAGGCCTATGGCCGCCGTCACTTGGTAATTATTGTGGAATTTGTTGGTGAATTATTTACCCTGGGGCTACATCTCCCCTCTCGGACTTACCCTGGGGCCGTTGGGGGCACGGCGGTTTCCCCCCAGTTTGCATAGTCTCGGTCGGGCTCTCGCCTTACCCTCTTAAAAAAAAGCCGAAGGCAGGGGGAGGGGGTTGGGGATTTTTCTGGGTTTTCAAAAAAAAATATGTACATGTACACATGTACATGTGACATGGGAGGCATCTCCTCATGTATATATACACACATATGTGCATGTACATGTACATGTGTACATGTATATATGTCTGTATATATATATATATGAGAATAATGGGTATCATATGACAATGTAGGCATCTCCTCATATACAAGACACAAAAATTTAGGTGGGACAAGCACACATGGGGCTTGCACTTGTTGTACCACCCCACTTTTTGTGTCTTGGTATATGAGAAGATGCCTCTATTGTCATATGATACGTATTATTCTATATATATATGTATATTAATCGTGGTTTACTAAATGCATGCATGCATACGTACATACATACGTGTATATATACATATGTATATACATACATATGTATATTCATCATGGTTTACTAAATGTATACATGTATACGTACATACATACGTGTGTGTGTACACACACACATATATATAATACATATGTGTGTA
Organism: Scilla litardierei; assembly: GCA_030789695.1. NCBI lineage: Eukaryota > Viridiplantae > Streptophyta > Magnoliopsida > Asparagales > Asparagaceae > Scilla > Scilla litardierei. Next base: position 382,927,066 of record CM061142.1, read on the forward strand.
TATACATATGTATGTATATTCATCATGGTTTACTAAATGCATGCATGTATACATACATATATGCATTATATATATATGGGAAAAATGTTGATGTGAGCTGTGTACATGCAAGAAAAATTCATTTTCCTACATTTATAAAAAATTTGTAGGATTGGTGTACACATCATGGATGATCAACACCAAAAATCAAGTGAATCCTGAACTATTTGATCCTCAATCTAACACTTGCAATTTAATGGTCTGCGAAGTTTCAAAAAATAGAATTTTTTTACAATGGATGGATCCAGTGGTGGAACCAACTCTTTAGTTTGATGGGGTCACTATACACGAATATTTTTAGTGGGGACACAATACATTACATATATCCATTCATAAAAATATAAATAAATATACATACACAAATATTTTTTTCCAAATGTTAGTGGGGGCCCGTGCCCCCACACCATTGAACCTAGACCCGCCCCTGGGTTGATCAATGGACAAATGCCCCTAGGTTTCACCCATATTTTTTGGGGGTTTTGGGGTTTTAGAATGTATATATCAATCCTATAAATTTTTTTAAAAATGGGGAAATATGGGTTTCTATGCACGTGCACAACTAACTTAGTTGTACAGCTACATCATCCCACATGTGTAAGGTACTGTTCGGATGGGAACAGTTCACATCAAACTTTGGTGTGAAAAGTTTTTTATTTTTATTTGAATTTTTTTCAAGGTTTAATCCGTACATATATATACCCTAGAAAAAATAATGGGTTGAATCCTAGGGAGATTTGACCCTGGATCACGTCATTACAAATTTAACGGTTTCAGAACAATAAAATATTTTGTACCTGTCTAATCAAGGGGAAAATATGTGGATCCGATCAAGGAAAAAATATGTAAGAATTTTGTTGATTTTTGGTTTGTAAGTGTATTAACATGTGTAGAGCATATTCAACAGTTTGGATCTATGAAAAAATATCAAAGATATACTTTTCTCAGTGGCATATAGGAAAGCTTTCTCAATGGATCATTTGCCTATATATGTTCGTAGGTATGTATGTTTGTATGTCAGCTAGCCAAGAAGGAAATACCTCATTGGTTATCATTAAAAAGTCCAATTTCTACTATTTTTATGTGATGGAAAGCGTTCGCTTTGGCTTTCATATTCTGAAACAGAACAATAGTTACCTAGTAAACCATATGAGGTTTGTTTGTTCATCCCCTCACAACTTTAACAATCTTACCGTAATAGAACTTTTTTAACAGCTGAATGGATGAGCAAAACCGTTAGTGTTCATTAGATATTTGATGTTTTGATAGTGTTAGAATATGAAGATCAAAGTGAATGGTTCCAAGCACCTAAAAATAATGGAGCGTAAACTTTTTAACAATAAACAAGAATTGAATTTATCATTGGCTAGCTGATGCCCATATATATATATGTATATATGTGTATATATAGATTGATTGATAGATGCAAGAGCAGATTGCAGGGGTGGTCTTCTTCTCTTCTTTCATCTCTCGGAGTATAGAACTCGTCAGATCAGTTATCTACGGCATGGTTGCTTTTTGGATGCAAGCCTATCGCATTCCTAAGTCTGTGCTGAGTACCCTCAATTCCATATGCAGGAAGTTTATTTGGGGGACTTCTTATACTTGGGCTTGGGATGATCTATGTGCGCCCAAACAGGAGGGGACATGGGCCTTAGGCGATTCTCGGATCTTAATATGGCATATGGGGTCAAGTTAACTTGGCGTATTTGAACCCATGATTGTATTTAGGCTTCTTATATGAGAAAACAGTATCTGGACAGAATCGGGTTTTATTTGGCGAAGACTAATCCTATGCAATCAGAGACTTGGAAATTCATGCTCCAATGTCGTGATATCACTAAAAACTCACTAAACGCATCGTCAGGAATGTGGAGTCTACTCTCTTTTGGTATGATAATTGGCTTCCAAGTGGTCCTCTATGTGACATTTACGAGGTTCCGATTGGGGAGGAAATGAAAATGGTTAGTGAATATTAGGTGGCGGAGGGTTGGGTCAACGACACTGTGCTATCTCCCGTCTTGTCTATTATAGCTCCTCTATCTCTGAGTCCTGGTGAAGACTCTTGAAAATGGTACTCTAAGTCCCCCTCACTTCACGATGCCTGGGATGGGACTCGTACTATTAGACCTATCTTCCCTTACTATAAGGTGATATGGTATCAAGGGCACATACCCAAAATGGCTGTTATGCTGCTTCGCGCTTTCCATGGGAAACTTCTTACACGGGACAAACTCGTCAAATGGGGAGTACCTTCTTCCCCCCTTTGTGTGCTATGTTCTAGTAATTCTCATGAAAGTGTTGAACACATATTTTTTGGTTGCAGTTTCACTTATTAACTCATTTACAGGAGCTTTCTCAAATTAGGGATTACCACTGCGCCTCCTTCTACTCTAGCTGGTGTGGGAGATTTATTTCTTGCTAAATTTCAGAAAAAGGATAGCATGGGAGCTCTTGCAAAAACTGTTCTTGCTACATTGATATGGCATACATGAAAGGAACGAAACAGGATGATATTTGAAGGGGAGAGCAAAATTCAGACCATTCTCTTTGAGGATATTGCTACCGATGTCAGAATAGCCACGAGGCACATGGAGTGGAACCGGGATGCTGGAAATGAGCCCTTTTCTAATTGGGGTCTGATAGTGTAATGTTTTGATTTTGTTTTTCAATTCTGTAAATATCTTGGGTTTTTTGGAGTAGAGAAGGAGTTATGTAGGGGCGTGGTGACCGCGCCTGTGCCTTTACCACGACTTACTAATACTCCTCTGCTAGTCCTTGAACCATGTACATTTTTGTTGAGATCAATAAAGATAAACACATATTCTCTAATATATATATATAATAAGTATCATATGCCATATGAGAGGGTGTCTCATATGCCCTCTCACATAAAGGGGGGCAAGTACACCAAGTACAAGCCCATGTGGGCTTGTACTTGCCCCCTTTATGTGAGAGGGCATATGAGACACCCTCTCATATGGCGTATGATACACATTATTCTCATATATATATATATAGAAAAAAAGCTGAAATTCTAGAGTGAGAAGCTCTGCAGGCGATTTGAACTCCTCTCGAGGCCGGCGATCGCCGTCCTTGAGTGGATTCCGGTCGGCGCCTCACTTCTCGAGCGGTGGATGCTTGTTCCATCCGTCCTAGAGTGTGGGTCTCCTCGGTTTACTGGAATGAGAGAACGGGTTTGGTGTTATTGGTTCTTTTTTTGATCAGGATCTGAGATCCACTTTTGGGTGGAGTTCTTGATTCTTGATCCTGATTTGTTCCATTTGTTCTAGTTCTTGGGTCTAAGTGCTCGCGTATCATTTAATCTCGAGATTTCTGGTTTTGTTTTCTTTGAGCGGGAGTGAGGCTTTTTTGGTGTTTTTCTTGATCATGTGCTTGCTCTATCCATCTTTTGAACTGGATCCCTCAAGTTCCTTGATTGTGGATGAGGCCTAGCTAAGATGGGATCTGGTTCTGAGAATACCAATCCAAATGTTTGGGTGAAGGTTGGGGATCAGAGACCTATGGGAGGGGATGATGTGAAGGGGAAGTCAGTTCGGTTCTCTAGATCCAATCTGAGTTCCAAAACGGTGGCCTCTTCATCATCATCCAGAACTGGCAATGCATTGTTGGGTGCTGGAGCGCGAAAGGGTGCGTATAGGAGGATGATTCGTCCTAATTCCTCGATTAAGATCAATACTGACGCCGCAAAATTCTCTTGGCTGGACGTCTGCATCAATCGGAGGAAGATGGAGGAGGCGCTGGAGATGTCGTTTGTTAAGCCAGTTATTCCCGGAGCTTGGCCTAGCGGCTCGTGTCTCCGGTGATATGCTCGGTGAAGCTGCTCAGAGTTGGGGTAACACCTTGGTTGGGTATGTGTTAGGGAACGTTCTTTACTACGATTAGATCAGCGCTTGGCCGAATCAGAGCTGGAGACCCAAACAGAGCCCTCAGTTCTATTCAAGAGATACTGCTTCTTCAAGTTTGGGTGCAGTGAAGATCGAGACAAGGTGTTGTGTGGGGTCCATGGATGTTCGATGGGAGGTTGGTTGTGCTGCCGCGATGGAATTCACGGCTTGGGTTTGATCGAGATACGCTGACCTCAGTGCTGATTTGGATCCTCCTTCCCAATCTCCAGCTACATATGTGGTCGCTGAACATTCTCAACGTCATCGTGAGTGTTGTCGGTAATCCCATTTGTATGGATCGGGCCACTGCTCCCCTTGAGCGGTTGGCATATGCTCGCTGTTTGGTGGAGGTGAATGCATCGGAGGAGCTAATCAAATCAGTCAATGTACTGCTTGATGATGGTTCACACTTCAATATCGATGTAATATACAAAGGTGAACCGCTGAGATATGAGTCTTATTTGTGTTTTGGTCATGCTATAGCTCAATGTGTTGGGGCAAGTGGAGGGAAGAGAATGGAAGGGGCAGTTCGATCGGGGGAGTCAGCTTCTATGGTGGGATGGATAAGGGTACGAAAGCTCCAGATGCAAAGAAGATACAAGCTAAAGTTCGCGCAACGTTTGATGGAGAGAAGAGCTCGGAAGCTACGCATTTTTTGAATACTGAGGCTAGTAATAAGAATGGGGGGATGGGGTCCCAGTTGTAGAGATATTAGCTCAATCTGTAGCTGGGTTAGTAATCGTCGAGAAGGGGATAGATGCGGTGATAGATGGTGATAATTGTATTAAGAAACATTCTGTAATTGTAATTGGTGCTGATGTGCAGACCAAAAATAAGGTTTGTTATAATGCCAATGGGGCTGATGCAGACCATGGAGGGGAGACAATGTAATTCTACTGCCTTGGCTGATGAAGACCAAGTGTATATGTCTGAAATTCAGTGGATGAAACAAACCGTGCTCGGCGCTGATGTGCAGGCCGAAATATTGGGTGGGGGTGATGTAAACAGCACTGCTGTACAAAAATTGGGTGGGGGTGTTGTAAACAGCGCTGTCGCGCAGGCTGAGAATGTTGATTGTTGCAACTATAGTAGGGCTGATGTGCTAGCTGCGGCAGCTGGCAGTTGTAATGGTGCTATTAAAATGGTGCCTATGGATAAATCTAGTAGTAATGGAGACTGGTGAATTAAGTAGAGGGTACTGAAACTGAGGGCTCTAATTGTAATAAATCTAGTAGTAATGGAGACTCTAAAGAGGTGGATGATCCAGTTACAATTTTGACTAAGGACCCCGCCTCCCCCAAGCCCTCTTTGGGGCCTCGACCCACGTCTAGTCCCAGACATGGGAGTAATGATGCCTCGCGGATTGATAGACGCATCAGGATCCCTTCAACCCCCATTCTCATCAACTCGGTTGATCCCTATCGTAAACTCTCACCCACCCTCCTTAATAATGTGCCTGAGTCGGATGATGGACCTTTGACTCTCACTGAACTTAATGAAGCTTGGGTTATTGAGCAGGAGCTCCTTAGGAGTATTGCTAATGAGCGCAAGAAATCCTCTCATAAAGCAAAGGGTTTGCTTGTGGATAAACGCCGAAGTGCTAGAATTGCTAGCGGGAGTGGTAGGGCTCCCCCCAAATTAATCCTTATGTCATTGTTGTTTTGGAATACTAGGGGACTAAATAATGTTGCTAGAAGAGCGGAGCTAAAAGATCGTATCCGCAAGCTTAAACCCTCCCTTGTTGGTCTATTAAAGGCTAAGGTAGTTGTGAATAATGAGCAGCACATCCTCCGCCACTTTCCCAAAGGATGGTCTGCATTGGATAATCGTGCTTACCATCATATTGGCCCGATGGTTGTGGGGTTTGATCCGACTTCTTGGAGTTGTGTTGAGGAGATCGCCTCTGCACAACACATCACTATTATTTGCACTAATAAGGCGGGATTTGTTAGGACTTTAACAGTGGTCTACGCCTTTAATATTGCAAGTGATCGTTGTGGGCTTCTCTTATGGCTTGTCACCCTAAACATAAGCACATGCCTTGGTTCATATGTGGTGATTTTAATTTTGTGCGGTATGCGAATGAAAAAATCGGAGGTAGGCCTTTGGACCAACGTATGGTGGATGAGTTTAATGATTGTCTCAGTACTTGTGCGCTTCTTGAGCTAAAGTCTATTGGCAACTCACTTAGTTGGTCCAACCGTAATATTGGGGCTCGACGCATTGCTGCTACTCTTGATCGGGCTTTATGCAACCAATCCTGGATTGGTATTCTACCTACCTCTATTGTGAGTATATGGATGGTGGTACTAGTGATCATGCTCTGCTTTGTATTCATTTTCATCCTAGAGGTAGTTTGGATCCCAAACCCTTTAAATTTTTCAACTCCTGGGCACTAACAAATGAGTACTCTGATGTGTTGAAAAAGAATTGGAACTTACCTCTTGTTGGTCCTTTCATGTGGAGACTTGTTTCCAAACTCAAATCCCTAAAGTCTGAACTTAAAATCTTGGGGAGTGAGAGATAAGGAGGGCTACTGATGTGACTCGGTGTCGTGAAGAGTTAGCCCTCATTCAAAGCAGGCCAGATTTACATACTAATGTTGTCATACAAAAAAGGGAGCAAGAGTTGACATATCTCTTAGATGATGCTCTCGATATTGAGGAGTCTAATTTGAGGCAAAAAAGTAGGCAAGATTGGTTACAATTGGGGGATCGTAACACCAAATTTTTTATACTGCTATGAGATCTCGTCATAGCCATAATAATCTTGGACATTTGGTTGCTTCTGATGGTTCCTGTGATAATGCCATTTCTAAACTCAAGATTGAAGCCCCTAAATATTATGAGAACCTTTATAATCAGAATAATTATTGGAATACTTTTCCCCTGCTATTAACTAAGATAATTCTTACTAATGAAGCTGTGGGGTGGGTAGAAAAACCCATCTCTGATAACAGGTGAAGTCAGCTATATTTCAGATTGAAGCTGATAAAGCTCCGGACCTGATGGGTTTAATCGATTCTTTTACCAGAATGCTTGGGAGTTTATTGGTAGTGATGTTATTGCTGATGTGCTATCCTTTTTCCGTTCTGGTGAAATTTTGAGGCAAATTAATCACACATTTTGACCCTTGTCCCCAAAGGGTCAAATGCAAGTGAGTTGGATGACTATAGGCTTATTGCTTGCTGTAATGTATTATACAAAATCATTAGCAAGGTTGTGTGTAACATGCTTAAAGGGTTGTTATGGAGCTTATTTCTCCTAACCGGGCTGCTTTCCTTAAAGGTCGATTATTGGCAGATTCTGCTTTGCTTGCCCACGAACATATACAGGATTTTAGTAATCCTATGGGTGCTAGGGCTTTAGGGCCTGTATTAAGCTTGACCTTCGGAAAGCTTTTGATTGTGTGAATAGGGAGTTTGTTTGCTTAATGCTTAGCTAGATGGGATTCAGGAGCAGATTTGTTGGTTGGATATATGAGTGCATCGCCACTCCCTCTTTTTCTGTGCTTGTTAATGGCTCTTGCCGTGGTATGTTTCATTCTAATAGGGGGGTGAGGCAGGGAGATCCTCTTTCCCCTTACCTCTTTGTTGTTGTTATGGAAGCTTTCTCATTATTGATAGCCAGCGCCAATGCATCGAGACTTATTCTACATATGAAGCGTATTGGGACCATTACCCACCTATTATTTGCAGATGATCTTCTGGTCTTTTGTCATACTTATACTAGATCCTTTACTGGTCTACAGGATCTACTGCTTGCCTTTAAACAATTCTCTGGTTTGGAGGTTAATGATACGATTATTACTTACGAGAGGTGGAGACGCAAGTATAAGGTGCACGAGCCACTGATGCCCAAGGAGTAAAATTTCTATGCACACAACAAGCTGGAAGAGAATTGATGTGCACACTACAGTAGGTTAAAAGCGGCCAGCCGGCCATAGTTTTCATTATCAAACATTTTGAGAGAGTTATGGTTATCATTTCCTTGAGAGATCTAGAAGAGGTTTAGGCTTTTGCTTATAAAAGTTAGGAGAGTGATCTACTCTATAACAAGAGATCCAGTTATCTTTATTGTGTCTTCAAGCTTTTATCAAATAAAAATCCCATTTTATCCACTTTTGTGCCCTAGTTCGTATCATTTTGGTATCAGATCGTCAGATCCATGGCAAGTACAAGGCAGATGGAAAGGATCGAACCGTTGGAAGAGAAGATCGTAGTCGAGACCGCGGAAAGAAAGGAGATTGAAGGATTGAGGCTGATTTGACGGAGGATTTTAGATCTTCATTGGAGACGACCAAGTTAGAGATGAGGAAGGAATTCAAGGAAGCGATTGCGGAAGGTACAAAGGAGATCTTGAGGGCTCTTTCGCAACGAGATCCATCGTCATCTACTTCATATCTGAATCAGCAATCAGATCTGGCTTCGATGGCTCATCCAACCACGAAAGATAAATGGAAGCACGAGATCTTGAACGATGGGGATATCTTGGAAGGGGGATTGATCTCCGACGAGGAAAACCACATCATCATGCTTGGCGTCAAGAACCATCTACACAACGGAGCACAAGACGACGCGCGTGCGTACGGACTGGGAAGAACGGAGGCCTGGCGGTTGCGCCAGGGCCGGCCCCTGGCGGGTCGCCCGAGAGAAGGGGAGGCCCCAACTGACCGATGTGGCCCTGTTGAGGGCGCATCGGACTTCGTTGGAGGCCTGGAGGATTTCGGCGAGCATTGGGAGCATGAGCAGGGCATGGGGCTTCGTCGAGATGGAGGAAACGACTTCTGGGTTGCTGATTTTGAGTTCGGAGAGTGTCGTGGATACTGGGGGGCTGATCTGCTAAATGGCAGGGACCGAGGACAAGAGCCGGAGTATGAGGAGTACGCACGCTACCATGAAGATGGCAAAAGGGGGTGTTGACGACATCGGCGGGCGTGAATGGAGGGATGCGGTGCGGTTGGCCAATGAGAGGGATAGGTTTGGAGATCCCCACAAACAGCGGCACCAGGATCGTTTTGCAGGAGGGGATCCCCGTGCTGATGAGAGGAAACGGAAGCTGAAGATGCACATCTTTGAGGGCAGTGACACATCTTGGTGGATCTACAAGGCGGAGAGATATTTTGAGATGACAAGGCTGACGGAGGCAGAGAAGCTGAGGGCTATTGGAATATGCCTAGAGGGTGAGGCCTTATCATGGTACAGATAGAGGGAGCAGGAGAGACCTGTGATGACTTGGGAGGAATTTAAGGAGACCTTGTTGCATCGTTTCAGGGAGGCACAAGGGGGGTGCGTATGAGCAGCTGCATGCCATCAAACAGTTGGGGTCTTTGCGTGACTATATTAAGTAGTTTGAGGTGCTTGCGGGCAGGGTGCGTGGGATGCCTGCGGAGTCTATGGAGGGGGTTTTCTTGGATGGGTTGAAACCTGCTATCAAGGCAGAACTTCGGACCCATAAGCCCAGAGGGTTATGGAGCAGATGGATTTAGCACAGTCTGTGGAGGATAGATTGACCGAGGATCGCCGTACCAGAGAGGCTTGGGGAGGTAATTATACTCGTCTCCAGGCCGTGACAGGAGTGTAGCAGGGATCGTCTGGAGGTAACCCCGCTAGTGGGGAAAGGGCTGGCGAGGCAAGACCGGCAGGACCTTACAAGAGGATGACAGAGACTGAGATGCGGTATATGAGGACAACATGGCTGTGTTTTAAATGAGATGAGAGGTTCACTCCGGGCCACAAATGTCGCAACCATGCTATTCAGGTGTGCAAAGTATTTGAGGGGGAGGTAGAAGAAGAAGAGGTTGTGGAGCTGGAGGCTGAGGGAGAGGTAGAGGGTGAGCCCCTACTGTTGGAGGCAGCTGAGGTTTCGCTCTGCTCGATAGCAGGATTCACTCGGGTGCACACCATGAAGTTAGCAGGCAGGATTCGAGACTTGGATGTGGTTATTCTTATTGACAGCGGGGCTACACACAACTTTGTGTCCCCTCAGGTGATTGAAAAGCAGGGGATACACCTCGCTGTACGGATGGATTTGGAGTTATGTTGGGGAATGACAAGGTGGAGCAGAGTAAAGGCATATGCAGAGATCTGACAGTGTCCATTCAGGGGGTGTTGGTGACTGGAGACTTCCTGCCCTTAGCCTTGGTTAATGTAGATCTGATCTTGGGGATGTAGTGGCTTCAGACGTTGGGAGAAACTAAATTCAATTAGAAGCTGCTGAGAATGGAGTTCCAAGTCGAGGGGAGGAAGGTGGTGTGCTGGGGGACCTGAGCCTATGTTGTTCCTCAGTATCATTTAAGACCATGGCTAGGACCCTTCAGATGGAGGGGAGAGGATTCTTAGTGGAGCTGCATGGATTTGCGATGGAGGATGCAGCTGGCACGACAGAGGTGCCTGGAGACGTGGAGCATGTGATGAGCGATTATGATGAGGTGTTTCAGTCCCCTAGCGGTCTTCTACCACCGCGAGATCACGAGCACTCCATCGTTCTGAAGGAGAGGGTGTCTCCTATTAGTGTGCGTCCTTACCGGTACTCCCAGGCAGTGTTCTAAATATCAGACCGATATCCGATATATCGGCCGCAATATCGTAATTATCACTGGGCCGATACGATATAGGATGTTTTAATGCGGTTTCCGATATTTGAGGAAATATCAATGATATATCCGGTTTGGGCCGATCTTACGGCCGATATTTCCTTTTGAAATATCGGACGATATTCACTGTTTTTTAAAGTTCGGTTTGTGGGTCGGGGTCGGTCCACTGAAAAGTGGATCTGACCCAACCCAACCCAAATCCATTAGTTAAAATATAAGGCCATCAGGTTTTTGGGGGAGAGAATCGTGAGTTTGCCCTAATCGACGCTCAGCTCCTCACGCTGCTCTGCTCCTCAAGCTACTTCGATCAGCCCCACCAATCGAAATTTTCTGGCAGAAGTCGATCCCGGTTTACCGTCCGGTGTTCAATTCTTACAAGGGAGGGTTCTCCGATCAAAGTAAGTATTCGCTTCTTTTTTTTCATTTTTTGTTTTTTTCCAGTTTTGGGTTTTTTGTCGATTGAGCTTCGACTTACTGCGTTCAATCGTTGCAAGGGAGGGTTTTTCGGTCAAGATAAGTATTCGTTCCTATTTTTTCATTTTTTTTTCATTTTATTTATTTTTTCCTTCTAGTTTTGGGTTTTTTAGTTGATTGCACTTTGACATACTGCGTTCGATCTTCGCAAGGGAGGATTTTTCGATCAATGTGAATATTCTTTAACCTTTTTCATTTTTTCTTTAAAAGAATTTTTTAATTTTGATTTTTACATTTTTACAGGAGACTTATACATACCGTGTTTTTTATTTTCAGTTTTTTCAGTTTATCAAATTTGTTTTGCCACAATTGCCATCTGCATAAACGGATACCCTCTGTCAAATAAATGTATTTTATTTTAGAGTTGTAAGTTGCAACAGATTTACTTACTAATTTGACTACAAGCAAAAAATGTGTCGAAGAGGTGGAATAATGAGGACTGGAGTATCAATCTGCTCACTTGAGGGGAATAGTGATACGATCCGGTGGATCGGATCAATAAAGTTCAGATTTTTAGAAGAGGAAAATTAAAAAGAGGAATTTTAGAGAGAATGATTTGCGAATAACACTAGATAAATGGATCTCCTTCGAGACGAGATCCGGTCTCCTAGCTTTGGATGGACGGATCAAAGCCTAACAACCCTCACAATTGACGACTCAATGAGTTTTCACAAATCAAGCATAAAACAAAATAAAGACGGCTAGCCCTAATTTATAGAAAAGTGGGGAATTACTAATCTAGTCTAAAATGACTAGAATACCCCTAACTAACCCTCATACGTGCTACCGCGCCTCCTATGGCGCACGTAAGTGATTTAAGGGGGGGTGGGTCCCCCCTTGGTAGCCGCCGGCCTGTAGGGGATGCGGGCTCGGGTCCGGGTCCGCATCAATACCCCCCCTAAAAGAGCCACCTTGTCCTCAAGGTGGAGATCTGGCTTTAAAGGCCCCCGAGGGAAAACTGAGGCTAGGGTCACCTGTCAGAACCACCGTGCGACCCCCCTCCTGGAATTCCATCCTAAGCTGCTTCCAATTCATCTTCACCTCGCCCAACCCCCTCAGCCACTGCACGCCCAAAATCACATCGATATTGTCCAACTCTAGGGGCAAGAAGTCCTCCACGATCTGCACCCCTTGTAAGGTCAGACTCAGCCCCTTGCACAACCCACTGGTCTCCCTCCTTCCTGTCCCGGAGAGGACCGTAAACGTCTCCAAGGTGCTCACCTACAACCTATGACGATCCACCAAGTGTCGAGAGATGAAGTTGTGGGTAGCCCCACTGTCTATGAGTACCGTCACCGGCGCGTCGTCTAATCGTCCTGACAACTTCATGGTATGGTTCGTGGTTACCCCTACCAAGGAGTTCAGGGACACCTCTGCTACATCCAGGTGTGCATGCTCAACCTCGCTCTCTTCCGTCATCACTGGCTCTCTCTCATCTGCATACTCCCCCTCGTCTGGCATTATCACAATCTGCATCAGCCTGCTCGCACATCGATGACCGGGACTGAACTTCTCATCGCATCTGAAACAGAGGCCTGCAGCACGCCTCGCCCTCATATCAGCCTCAGTCATCCGCCTACCGGGAATCACTGGTCGGGTTTCCTCTCTCTTCATTCCCGCGTCCCCTGGTGCTACTGTAACCCCCGGAGGTGGGACCGGTGCTGTCTGACTATGCTGGCCCTGGGCTCCCCAAGTACTCCGAGTGCTCCTCTCCTCCGCATGCTTCTCCTCCGCCTTGTGGGACAGACGAAGGACATCCTCCAGTGTCCCCGGACTCTGCATCCTCAGCTCTGCTCGGATAGAGGGTTTCAACCCCCTCATGAAGTTCCCGATCATCACCTCGTCGGTAACCCCCTTCACCCGGCTATTCAGCATCTCAAATCTCTCTACATAGTCTCTCATTGTCCCCTCCTGCCTCAGGGCCGACAGCTGCTCGTAGAAATCCCCCATGCCGTCTCCTGGAATCGATCCACGATCATCGCTGACAACTCCTCCCAGGTCCGAAAGGGGGACCGGGCTATCTTCCACCGGTACCAGGCCAGAGCCTTCCCCTCAAAGTAGATCCCGATGGCCTTCAGGACCTCCTGCTCCGTCAGACCCATCACCTGGAAATACCTCTCCGCTCGGTATATCCACCCATCAGGGTCGGTGCCGTCAAAGGTCGGCATCTTCAGCTTCATCAACCTCCGATCTGCGTTGATGTCGCCTAGCTGCCCCCTATCTCCGCCTCGGTCACCACCCCGGACCATCTCGCCACCCCGAGCCTCCCTCGGGCCTCCCCCGTCAGCTCCGTACGGCTCCTCTGGCCAAGCAGGTCTCTCCCACGCCTCGGGCTGGTAGTAGTGTCCCGGAAACTCTGGGGGTCGTGCCAAATTGGGCCTCGGACCAGGCGCAAGGGTCTCTGCTCTCCAAAACTGGCCCGCCGGGGCCCCAATAGCTGCTCCTGAGGCCCATCCGCCCCCCGCCATTCCCGGAGTTCCCCCGGAGTGGGGTACGATCCCCGCCACACCCCCAAAGGGCTGGAACGTCGTCATCGGGCCCCCGAATGGGCCGGCCCTACTCGTCGGCCCCCCAGGTGGGCCTGTCGACCAAGCCGGACCCCCGCCTGGGGTCGCCGAACCTCCCGCACCCCCGAAAGGGGGTGCCGCCGCCTCTGCGAAGACCCCGGGGTCTGCCGCTGCTCGAAACAGCCCCGGCGGCCTGTCCGCACCCCCGGATGGGGGTGCCGATGTCTCCCCGCCCCCGTAGGGGCCTGCCGAGGTGTCGAGACCCCCTCCGGGGTTCGCCCAGCCATCCCTGCCCCCGGAGGGGCCCGCCGGTGGCCGCAGGGGGCCTGGCGGCCTCGCCCAGGCCTGGGGAGGGCCGGGCGGGGCCGCCGAAGCCTTGATAGGCCCAGGCGGCCCTGTCGATGTGTTTCCCGACCCGCGCGGGTCTGTCGGCGCCCATAGGGACTCGCGCGACCCTAGGGTTGGCCCCACCGGCCCCCCTTGCTCCCTCGGGTGGTCGTTTCGTGTTGGAAATCCGCTGGGGGCTGATTCTAGGGTAGAATCCCCCCTTCTTGGATCCCCTTGCCTCGATCTCCCCCTTTCGCCACCGTGAGGGCTTGAATCATCTCTTTCAATTCTCGGAGATCCCGTCCTTGTTGCGCGGCATCCGTCCTCATCCCCCGAAGTTCGGTTTAGATGTCTTCTTGTGAATGGGCGTAATCCTTGAGTGAATCCCCCATCGTTTTCTTCAATCCTTCGAACCTCTCTTCGATCTCCCGATTGAGATCCTCCCGTAGCCCTTGAATCTTTTCTTCGACCGCATCCGCCTTCGATCGAGTATTTGTCGCCATTTGGATCTAGCGCTTTGATACCAATTTGATACGATCCGGTGGATCAGATCAATAAAGTTCAGATTTTTAGAAGAGGAAAATTAAAAAGAGGAATTTTAGAGAGAATGATTTGCGAATAACACTAGATAAATGGATCTCCTTCGAGACGAGATCCGGTCTCCTAGCTTTGGATGGACGGATCAAAGCCTAACAACCCTCACAATTGACGACTCAATGAGTTTTCACAAATCAAGCATAAAACAAAATAAAGACGGCTAGCCCTAATTTATAGAAAAGTGGGGAATTACTAATCTAGTCTAAAATGACTAGAATACCCCTAACTAACCCTCCTACGTGCTACCGCGCCTCCTATGGCGCACGTAAGTGATTTAAGGGGGGTGGGTCCCCCCTTGGTAGCCGCCGGCCTGTAGGGGATGCGGGCTCGGGTCCGGGTCCGCATCAAATAGTTTTTTTGCCCCTTGGATCATTTCAGTTTTGTGTACTTTAAACAACACCTCCTATAGTTTATATTTTCTTAGATACATCTATGCTTTTATTTGATATCATTTTTAAGTTTCTGATATGACACTCTGATATTTAGTCAATATATCTGATATTCATATTTAACGAGAGAAGTCTAAGTAAACTATACTTTTATTTGAGTTAGTATAGTTTATATCTCCATAGATACATCTATGATGACATATATCATCATTTTTAAGGCTCCGATATGACACTCCGATATTTGGTTAATGTCCCCGATATCCGCAATCCGATATCAAATTTCCTAGGCCGATACACGACCGATATCCGATATTTAGATCACTGCCCCAAGGTGCAGAAAGACGGTAATAATGATACGATTATTACCTACGAGAGGAGGAGGCGCAAGTATGAGGTGCACGAGCCACAGAGGCCTAAGGAGTAAAATTGCTATGCACACAACAAACTGGAAGAGAATTGATGTGCACACTACAATAGTTTTCATTATCGAACATTTTGATAAAGTATTGGCTATCATTTCCTAGAGAGAGATCTAGAAGTGGTTTTGGCTTTTGCTTATAAAAGTTAGCAGAGGGGTATTTACTCTATAACTAGAGATCAAGTTATCTTTATTGTGTCTTCAAGCTTTTATCAAATAAAATCCCATTTTTATCCACTTTTGTGTCCTAGTTCGTATCAGTTAACTGGTTAACTGGGTGAAGAGTGCAGTTATGTTCAGCAAGGGGACTAAATAGCCACGTATTCTGGCCAGTTTGTTAGGCTTGCGCATTGTCATCCATTTCCACATATTTGGGACTCCCTCTTCCTGCAAAATATCTGTAAGGCATCCATGTATTCCTGTCTAGTTGATAAGTGCAAAAGCAGACTTCGGGGGGGGGGGGACATCATCCCTCATATCCATATCTGGTCGCGTTAAATTGGTTAAACCAGTCATATATGGTATGGTCTCTTTCTGGATGCAGGTGTTTCGGATTCCTAAGTCTATACTTCGCTCGATTAATTCTTTATGTAGGAAGTTTATTTGAGGAAAATCGAATAGCTGGGCTTGGGATGATTGTGTTTGCCCAAAGTTGAAGGTGGTATTGGCCTCAGAAAACTCTCTGAGCTTAACAAAACCTACGGAGTCCGCTTGACTTGGAGGTTGCTTACTCATAATGGGCCTTGGGCCTCTTTCATGAGGCTTCGTAATATAAGGGGGTGATGGTTTTTATTTGGCCAAAACTAATCATATGTAGTATGCTACTAGGAAGTTTCTCCTCTCTTGCAGAGATATTTCTAAGAGTCTTATCAGGCGCCATGTCAGAGATGGCTCTTCTACTCTCTTCTGGTATGATAACTGGCTCCCTTGTGGTCCCCTTTGTGATATATATGACATTCCAGTTGGTGAGGAGCGGAAGCTGGTTAGTGACTACTGGGATGATTCAGGTTGGATTAGTAACATGTTGACTTTGGATGCTCTGCCCCTACTTAGTCATGTTGCTCTGATTCAGGGTGATGATTCATGGTCCTGAATTTCTAGTGATTGATGCTCCTTGAGAGAGGACTGGGAGGGTTCACGTATCTCTAAACCTCGGTTTCCTTACTTTGGGATTGTTTGGTACCAGTGGCATATTCCCAAGATGGTTGTTACTCTTCTGTGGGCTATGCATGGCAAGCTCCTCACTAGGGACTTGCTTATCCGCTGGGTGGTGATTACCTCTCCCCGTTGTGTTCTATGTGATGATGGTTCCATGTAGTCAGTTGGTCATCTCTTCTTTGAGTGTGATTACTCTAGATACATTCTCTGCAGGTGCATGCTCAAGTTAGATGTGGTGGGTTTACTGCCTTCTTCTCTCTAGTGTGGGAGACATGTTTCTTACCACCTTTCAGGGGAAGGGTAGTATTGGCACTTTGGCCAAGACTACACTAGCGGCTATGGTTTGGCATATTTGGAGAGAGTGCAACAGGAGAGTATTTGTGGGAGTTAGCTCACCCAAGACCCTCCTCTTCGATGTTATCTCAGCAGATGTCAGGATGGCGCTTCGGCATATGGAGTGCGACCACTCTTCAGCGGCTGGGCCCCTTGCTAATTGGGGATTGTTATGAGGTATGTTTGGCTCTTATGAGTTCTTTTTGAGAGTTTTGGCCTGTTTGCCAAACATCTTTGTTTCTCTTGGTACTACCGTTGGGAATTGGGGGAGTTTGATAGTTGAGAGTGACGACGCTTGTGCCATTTCCCCTCTCTACCTTACTCCTCTCCCTTGTAGTCTTGTTTACTGATTAATAAAGACATACGCTTATCCATATATATATAAACAATAATTGTTAAAAAAAATATAAACAATAATTGCTAACTCCCTCATCCTTTTCATGTTGTACACCTTTAAAAAATAATTGTTAAAAAATAATGTGATTTGGCATTTAATCACTATATTACATAAATTTGTATTGTTATGAAACCATTAAATTTTGTAACGCGTTGATCGGTGCTCAAATCCCCTTTGGGTTTGCCCATTATTTTTCCTGGAGTATATAATTATATGGATTAAACATCTTTTAAAAATTTTGCAAAAAAATTCTAAAAAAATTTAAATGTTTTCCCACGGGCTTTCGCACCATGTTTTTCGCACCAGAATATTACTATATGTATATGTGTATATGTGTATTTACTATGCAAAGAGGAAATCCCTCCTTAGCCGTCGTTAAAAGCTCCGCCGCCCACCCACCCACCCCGCTTTTGGCTATCAGATTCATTTATTTTGATCTTTATATTCTAAAACACTAAATATCTAGTGAACTCAAGATGTTTTGCATTTTCATCCGCTCGGCGCAAATATAATGATCTTGTAGTAACAAAACTTTTTGCAACTGCTAAATAAACGAGCAAAACCCCATTTGGGTTCGTTTGATATTTAGGGTTTTAAATATGAAGATCGAAATGGATGGATCCGATCATCGAAAAATATGTGGAGTTTTGACAATAGCCAAGGCAGGATTTTCTTCTTGATTAGCTGATGCACATTTACCCGCGCAACACGCTCAAGTGACTACGCGCTCGTGGGGCGGATCTGTGGCGGGGGCACCTTCGACAGCCTTAGTAGCATGAAACTTTGAGCGTGTTGTGCGGGTTATTCTGCCCTTGCTTGGGACTTGCTTGATTATGATTGTTCTTGTTGTGTAGTGTTGTAGTGGCTGTTGTGTTGTGTTGTGTTGGTGGCAGGGATTGGTCCCATGTTGCTGTGTGTGCATTGGTAGGCTGTATGCGAGGGAGTGTGGGTGGTTTGCTGGTTGTATTGCTTTGGGGTCGGGATTCATTGGCTATTGGTACTAGTGCTTGGTGACTGATTCCCTTCCTCTCCTAAGTATGTGCTCTTGGGTCCTTTTTATGAATATAATTCACTCACTTTTCAATATATATATATAATAATGGGTATCATATGCCATATTAGACAACCCATCATATGCCCTCTCACATAAATGGGGCGGGTACAAGCCCACATGTGCTTGTACTTGTTGTAACCGTCCCCTTTTATGTGAGAGGGCATATGAGGGGGTGCCTCATATGGTATATGATACCCATTATTCTTATATATATATATATATATATAAGTCATAACCCGTGCCCGCAGGCACGGTTTACTTAAGATTTTCCTTCTCGAAATCTTTGTTCCCCAAAAAATTATTTCCACTTCCAAGATTTAAAGGAACAAATTAGCGTAAAAATATTTAGCGGCACTGACACTTTCGGCGCGAAACAACAAATTTGGCGTAGGCGCCTTCGACATGGAACAACAAATTCGGCGCAGGCACCTTCAGCACGGAACAACAAATTAACGTAAAAAAACAGCAGGCGCCTTCGCACCCTAATAATGACGTCAAGCGGGGCCCAGTGTGAGTGTATTAATTACGACGTGTTATTTTTTTTCTCGATGAAGTCAATGCCCAGCTAGTTAAGGATGATTTGAATAGGCCACATATATTTCATTGATAATATTACTTTTCCTTATTTTTGTTATAAATATTTTAAATTAAATCACATAAATGCATGACTATTCAACTTCCAAGACCTCTTCAATTCAAAGATATCGAATTTCACAAAATTAAATAAAGTTTTATTTCTCCAAAAAAATTTCCCCCAAAATACGAAAGTTTTCATCCCAAAATTTACACAAACTCTCATCTCATCCGTTGATTTCCCAAGATTAAATCTCAATCATCCTTTTATCAATCTGTTTGTCCTAGTCAGCTTTTCCTAATCAGTCCTAGGATTCAAAAACTGTTGTCAAATGTAATATAGATATGTGTGTGTGTGTATGTATGTATGTTTAAAACTTTTGAGAGTAATCCTCCACTGGTGATTGTTGACTAGGATAAAGGTGGCAGTTGAGTATCACCTCATTGTCACATCACCATGTGGGGCCCACCACCAACCCACTCAAAAAGGCCCCATGTGCCCAAAACAATGCCCACACTCATACACACAATTCTCCTTTATTCGCCCACCCATTTTGGCACCCAGAAAAAACACCCTCGCCCTCAAGGGCCCATGCTGGGAGGACTGCTGGGGTTTTTAGGGGCCGGTGCACTTTGTACACGGTTTTTAGTATATATACATATATTGTAATAATGGATGTGTTTGCATAGGAAATTTCATACGATGCATAAAAAATATCTAGTGTTATTATTATTATTTTTCAATTTTTTGATTATTTGGGAGTGGCACATTAAAACCCTAACACACTAAAAATCAAACAAACCCAAGCCTATTTGATTCTTGATCGGATTGTGACAAACTCAACCTGACAAACTCAACCATTTTTGACAATAGAACTTTTTTAACGATTCGATCGAAGGCTCAAATAAGCTTGAGTTCATTTGATTTTTGGTGTGTTGCGGTTTTAGTATGTATAGATCACTCTTAAATAATTAAGTATTAAAAACATCAATAATCCCATAGATTTATACTACCAACGTCGGAAATTTTTTACGTTGATAGCGCACATCCATATATATAGACACACACACACATATACATATATAGATAGATACATATACATACATATAGTAAGACTATGCTCCATTCAGATGGACCAAAGAAGCGAATCCATCCGAGTCAATTTTAAAATCGGGCTATCTGAAGGGAAAGTCCATCCATTGGATGTGATCTATCATGTCTAAATTGCCTACAAACAAAATTTCAAATGATTTGGACATTTTTTCCATGGATCAAGTGGTTGCAAAATTAGTCGATTTTATGATTATTCTAAAATTTTGATTTTGCAACCACTTGATGCATGGAAAAAAACATTGATAGGAACCACAAAAAGATCTGATTTTTATTAATAGAAGCTGAAAATAAAGATACACTGATCACAATTATAGAGGTGATCACACTTCTAAGACGCCGATTAAAAAGGACGTCTGCACTCTCCCGAAGAACGCGGGATAATCTCACTTCTACAATCAATTTTCTCTGAAAAATAGCCTGAGAAATATCTCAGCCCATCCCACCTATAAATAGATTTCAGAAATGAGGAAAATTACCGAAAACCCCAAAAAGACTGAAAATTTCCCAAACGCCCCTACAAATCCGAAAATTCCCAAATTTCCCTTAATGGGCCTAAAACTCATAAAAAGGTGCCCAATCAATCATTACTCCGCCCCCAAAAACCACCTTGTCCTCAAGGTGGTGCATGAAGTCCATGACGGTCCTACTCCAAGTGGAAATGGTCATCCCCCCAGAGCTCTTCCTCCACTACTATGTCCTCGTCCCCAGTTATTAGCACATTTCTGCGTATACTCCCTCATCTCGGCGTCAGTCATCCTCCTAAACTGTCCACCTGCCGGTGGCATCCCGCTCTTCTCCTGACTGGGCGGGTCCGTCCCTGTAATGGTCTTCTGCTGTTATCCACTCGTGGGCTAGCTATGGGAAAAAGGAGCCGACGCATGTCCCTCCATATTTCTTCGTCTCCACCAGTCGATCTTCCACCATCTGGGCTAACTCCATGGCTATCATCAAATCGAGAGGCTTCTGTATGCGAACCTTTGTACGAATAGTTATCTTCAGCCCCTCATGAAGGTGCTCTCCATCATCTCATCAGAAACTCTATGCACTCATCCTGACAGTCCCTTGAACCTTTCCCTATAGTCCCTCACCGTGACATCCTGCCTGAGGGAAAGTAACTGCTCCCGCAAGGTTTCCATGTGTGTCACAAAATCTCTCCACAAAACCATCCTTAATCTCCTCCCCTAAGCGAAACGGCCGCATCTCATCCCTCCAATGGTACCACGCGAGTGCCTTCCCATCTAAACATACCGCCTCCTCTGTCACGCTTCGCTACCCAAATTAGGGATGGTCTGCGCGACAAGCCGCGGTATTAAAATACCAAGCGCTAATGTGTACACCAAACATCTCGCAGGCCACTGCAAACGCTGAGGGAATACATGCAATAAAAGTATGAACCGAGAGGAAAACAGAACAGTACAACTCCAACACAGCAGGAAAGTACAAGGTACTACAACACAGTCAGCAAGGTAAGATACAACAGACAGACCATCACAGCACCATAGAGCACAATAGCGACATAACTAGCTCTTACGAAAGAAGCCGTTCACCAACACATCCAACTCAAACACAACCCAACCTACTCTCCGCCTCTGAGGGCTCGTCAGGAGTGGTTCACAACTTAACGGTTCATCCCCGCATGCCCACTCGTTACTGTGGTTTCCCCCAACCCTCCTAGGGCACTCACCCACCTCAAGTGGAACGAGTCATCCCTAGGTTTTTTTTAACTAGCCGTTTATCCTAAAGCATTAAGCATGCAAAATGTTGTCAAATGCACTCTTTTTCACCAAATTTCCATAAACATAAACTTGCATGTTTCATAAGCCATAAACATAAGCATCCAACTTGCATAAACTTGCATTACCCAACATGAAGTAATATCTCCAACATAAACCTCAAGGTAACACAAACTTGCAGAATTATACACAAGCAAACCACAACATAAACTTGCGTGTTTCAAATGCTTAAGCAACTAACATCCAACTTAAACTTGCAATGTAAATTAACATTTCCAACTTGCAACCACTTTAACTAATTAATGCATTGAATTAGTAACATTAAACATTCTTAATTACATCAAACCATATGTAAAAAGAAGCTCATTTAACAAGGATTTCCATACCCCTAAATGGAAGAAATCTAAGGATTACACATTGAATTAAACCGTGGATAATTAAACTTTTTAGAAGGTAGCATGAAGGAGTTCACCCTTAAAGAAAAATTTTGTGGCTAGGCTTAATATAATTAGGTAGGATTTTACCATTAGGGTCAGAGTGAAAGAAACCTAAGTTGTAAAAGAATTCTCTTAACTTTTTATGAAACATTACATTTGGATTAGAAAATGAGGAGTTTATCCCTAAGCTTAAATTTTAGGAGGAAGAAACATGGTAAACCTTGTAGGATTCATTATTAAGCTCATATATATAGAGTTCTGATGCGAGCGCACCTAGCGTCGCATCCTCTTCAGCCGATGGAGCACGTGGCAACAGAGGCGTCATCACTTACGCACGTCGCAGGAGACGTGGGAGCGCGGTTTAGGCCTTCTTCTTAGTGGGAGGGTATTTTAGTCTTTTACCAAAATCCCTCCTCTTTCTTTATATTAGGTCTAGCCGTTATCTTATTTTCTTATGCTTGAATTGTGAGAAAACTCTCAAGCGTCATTTGACGGTGCTTAAACTTTGGTCCGTTCATCCAAAGTGGGGAGATCGATCTTGTCTCTAATAAGATCATTATCTTGTTATCTTTTGTTCTGCAATCAAGCAAAAATATAAATATTTTTCCTCTCTTTTAATTTTTCACATTAAATTGTGAATCGATCTACGACGATTCACATCAAGTTCTTAGGGTGAATGAACTTGGTGGAAGAAATTTTAAACTTAAAAAAAACCCTATTAGGAAAATGGTCTTTGTAATGAAAATGATCAATATTTAAGAAGGCATGATACTCAAATGAGGCTTTTGTGAAAATGAGTGAATGAATTATTACAAAATGAGAACTTAAGTGGAACCATGGGGGGTTTAGTGTAGGATTTCATGTGAGGGCTTATCTAGACTAGATTTTCCATAAAAATGTGAAATTTTTAGAAAAATGAAATCTTTTTGTTAAAGGTGACATTATTGAAATCTTCTCTTTTTTTAAAGGTGACATTTTTATTAAGTATACTAACTAGCTTAGCCATAAAATATATACTTTTAGCAAAATGAGGACTTGTTTTTAAAGATAGCATTTTTCATTAAACACACAACCTAAAAATGTCTAACTTTTATCCAAAGCTACCATCTTTCTTTAATAATAACTGAAAAAATAAACATGAACCTAATCTCATCATCATCCTAGAGGGACAATCAAGCATGCAACAAATAAACCTAATTCTACAACACTCTTCCCAAATTTACAAGAAAATTTAACATGCAAGCAATGAAATTAACCAAGCATGCAACATAAGGCCTATTTCTACAACACTCTTCCTAAATTTACAACAAACTTAACCATGTAAGCAATTTTCTTCCTTCATCTACAATTAGAGAGGGAGTTGTAAAGAATCCTACTTATTTGGAGCTTCAAGAGAGGTCCTATGGTTGAATGGAATCTCCTCTAGCTTTGGCCTCTCCTCCCTCCTCCTTCCCTTGTTCTTCTTCTCCTTCTCTCCTTTCTCTTTCTCCCTCTTTTTTTGCTCAAGCATAATTTCGGCCAGCCCAAATTGGGGGAGGGGAGATATTAAAATTAAAAGAAAAAGAAAGGGAAAGATTTAGAATATTGTAGAAGGATGTATGTAGAATATTGTAGAAGGATATAGGCTCAATTAATTTAGAAGTTATCTATTAAGAATCTCATTATTTACAAGTTTGCCCTGGCTCCCAATTATTTCACATTTGCCCTCAATTTTTGTCCCTTAATCACTCATCATGCCATTGCATTGACTTCTTATCAAAATGCCCTCAAATTTTGTCTTTTATTTACAAGTTCGCCATTGCACAAATCTTTTAGTAAAAGCCATATATCTTGGTGTTTTTAATTACAAGTTTGCTATGACACCAAGCCTATTTCATTACTATTATTATTATTATGGGTATAAATGAAAAAAAATTAAGGGACATAAGTACAAATCTCTCCATTCTAGTGAACTAGCATGCACATATACAAAGAGACTAAGGCCAATTTATTGGCTGCTTAGTATTTACACACGAGGGTTTTTACACTCTACCCTCCTTAGAACAAATTCCGTCCTCGAAATTTAACAGAATTAGCCGAACAGATATTTACATTCAGCAACTAACAACTGCAGAAAATTATAAGTTACAACAGTTATTGCTCAAACAGGTATTGGTACTTCTCACGCATCTCATCTTCCCGCTCCCAAGTTGACTCCCCCGGTGACTCTTGTTGCCACATGACTCGAACCAAGTCAATGGTCTTTGTCTTTAACTTCAACTGTCTCCGGTTCAAAATTGCCATTGGCTGCTGCTCATAGGTGAGATCCGGTCGTACTTCTATCTCTGAAAAATCTACAACATGATTGGGATCTCCCACGTATCCTCTGAGCTGAGACACATGAAAGACATTATGCACATCTTCAAGTGACGGCGGCAATACTAGCCGATATGCAACTTCACCGACCTTGGCGGAGATCTCGAACAGACCAATGTATCTAGGACTCAGATTTTTGCGCTTGCCAAATCGGATAGTTCCACGAATCGGTGAGATCTTTAGGAACACATAATCTCTTGGCTGAAATTCCAAGGGTCGCCTCTTTGTATCAGCCCAGTGCTTATATCGGTCTTGTGCGATGCGCAGATTCTCTCTCACTGTTCGCACATCTGTTGTTGCCGCCACCAAGTCGGTTCTCAAAAACTCTCTGTCTCCACTATCATCCCAACTTAAGGGAGACCGACATTGTCTTCCATACAGAGCTGCAAAAGAAGCCATACCGATGTTGCTTGATAACTGTTATTGTATGCAAACTCGACTAAATGCAGATGGTCCTCCCACAAACCCTTGAAGTCAAGCATACACGCTCGCAGCATATCTTCGAGAATTTGAATGGTCCTTTTAGACTGTCCATCAGTTTGAGGATGATACATAGTACTGAAATTCAGACGCGTCCCTAGACTAGCCTGTAAACTCTTCCAGAAATGAGAAGTGAATCTGCTATCTTTGTCGGATACTATACTCACATGGACTCCATACAGTCTCACAATCTCCTCCATGTACCTCTTGGCCAGAATTTCTGTGGACTGTCCAACTCGAAACGGAATAAAATGTGCCGACTTGGTCAATCGATCAATGATGACCCAAATCGCATCATTACATCTAGGGGTCCGATGTAGACCGGTCACAGAGTCCATGGTCACATGTTCCCACTTCCATTCTGGAATAGGGAGAGTCTGCAACAATCCTGCATTTCTCTGGTGTTCAGCCTTCACCTGCTGGCAAACCAAACAGGACGCCACACTTCTGGCTACACTCTTCTTTATTCCAGACCACCAATAATATTGCTTCAGATCACGGTACATTTTGGTTCCTCCAGGATGGATAGAATATGAGGAACTGTGTGCGTCCTTCAATAATTCTTCCCGAACATCGCCACTTGGCACACAAACCCGACTCCCAAATCTCAGCGATCCATCTTGAACACGGAAATCGGACCGAAGTCCAGCTTCCACATGCTCTTGAATCCTCTTTAGCTTAGCATCCCCTGACTGGGCTTCCTTGTTCATGTGCACCAAATTAGACTGAATCTGCAGCCCCATCATAACAGTCTTTGCTCCTGGAAGTACAACTTCTATCCCCATCTGTCGGATTGCCCATCAAAGTTGCGGCTGGGAAGTTAACCTCATCACAGCGCGCAATCGGCTAAGAGCATCTGGCACCACGTTCACCTTCCCAGGATGGTATTGCAGATCGACGTCGTATTCGGCCATTAATTCCAACCATCGACACTGCCTCATATTAAGCTCCTTCTGAGTGAACACGTACGTCAGACTCTTATGGTCGGTGTATATCTTCACATGCTCACCTAGCAGGAAATGTCTCCACAATTTCAATGCCAAATCACCGCTGCCAATTCCAGGTCATGAGTGGGCTAGTTCAGCTCGTGCTCCTTCAACAATCTGGAAGCATATGCTACGACTCGCCCATACTGATGAAGGACACAACCTAGTCCTCTTCCAGACGCATCGCAGAGAACTTCAAAACCACCTAAATGGTAGTGATAGTCAAGATAGGAGCAGTGGTCAATCGATGCTTCAGCTCATCAAACGCGCTCTGGCAATCTTCCGACCAGACATACGCAACATCCTTCTTTGTCAAAGGAGTCATCTGCGAGGCAATCTTCGAGAAATCCTTAATGAACTTCCGATAATATCCAGCTAACCCCAAAAAGCTTCGTATATCTGTGACTGTCCGAGGAATAGGCCAACTTTCCACTGCTGCAACCTTCTCAGGGTCAATAGACACCCCATCTCCAGAGACTATGTGCCCAAGAAACGCAACCTTGGTCAACCAAAATTGGCACTTGCTGAACTTGGCATATAGCCGGTGCTGCCTGAGAGTATTCAAAACTATTCGCAGATGGTCTGCATGTTCATCCTCATTCTTCGAGTAGACTAGGATGTCATCGATGAATACCACCACAAACTTATCTAAATACTTGAAGAAGACTTGATTCATCAGCCTCATAAAAGTAGCTGGGGCATTCGTCACTCTAAAAACCATCACCAAAAACTCGTAGTGACAATACCGAGTCTGGAACGCGGTCTTCGGAACATCAGGTTCTCGCACCTTCACTTGGTGATACCTACTTTGCGAATCCAGCTTCGAATACACCCGGGATCCACAAGCTGATCAAAGATATCATCGATTCAGGGAAGGTGATACTTATCTTTCATCGTCACCTTATACAATTCCCGATAATCGATGCACATCCTCCGGTATCCATCCTTCTTATTTACAAGCAATACTGGCGCTCCCCACGGCGACACACTTGAGCGAATCAATCCCCTCTCTGATAAATCAGTCAACTGATTGCGAAGCTCAGCTAACTCTAGTGGGGCCATACGGTATGGACCATTTGCTATTGGTTGGGCGCCCGGAATCAGATCAATAGTAAACTCCAAGGACCTATCTGGGGTAATCCAATGATATCATCTGGAAAGATGTCAGGAAATTCTTCAACAACCCTCGGTAACATTGGTTCTGCCTCCATGTCAGAATACTCCACGACCGTTCCACGGAACTTCAAAGGCTCAAGCTCACTACTACCATCCCAAAACTCAAACTCTGGATGGTCAGGGATCCGAAAAACTACCATCCTTAGTCTACAGTCTATACCAGCATAGAACATCTCTAACCAATCCATCCCAAACACTGCCTCATAACCGGGCAACTCAATCACTAGAAAGTCTGCATACAACTCTCGCCCCCTATCTCAACTGGACAGTTCTGTATCCCAGAAACACTACAAATGATCTCTTTCCCGGTGTGAATATTCCAACTAGCAGCAAAAGAGTCAACCACTATAGAGTACGGGGTCACAAATTTCTTAGACAGAAAACAATGTGACACCCCAGAATCAAATAGAGACAAGGCAGATTAGGAGACTACTCTAACAATACCTAAAGTATCACAATAATAAAACACAGCTAACTAGCTAATTAAGGCAATGAGGCTAAAATCAAATAGACTGTAGAGGGGCAAGATTCATACATGTGATCACCCGACTAGCACCCTCCGGAGCCTCTAATGAGGTCATAGTATACTGCTGCCGCCTCGGCGGAGGAGCTGTCCCTGGTACCCTCGTCGCTGCTGAGGAGGTGGAAGGGGTCCTCTCGGCGCAGCCGGTCTCGGTCCTAGCGGTGCCGGAAGGGCAAGCCGCTGCGGCGGTGGCGGAAGTGGTCTCTGCTGTACGGGTCGAACTGCCGCTGATGCCGTGGTACTGGAGCATGACCCAACCGTGGACAAATTCTGCTGATGTGGCCCGACTCTCCACATGTGTAGCACCTGGCGCTCGAAACTCGACAATCTCTCTGCATATGCCCCGGCTTCTCGCATCGGTAGCATGAAGGCCCCTTTTGTGCCAAAGGTGGAGCTCCGGTCGCTTGAACGTCACCCGTTGAACTAGCTCAGGTGCGGTCCTCTGCTGAGCGGGCCGGTCGTTTGTCACTGGCTGGTAATCTCCCCCCAAACTCCGTAAATGAGTCTCTTGCCGTCTAGCTGCCTGCAGTACAGCCTCATGGGTCAGCAACTCCTGAGTAGACATGGCCGTCCGGAACTCTACATCTAGTCCCATGCGAAAGCGCCTGGCTCTGGTGGCATCTGTCGCTACGAGCTCTGGTGCATACCTGCTCAGCAGCGAGAACTCCGTGTCGTACTCATCCACTGTCCTCCTGCTCTGAGTCAAGTGCTCGAATCTCTGCCTCAACTCGTCCTTCGCCGTCTCCGAAAGGAACCTGGCCTCAAACAACTCCCGAAAAGTCTCCCAAGCAATGTTCCCCTTTAGTCTCCTGTCCTGAGCCTCCCACCAGTCTCTGGCCTGATGGGTCAACTAGCGCCTCACCAACTCCACCCAACCATCTCGGAGAAACCGACACATCGTCAGATCATCCTCAGTATGTTGTTGCCACTCATCTACCTCGAGGCTACTCTCCCTGCCCGAGAAATATCGCGGACGCAGCGTCCTGAACTCCTGGTAGCTCGACGGCTTTGGCGCCGCTGCCCTCTCCTCTATCTGACTCATGTGCTCTAAAATGCACATCAGAACTTTAGCCATCAGGGCGGACTCTGAGGTCCTGTCACCTGAAGACTGCCCGTCACCAGCTGGGACAGTCCCGCCGAAAGTCCCATTCCCACCTTCTATATGCAGGTGAGAAACAGAACAAATGAATTAGTACCATGTACCGAAATCTCGGAGCTTTACCTGCATTTCTTTACGCGTATCGCAGTGAGCGCTGACCTGCATGGGCCACCACAAAACCTATCACGTCCAGCTACCCAAATTAGGGAGGGTCGGAGCGACAAGCCGCGGTATTAAAATATCAAGCAATAATGTGTACACCAAATATCTCGCAGGCCACTACAAACGCTGAGGGAATACATGTAATAAAAGTACGAACTGAGAGGAAAACATAACAGTACAGCTCCAACACAGCAGAAAAGTACAAGGTACTACAACACATGCAGCAAGTTAAGGTACAACAGACAGAATATTCCTGCACCACAAAGCACAATATCGATATAATTAGTACTGTACAAGTCCACTGCACAACCCAAAACAACTAGAGCCCCACAAAAGTACAACTCAAACCTACGGGGTACAAGGGGCAAAGGGAGGTACAAAACACTGCTCTCATCTCACTCCCACTCCAGACGTTACACTACAAGTCCCACACTAACTACTGACTCTACAGACCGTCCTGAGACGAGCTGCCCTCCGGGGTCTCTGTACTCGGTCCCGTCGCCTGGAGACTAGTACCTGAACTTGGGGGGAAAGGGGGACACGTCACAACGTGCCCAGTAGGAACTTCACAACTCTACTACTCTAATCATAGTGCACAAACAAGAGAAATGCATCACATTCAAAGATTGCTAATTTTTAATCATTATAGATTAAGTTTTCATGCATGAATTCGAAACCTAAGTAACGGGTTAGACATCAGAGACTGGACCTCACCCGGTAAGGTGGGTGGAATGCTACGACTTCCCGAGACAAGCTCTTACGAAAGAAGCCGTTCACCAACACATCCAACTCAAACCCAACCCAACCTACTCCCCGTCTCTGAGGGCTCGTCAGGAGTGGTCCACAACTCAGCTGTTCATCCACGCATGCCCACTCGTTACCGTGGTTCCCCCAACCCTCCTAGGGCACTCACCCACCTCAAGTGGAACGAGTCAGCCCTAGGTTTTCTTTTAACTAGCCGTTTATCCTAAAGCATTAAGCATGCAAAATGGTGTCAAATGCACTCTTTTTCACCAAATTTCCATAAACATAAACTTGCATGTTTCATAAGCCATAAACATAAGCATCCAACTTGCATAAACTTGCATTACCCAACATGAAGTAATATCTCCAACATAAACCTTTCAAGGTAACACAAACTTGCAAAATTATCCAGAAGCATTACCACAACATAAACATGTGTGTTTCAAATGCATAAGAAACTAACATCCAACTCAAACTTGATATGTAAATTAACATTTCCAACTTGCAACCACTTTAACTAATTAATGCATTGAATTAGTAACATTAAACAATCTTAATTACACCAAACCATATGTAACAAGAAGCTCATTTAACAAGGATTTCCATACCCCTAAATGGAAGAAATCTAAGGATTACACATTGAATTAAACTGTGGATAATTAGACTTTGTAGAAGGTAGCATGAAGGAGTTGACTCATAAAGAAAAATTTTGTGGCTAGGCTTAATATAATTAGGTAGGATTTTAACATTAGAGTCATAGTGAAAGAAACCTAAGTCGTAAAAGAATTCTCTTAACTTTTTAAGAAACATTACATTTGGATTAGAAAATGAGGAGTTTATCCCTAAGCTTTAATTTTGGGAGGAAGAAACATGGTAAACCTTGTAGGATTCATTATTAAGCCCATATATATATATATAGGTAGATGGCAGAGAAGGGTTAGTTGAGGACCCTATGCCTGCACAGGATGCGACCCCTACTGTACTTGCAGGCTGCGAAGAGGGGGACATAGACCGGATGCCTGAGGGTTTAACCATGGATAACCCGGAGTGGGAGACTGAGGTGGAGGAGTTGATACAATGCAAAGCTGATATCAAAGCTGGGAAGAGGAAATTGGTGCCAAACATATCGGCTAGTGTCCGGAGAAGTACGAGATCCCAGGTAACACCAACAACCCAATCTTGATCAATGACACTATTTTTTGGAATACAAGGGGACTCAATAATCAGGTGCGTCAGAAGGACCTGAAGAGTAGAATTAACTCATTTAATCCGTCTGCGGTTATTCTATTAGAGACTAAACTCAAGACTCCGAATAATGGTAATAATAAAGGAAATTCCAAAGGATTGGTACTCTCTTAATAACTCTGATGTTGCGCCTGGAGGGCGAATCTTGATGGGGTTTAACCCCGCTATTTGGAAGGCTACACGGCTATCGTGCTCTGCCCAGCATATGTCTGTCACTTGCACAAATGTTGGAGGGTTCTCTTGTGTCATCACAGGGATTTATGGGCGTAATACATTGCTGGAAAGGAAACTTCTGTGGGAAAGCATTAAAGCTGATATGGCATTGATTGGGCCGTCCCCTTGGCTGGTGGGAGGGGACTTTAATAGTGTTCTTTTCACTAAGGACAAAGTCGGCGGCAGAAAACTTGAGGAGTCTATGGTTCACGATTTCAGTGATTGCATTAATAGATGTGCCCTCCAGGAGCTGAAAAGCACAGGAAACAGATTTAGCTGGTGCAACAACCGGCTAGGCAATGCGCGTATAGCTGCACAACTTGATCGGGTGTTCTGTAACTCTTCTTGGATTCATATGCTGCCCGAGACTTTCACAGATTATCTTGATCCATCAACCAGTGACCACTCTCCTATGGTGGTGAAGCTGCACTCCCAGGTTATCTCTGATCCTAAGCCATTCAAGTTCTTTAACTTTTGGATTCATTGCCCAGGTTACAGGAAAATTATTGAAGATTGTTGGGCCTGCCAGGATATTGGTACACCAATGTATAAGCTGACACAAAAACTAAAAAGAATGAAGCCTGTTCTGCGTGCTTGGGCAGGTGTCTATCAGGCAGCAAATATGGTGAAGAAATGTAGGAAGGAGCTTGAGGAGATCCGTACTGATCCTGACATACATTCGTCCATTCCCCTTCAACACAAAGAACAACATCTCCTGAAGGAGTTAACTACAGCTATGAAGTTGGAAGAGGATATGTTTCGGCAAAAAAGTAGGCAAGACTGGCTAACCCTGGGGGATAAGAACACCAAGTTTTTCTACACTGCTATGAAGTCTAGGATTGGCCGCAATAATCTCCAACACCTAATTGACAGCAATGGGGGGCGAAATATTGTCCATGAAGAATTGAAAAAGAAAGCTCCAGCATTCTATGAAGAATTATACAACCAATCCCATTATCGGACCTCTTTTCAGAAGCTGGTCCCGAAGCGTATATTAACAGAGGATTCTTCAGTATGGCTTAGCAGGAGGGTATCTGATGTGGAGATCAAAGATGCAGTTTTTCAGATAGGGCCAGATAAATCCCCGGGACCAGACGGATACAATGGATTCTTCTATCAGCACAATTGGGCACTTATAGGGAATGAGGTATCTTCTGCCATCAAATCTTTTTTCAGATCTGGTACACTGCTTAGACAGGTGAATCATACTTTTCTAACTCTGGTCCCCAAGAATGACAATGCATCGAACTTGGGAGATTATAGGCCGATCGCATGTTGCAATGTCCTGTACAAGATCATTAGCAAAATCATTTGCAACAGGATTAAAGTGGTCATTCATGAACTTATTTCTCCTAATCAGGCTGCCTTCCTGAAAGGGAGGCTCTTGACAGATTGCACGCTCCTTGCCCACGAACAGATCAGGGACTTCAGCAACCCCATGGGCGGAAGAGCATGTCTGAAATTAGACCTGAGGAAGGCTTTTGACAGTGTCAATCGGGACTTCATACTATACTTTTTGAAGCAGCTTGGGTTCCCGGATATATTTATCGGATGAAATAAAGAATGCATATTCACCCCGACTTTCTCTGTTATGATAAATGGGGCCCCCTATGGTTACTTCACGGGTAATAGGGGAATACGACAAGGTGACCCCCTCTCCCCATATTTATTTGTCATAACTATGGAAGCCTTTTCTATTCTGATGTCTAGGGCCATTAATATGGGGAATATTCAGCCCATGCGGCGCACTGGTTCAATCTCCCATCTTCTATTCGCCGATGACCTGCTTGTGTTCTGTCGGGCAAACAAGTACTCCTTAGGCATCAAAAATTTGTTGGATGAATTCTATTGTTATACCGGCCTACAGGTGAACTGGAATAAAAGCACGGGATTGTTTAGCAAAGGAGCAGCTAAACGACATGAATTAGCCGATGTATTGGGGATCAAAATTGCTACAACAATATCCACCTACCTTGGATTGCATCTTTCCTCTAAATACCCAAAGACTATTAACTACGGGAGGTTAATAGACAAATGCAAGAAGAGGATGTTGGGCTGGAGTTCATCTTTGCTTTCTATAACAGGAC
This sequence comes from Scilla litardierei, assembly GCA_030789695.1. NCBI lineage: Eukaryota > Viridiplantae > Streptophyta > Magnoliopsida > Asparagales > Asparagaceae > Scilla > Scilla litardierei. The sequence goes on from CM061142.1 coordinate 382,960,185, forward strand.
GTATTGAATTGGTGAGAACGGTGATATATGGGATTGTTGCTTTTTGGATGCATGCGTTTCACATTCCTGCTAATATTTTGAAAATCATTTCCTCTATGTGCCGACGGTTTATTCTGGGATCATCTAGAGCATGGGCTTGGGATGACATCTGTAAGCCAAAAGAGGACGGAGGCATTGGGATCAGGCTGCTGGAAGACTTAAATGCGGCTGCAGGATTAAAACTTACATGGAGATACCTAACATCGGATAGTATCTGGGCGAAACATATGGGGAAAAGATATGGGGCTGGAACCGGTTTCTATGCGGCAAGAGGAGCTGCGGTTGATTCAGGCACATGGAAACGTCTTCTTCACAGCCGGTCATGCTCTCTAAAGCTCATTCGCAGATCTGTTAGGGATGGCCGTGATACTCTCTTTTGGTTCGATCCTTGGACAGACAGCGGCCCGCTTTGCAACCATGGCAACATACCCCCAGGTTCCGAATTTCACAGGGTAAGTGACTACTGGGGTCACGGCGGATGGATTTCTGACCCGGCTATTGAAAGTCTCAAGCCGCTATTTCACCATATAAAATTGAGAGCTGGATCAGATGAATGGACTTGGTTGCCGGGGGATAAGTTCAGTTTCAAACAAGCGTGGGATGGGATTCGACATCGAAGCAATCAATTTCTGTTCCACAAATTAATTTGGTACAACCATCATTCCCCTAAAATGTCTATTAACTTACTTCGTGCGTTCCAGGGCAAGCTGCTAACCAGAGATTTAATGAGAAGATGGGGACTCCCAACATCGGGCCAATGTGTGCTATGCGAGTGTGACAAGGAAGAGAACATCGAACATCTTTTTTTCGAGTGTAGCTTCTCAAATTACATATTAAACAGAGCAATGCAAAATCTCCTTGTATCTCCGCAGGTTACTCCCAGATTAGCTGAGATTGGTAAGTTTTATCTTAGCCGTTTTAGTGGGAAAACGGCTTGGGACATCCTCGCCAAAACCGTTCTAGCTGCGACTGTTTGGCATATATGGAAAGAACGGAATCGCCGCATTTTTGATGGGGAGAAGAGACGGAACACCATCCTATTCGAGGAGATATCTGCTGATATCAGAGTTATTTTGTATGAGCTAGAACTGGCTACTAAGGAAGAGGCTACTGCATTTACCCGTTGGGGTTTTAGGGACATGTGATGAGTTTGGTGTATTCATTTATTTGTAAATTTGGAATAGATTCATTTAGGATGTGGGGTTGATAGTGGAGAGTGACGGCGCTTGTGCCCTATCCTCTCCCTATTGATACCACATTACTGGATGTGCTATTATTGTAATTTGTATATTAATTCAATAAAGTACCATGCTAACTTTTCAATATATATATATATATATAGTTCTTAGGGTGAATGAACTTGGTGGATGAAATTTTAAACTTAAAAAAACCCCTATTAGGAAAATGTTCTTTGTAATGAAAATGAGCAATATTTAAGAAGGCATGATACTCAAATGAGGCTTTTGTGAAAATGAGTGAATGAATTATTACAAAATGAGAACTTAAGTGCAACCATGGGGGGGTTAGTGTAGGATTTTATATGAGGGCTTATTTAGACTAGATTTTCCATAAAAATGTGAACTTTTTAGCGAAATGAAATCTTTTTGTTAAAGGTGACATTTTTGAAATCTTTTCTCTTTTTTTAAAGGTGACATTTTTATTAAGTATACTAACTAGCCTAGCCATAAAAATATATACTTTTAGCAAAATGAGGACTTGTTATTAAAGATAGCATTTTTCATTAAACACACAACCTAAAAATGTCAACTTTTATCCAACGCTACCATCTTTCTTTAAGAATAACTTAAAAAATAAACATGAACCTAATCCCATCATCATCCTAGAGGGACAATCAAGCATGCAACAAATAAACCTAATTCTACAACACTCTTTCCAAATTTACAAGAAAATTTAACATGCAAGCAATGAAATTAACCAAGCATGCAACATAAGGCCTATTTCTACAGCACTCCTCCCAATTTTACAAGAAACTTTAACCATGCAAGCAATTTTCTTCCTTCATTTACAATTAGAGAGGGAGTTGTAAAGACTCCTACTTATTTGGAGCTTCAAGAGAGGTCCTAGGGTTGAATGGAGTCTCCTCTAGCTATGGCCTCTCCTCCCTCCTCCTTCCCTTCTTCTTCTCCTTTCTCTCTCTCTCTTTTTTTTTGCTCAAGCAAAATTTCGACCAGCCCAAATTGGGATAGGGGAGATATTAAAATTAAAAGAAAAAGGAAGGGAAAGGTTTAGAATATTGTAAAGGATTTAGGTAGAATATTGTAGAAGGATGTAGGCTCAATTAATTTAGAAGTTATCTCTTAAGAACCTCATTATTTACAAGTTTGCAATGGCTTCCAATTATTTCACATTTGCTCTCAATTTTTGTCCCTTAATTACTCCTCATGCATTGCATTGACTTCTTATCGAAATGCCCTCAAATTTTGTGCTTTATTTAAGAGTTCGCCATTGCACAAATCTTTTAGTAAAAGCCATATATCTTGGTGTTTTTAATTACAAGTTTGCATGACACCAAGCCTATTTCATTACTATTATTATTATTATGGGTATAAAAAAAGTGAGGGGCATAAGTACGAATCTCTCCATTCTAGTGAACTAGCATGCACATATACAAAGAGACTAAGGCCAATTTAATAGCTATTTAGTATTACACACGAGGGTTGTTACATCCTCCTCCAGTTTCTGCTCTTCAGTCATGCGAGACACCATAAAAACATCCATGTCCAGTAAATTCACGCCACATGATTCTCTCCCTCAAATATGGGCATCTTCAGCTTATGTATCCTGATATCTACTCCAAAGGTCTCCTGGTCTGCTCGTCCAACTGCATGTCTGGGCTGACGGTAATGCTGCCACCTCTCCATGTGTCGCTCAAATCCCATCTGTGGGCCCCTCTCGACCTCCATTGTCTCCCCCGTCATCGTTGCCATTATAGAAACCCTGAACATCCTACTCCATGTCTCCATCTCTCCCGTTGTCATATGGGTACTCCTTATAAGTTGTAAGCAGACATCGTCACCTCTGTGCACCATAACGAGGATAGTATGACTCTTGAAACTCTTCGATGTCGTCGTCGGGATCCCAAAAGTATTCTGAAGGATCATCGTCGTCGTACGCATCGCCGGGGGCATCGGGTCCTCGTCGGCTTTCGGGATCCACGCCTGTACTATTTCGCCGACTAAAATACTCAAGGTGGTGCTATTTTAGGGCTAGGGGAGGCGGCGCCCCCTGCAGAACCCATGTGGGGGCTCTGCTTGGGCAGTCCCTGGGTTGTTGCCGCACGTGTTTTCAGGCCATGGCTTGGTCTTCTAGGGTTTGTGGAGTCGTCGTTCATCGTGGCCTCCTCCTCTTCTTCCTCGAATTAGTAGTCGGCGTCAGAAAGTACCCATTCCTCGTAATCCTTCATCTTTTACTTGCCCTTCTCCAAAGATGACGCCTTTTCGCTTGATTAGGGTTTGCGCCGGTGTCCCCTCCTTTCGTCGTGAGAAGCGCAAGTTGCAAGATCTGTGCGATAGTTTTGCCTTATTTATCTTGAGTAACTGCCATCTTTGCTAGGACTTCGTCATACTCCGCTAGGGCTTCGTCGTGTTTTGTTAGGGTTTGATTCATGCCCTCAATTTCTCTATTGAATTTCTCCTCCAACGTGTCGATTCGATCTTTGGATCTTGTTGACGCCGCCGCCATGGATCATAGAAGCTCTGATACTAAATTGATAGGAACTGAAAATAAAGATACCTTGATCACAATTATAGGGGCAATCACCCTCGCAAGACGCCGATTAAAGAGAACGTCCGCACTCTTCCGAAGAACGAGAGATAATCTCACCTCTACAACCAATTTTCTCTCAAAAATAGCCTGAGAAATACCTCAGCCCCTCCTACCTATAAATAGATTTCAGAAATAAGGAAAATGAAAATTACCGAAAACCCTAAAAAGGCTGAAAAATTTCCAAAGTGCCTCGACAAATCCGAAAATTTCCAAAATGCCCCTAATGGACACAAAACTTGTAAAAAAGTGCCAAATCTATCAAACATGTCCAACTCATTTATCATCTATTTATGGTCAATCCAAAAAAACTTGAAAAAAAATAAATAAAACACCCAAAATGTGCGGCAACATAGGAAATTTTCATGCGCTACCGCACGTACATTATTTTGATATATGTATGTATGCACATATATTTGTCTGATACTTTTATGGGCCTTGTATGATTTGACTTTGAATTGCTCCAATACCGTCTTATTGCCTCTGCCACTACAAAACCTCCAAATTCGTATTAAGGGTTTAGGGAATTTTTGTTACTCTAATCCAAGATCTTCATGTGTATGTGAACATATCTACTTCAATATGGCAGTGTTGGATGACGTATCAGAACTTTCTAATTTTAGCAGTATTAATTTTTGGCCTGTTTTATTGTTGTTTGGGCATGTTTTTTCTGTTTACTTCTAAAGGAGTTATTTTCTCCATTTTTGGTTGCTTTCCTGGTCAAATATGATGTATAATGGCTGATGAAAACTCATGAGTATGCAGTATAAAGGGTAGAGCTCATGTGGAAATAATGTCAAATAACAGCCAAATAAACTGACCAATCCATTGTTACTCGCCCCCAAACAAAACCCCCTCTTAACGTAAATTTAATTGGTTGACCTGATGCATAAGACTACATGGTTCGATGCTTCATTTAGACTTTGGTCAGATACGTAGAAATGTCAAGTACACCGTTATTGGCTAGTTTAAGGTTTTGAATGGTATGCAAACCTCTCATTTCCCATTGAGATCGAGCTTGTCATCCATTCATGATATACTTACTCATTGATATAGACAGAATAAATGGACTCAAATATACAATCCACTGGGTAGTAAATATTCAAGTAGTTCAAGTAGTTGGACTCTGTGATGTTACATTTAACAGGATTGAGCCCGTATGGCTACCCAGAAAGTAGGGAGAAATTTTGATGGTTATGATTTTGGTTGTGGGTCTTATTGTGAATTAGGCTGTGTAGGTCATGTTAAGTCAGATTTGTCAGATTATAGATTTTTTTTTTGCCAACTGGCATTGCTTGTTTAATGTCTTGCAAGTTATCAAAAAGGTTGTCTTTCCAGTTAATAACTTGGATATATTGATTTGCCAACGTCAAGCTTGATGATCCTGATAATTTCCTCAAAATTGGTGAATTACATGATTTTTATCATAATATTTCCAGCAATGGACATCTTGGATTTCATGGAACTTGTTTGGGAGTAGCATGTGTCCGCTTCTTTTTTGACTCGATTTAATTAGCCTAGCTTTGTATATGTTATCTCTCCGGCAAACTATCACAGTCACTTTCCTTGAAGATCCATGTTATTTTGGGTGAAAAATGGTGATTCGCCTCTAATGACGGCTATCACTTCTTATTTATATCACCTTTCTCTTTTCTTTACACACACACCATAACACACAATACTCCCCCTCAAGATGAGCAAAAGATAGTTATGATGCTCATCTTGTTACAAGCATTCTCTACTCCTTTAGAGTTCAACCCCTTTGTAAGGCAATCAGCTAGTTGCTGTCCAGAAGTAATGTAGGAGATCTCCAACTGTTTCTTGTCCAATCTTTCTTTAATGAAGAACTTGTCGATCTCTATATACTTCGTTCTATCATGTTGCACTGGGTTGTTGGCAATGTTAATTGCTGATTTGTTATCACACAACAACCGCAATGGTCCTTCTCTCAGCAGACGCAGCTCTTGTAAAAGTGATCTCAACCAGATCATCTCACAGGTACTAAACACCATAGCACGATACTCTGCCTCCGCAGTGGAACGAGCCACCAAATCCTGCTTCTTGCTGCGCCAAGAGACTAAGTTGCCCCCAACAAACACACAGTAGCCCGAGGTTGATCTCCTATCATCCAAACAACTGGCCCAATCTGCATCACAGTAGCCTGTCACATTCATGTGACCATGACTACCAAATAATATGCATTTTCCTGGACTATTCTTCAGATACCTCAGTATCCTGAAGACTGCCTCCATATGTCCAGTCCTAAGATCATGCATGTATCTACTTACCACACTGATAGCATAGTCAATGTCAGGTCTGGTATGGCATAAGTAGATAAGGCGTCCAACAAGTCTCTGGTACCTTTCTTTGTCTATTGGCTCCCCTGATTGTGAATGCAATCTATGATTCTGATCAATAGGAGTAGCTGCTGGACGACACCCCAACATACCAGTCTCAGCCAGTAAATCCAGGGCATACTTCCTCTGTGAGAGAACTATACCCTTCCTGGACCTAGCAATCTCCAGTCCAAGGAAATACCCCAACTGTCCAAGGTCCTTGACCTCAAATTCTCTCGCCAATCTAGCCTTCAAGTGAGAGATTCCATCTTCATCATCTCCAGTGATAATAATATCATCAACATACACATCCAGAAGGGTAATCCTCTGTCCTGAATGCCTATAGAATACAGTATGATCACCATTACACTGCTTGTAGCCCATAGTGATGACTGCACGCCTGAATCTGTCAAACCATGCCCTTGGAGATTGCTTCAGGCCATATAAAGACTTGTCCAGCCTACACACCTTTTCCATCGTCTGTTGTGTGCTAAAGCCAGGTGGAACCTCCATGTATACCTCCTCCTGTAAGTCTCCATGCAAGAAGGCATTTTTCACATCCAACTGATGCAATTTTCATCCAAAATTCGCTGCATAGGATACCAGTACTCTCACAGTACTCATCTTTGCCACTGGGGCAAATGTCTCATCATAATCAATCCCATAAGTCTGACTGTACCCCTTGGCAACCAGCCTCGCTTTGTACCTGTCCACCTTCCCTTCTGGAGTTTGCTTTATTGTGAATACCCACTTGCAGCCTACAGCTTTCTTCCCTGCTGGAAGTGAGACAAGTCTCCATGTCTTGTTCTTCTCCAGTGCGTCGAGTTCTTCGAGCATTGCTTTCTTCCACTGGGGATGTTGCTTTGCCACTCGCCAATCACTCGGTATAGAGATAGACTGTAAGGATGCAATGACAGCCCTATATGCAGGTGTAAGAGAAGCATATGAGACATGATTAGCAATATCAGTCTCGTATCCATACCGTACAGGAGGCCTGCCGGCATTGATACGAGGCTCCCTACGAGATGCAAGTGGAAGATCTAAACTAGAGGAAGGCAAAGAAAGATTACCATCCGTGGTAGGAGAGGAAGGCAGTAAGGAAGTCGGGACTCGAGCAGGCGTGATAGACTGATCAATCTCGACATGTGGCTGTGGAGCTAGTGGTTCTTCAGTGGGGGAGATGTCTTCTTGTTGTTCTCCATCGCCATGACTATCCTTCTGTCTCCTGCTATATTTCTTGTCGTAAAACATGTCTTCCACCAAGGGCCTTTCCTCCTCCCTGCTATCAGTATCAGTGCCAGTAGGCCTGACAGGACACGGTATAAGTCCAACCACTACCCTCCTGTCATCAGTCTTCCCCTCTCGATCAGTCTCCCCCTCTCGACCAACACCTCCTATGTTTGGAGAGGCACCAGTATCAAATAATGGTATAGAATCTGTCAGTCCTCCATAAAAAGGCTCAGTCTCCCTGAACGTCACATCCATACTCACAAACAGCCTTCTTTCTGAGGGATTCCAACACCTATAGCCTTTCTGAGTTGAAGGATACCCAACAAATATGCATTTAATTGCCTGAGCATCCAGCTTCCCCACAGAAGGTCTATGATCTCTCACAAAGCATGTGCATCCAAACACTTTTGGTGGAACTACAAAAGTGTTCTTTCCCATAAGAATCTCACATGGGGACTTCATACCAAGCATCCGCGAAGGCATCCTGTTGATGAGATAGGTGGCTGTCATCACTGCTTCACTCCACAATATCTTAGGTACATTCATGGTGAGCATGAGTGACCTAGTTACCTCCAACAAGTGTCTATTTTTCCTTTCAGCAACTCCGTTCTGTTGAGGTGTGTTGGGACAAGTGGTTTGGTGAGTTATCCCACTCTCAGATAGATAAGATGCAAACTCCATGTTTACATACTCTGTCCCATTATCCGTTCTCAAGATGCGGATCTTGGCCTCATACACATTTCTGACACTTCTATGGAAGTCCTGGAAACACTTCAACGCTTCGCTTTTGTTTTTCATCATGTAAAGCCATGTCATCCGAGAATGACAGTCTATGAAAGTGATGAACCACCTGAACCCACTTACTGAAGTCACTGGGCAGGGCCCCCAAACATCTGAGTGAATCAGATGGAATCTCTCTACACTCCTCATCCCCACACTAGGATATGATGTCCTAGTGTGTTTCCCAAATTCACACGCATCACACTTCAAATTCACTTTATTCACTTTATTCAAAATCTCAGGATACATCTTATTCAACATATCAAAAGGCAAATGTCCCAACTGACAATGTAATAAAAGTACCTCCATTTCCTTCTCTTCACCAACGACGGCCAATGCAGCATCCCCACTAGCTCTGTCAAGATACCATAGTCCATCACGCCTGACGCCAGTCCCAAGCCTCCTCCCAGTCTTCCTTTCCTGCAACACACAATGAGTAGAGTCAAAGGTAATGCTACAGTCAAGATCCTCAACAATAGAGCCAACAGATAAAAGGTTGACTGGAAAAGATGGGACGTGAAGGACTGAAGAGAGACATATGGAGGGAGTGCACTGAATAGTGCCAATCCCTTTAATGGGTTGGGATGTGCCATCAGCTGTCTGAACAGTTTCATGAATAGTATGTGGTTTATACGTGGAAAAATGTCTATATGCACGTGACACATGACTAGATGCACCTGAGTCAATAATCCACTCTATATGATCTCTACATGAAAGAGCTGATTGGTTACCTGATCCTGTGTGAGCGAAGTTGGTAAAATTACCGAATGGCGAAGCAACATCTCTAGTCTGGTCTGCATGACTCTCCGAACTCTCAGTAGTAGACCTGGACTGTCTCCGCTGCTCTAGATCTGACGCCTCAGCTGGCGTAGCCTCAATCATCAATGTCTCTTGTCGTCCATCAGCAGTAGCAAAGTTGGCCCGTGGGCCGCCACGACCTCGTCCACGGCCTCCACGGCCCCAACGACCTCCTCCTCTGCCTCCAGTGCCACGTCCTCGTCCACTACTATTCTGTGGGCAGTTAAAGCTCAGGTGTCCCTTCACCCCACAGGTGTAGCACTCTCGATCCTCGCTCACTGCTGCCACTGCCGGTACAGCCAGTGCAGCCCGAGTGACCTGAGTACCCTCATCCTTCATAACTCTCAGTCTGGTCTCCTCCTGTGCCATTGCAGCTATGGCATCCTCCAGAGATGGGATAGAGGATAAGTGACACATACTCGCCCTCCTGGCCTCAAAATCTCCATTCAGGTTCCTCAGAAAATGAGTCACACGCCTACGCTCCACCCACTTCCTGTGTATCGCAGCACTCCTAGGATCAGGCAGATCAATAGGGTCATAGTGGTCTAACTCTGACCATAGCCTCTTCAACTCCGCAGAGTAGGCTAGAATAGACATCTCTCCCTGCTTCAAGGTGTCGACCTTGCCCTGAACCTCCATCATAAGCATCACATTCCCTGCTCCAGAATACATTTTCTCCACCATACTCCATATCCCTGCAGCACTCTCTATGGCCTCCACCATCCCAGCAATGGGTGGAACCATCGATGTCATCAACCAAGCAGCCACCAGTGAGTTGGTGGTGCTCCACACTTTCCAATCATCCCCAGTTATATCCACCGGTTTACTACATGAACCCAGAACATGGCCTTCTAACCCCTTCGACTTCAGGATGAGAAGCACCATCCTGGACCAACTGAGGTAATTCTTCGTCCCTTCCAATTTCACATCATTGGGCATTAACTCCAGCTTCTGCACTGGTCGTGAAGGCATCGATCCGCTCGAGGATCCCAACTCCTTCGAAGCAAGCAGCTTCGTTATCTCCCCAATGAAGGCCTTCATGTCAGCTGAGGTAAGATTGTACCCCATCTCTCCAGATCCGCAGATCTCTCCTTTCTCCCTCCTTAGATCCGCAGATCTACTTCTCTTCTTCCTCTTCTAGGTCATACCCTAACCGTAAATCTATGGAGTCCTTTTCATGGCTCTATCATAGATCTAGGGTTAGGGTTTTTTGGGGTTCTCTTTTGTGGCTAGTTAGAGCTTTGCAAGGGAATAGGAGAGAAGAGGATCAGCAGCGGATCGACAGCGGCAGCGGATCGGCGGCGCGCGCAGCAGCAGGCGGTGGCGGCGTGCGCAGCAGCAGGCGGCGGTGCGCGCGTGGGAGGGCGGCGCGTGGGAGGGCTAGGGTTTTAGGTTTTTGACTCTGATACCATGTTATTTTGGGTGAAAAATGGTGATTCGCCTCTAATGACGGCTATCACTTCTTATTTATATCACCTTTCTCTTTTCTTTACACACACACCATAACACATAATAATCCGCAACTTGCATCCAACTGACACTAAATCCCATCCCTAAATCCCATCCCTTCGGACTTCCTAATACATTTTGGTGGTAGGTATTGCAATCTAAGGTTTTCTGGCCCAGAGTAAACTACGTTCAGAACATGGTGTTGTATGCAACTCTGGTATTAGAAAACCTTGGTAGTAAAATCAAGGAAATATCTACTTCAAAGACTTTGTAGTGGATCATGATCTCATTATACTTTATCAACAACCGGAGAATATGGGTTGGTGTGATAATTGAGTGAAGGAAGATGAGAGATTCTGCCAATGGTTGGACATGGCTATAGTGAATGGTGACAGGAGTAGGAAAGATACAACGATGTTGGTACACAACGCTAGCTTTGGATTACATTCCTATAGCTTTAATTTGAATGAAGGATCAGCCAGCTGATGCAAAATTGAGAGGCAGAAACATATTTAGATTTGACATTTCCCCTCTTATCAATTGAACAATGCACAGTGCAAGCTATTCTTGAGGAGACATTGGGAAAAATTAAATCCATGAGCTTCACCAAAATATGCTATACATTTGAAACGCCCAGCAATGAAGGGATTTATCATACAATGGACTCTAAAGAACTGTGGAGACTTTAATGTTAAAATGAAAGAGATTAAAGAAGATGAAATTGAAAAATCAAAATAATCAAGGCCAAATTCAGAGGAATGATGCGGAAAATTGGGATAGATGTCTAATATTGAAACCACAGTTACAGTCTAATGAGAGACAAAGAACCATATCTCAGATCGACTTAGCTTTAATTTGGAGGTGAACTTGGCATTATTTCAAGGGTTGATCAACCATTTTGGAAGGTCGATGGAGAGCAAGTCACTTCATCTGCAGAGTGGCAAACTGACATGGATGTTATGAAAATTGGACAAATGTTTTGGCAACATTTTGAAAAATCCTGCAGAAACATTAGATGAAACCAATACGTTGTACGGGCAGCACAGAAAAAAGTATTTGATGTCATAGGTTAATGCATTACTGAAGATGATAATGATTCTGATGCGTCTAGGGCTATTTGTGGTGATAAAGGTAGGATTTTTATGGATGCGGACTAATAAAAATATGATTTTTATAAGAAGAACTGGTCTGAACTAAAAGCTACGATAATTAATCTAGAGCTATGTAGCTAACTATCAATAGGAATTGACGGAACAAATTGCAAGTAGATGAACTAGGGTTCTAGGAATGAAAAGCAACTTACAAATCAATCTTCGATAACCTCTCTAGGGCCGGCCGGCCCTTGCTTAAGGGGGGTTTAGCTAATTGTTGAATTACTAAACGACCTCTCCTCTCGTAGTTGCGAAACTACAAAATTGACCCCGGACCCGTGGTGGACCTGAGTCGCCTCCTCCTTTGATATACTTGAACCGGCCTCTCAGTGGACCCGCGTGCCCCCTCACGGTCCCGCTCCGCATCACTACTCCCCCCAAAAGTGCCACCTTGTCCTCAAAGTGGAAGTCTGGAAATTGGTCTCGTATCACCTCACGTGGCTCCCATGTAGCGTCATAGTCCGGCATTCCTCTCCATCTGATCAGCACTTCTTGTGTCCAATCCGCAGCTTGTCTAACACCAGTCAGCTCCTGTGGCTCAAGCATCACCTCCATGTCATCTGTCAGGGTGGGAGGAAGAGTAGGCGATAGCGTATGGTCCTCAATCGCTCGCCGCAGAAGTGAGACATGGAAAACGTGTTGGATGGTGAAGGCAGCAGGTAACTCCAGACGATACGTCACATTCCCTATCTGTGCGGTAATCTCGAACGGTCCATAGTAACGGGCCACCAGCTTTTCATTGCTCTTATGGGGGCCAATGTCTTCTGTCTATAGGGGCGGAGCTTAAGGTAAACCCGATCGCTTACGACAAATTGCACATCCCTCCGGTGTTCATCAGCTTTAGTTTTCATTATCTGTTGGGCCTGCAGTGAATGCCTTTTCAGCTCCTCCAAATAACTGTCCCACTTCCCCAAATGCTCCTCAACCTGTGAAACGGGAGTGGTACCTCTACTGTAGTGGACCAACTGGGACGGGTCTCTTCCACTCAAAATCCGAAAAGGAGTACTCTGAGCTGCCGAGTGGTATGAAGTGTTGTACCATGATTCTGCACATGATAACCACCTGGCCCACTACTTCGGTGAATCTGAAGCAAACACATCAAGTAGGTCTCCACACTCCTATTCACCACCTCGATCTGACCGTCTGTCTGTGGGTGATATGTTGTGCTCCTCCTCAGTTTAGTCCCCTGAACCTTGAACATCTCTCGCCAAAAACTGCTCATGAATACTTTGTCTCGGTCGGATACTATAGAAGCATGAAAATCATGTAAGAAGCATGAAAATCATGCAAGCGGACCATCTCCCACATAAAAGCTGTAGCCACTGTTACTGCCGTATAGGGATGTCTCAACGTCACGAAGTGGGCATACTTGCTGAGACGGTCCACTACCACTAGTATGGAATTGTAGCCCTCTGATCGTAGTATCCCCTCGATGAAGTCCATGCTGATATCCTCTTAAACTCTCTCCAGGAGGTCTATTGGTTATAGAAGTCTCGTTGGTGCCATTGCCATATATTTGTGACGCTGGCAGACGTCACACTCCGCTATCATCTTAGCAATGTCCTTTTTCATGCCTGGCCAGTACAGCTCCCTAGACATCCTCATGTAAGTCTGTTGTATCCCCGAATGCCCTCCAAAGGAGCTGCCGTGGAACTCCTGAAATATCAATGGGATATGTATGGATCCCCTAGGAATCACCAGTCTCCCCAGTTAAAGTAGTCACTGCCCACTCATGGTATACCCTGAAAATTCCGCTGAACCCTACTGCAGTGCCTCCCGTATCTGTACTAAGCCCGTATCGGCCTCAATCTATCTGCTCAACGGCTCCCAGTCTAGGAGGACCGGTACGGAAATGACTGCCACCTCTGTTGACTCATCTCTGCGGGACAAGGCATCTGCCGCCTTATTCTTCAAGCCTGATCGGTACTGTATCTCGAATGTGTAATGGACTAGCTTGGAGAGCCACTTCTGATGCTCTTCTGTGACCATGTGCTGCTCCAACAAGTATTTCAGACTCTTCTGGTCGATCCTCACTATAAATCTTCTCCCCAATAAATAAGGCCGCCACTTCTGGATGGAGAACACAATCGCCATCAATTTCCTTGCATATACTGATTTTAGCCTCGCTCGTGCTAACAGAGTCTGGCTGAAATATGCAATAGGCCTCTGATCCTGCATCAGCAATGCCCCAACCCATGTCCTGAAGCATCGGTGTCTATCACAAATGGCTTGCTGAAATCCGGTAATGCCAAAACCGACACGGTCGTCATCGCCTGCTTCAGGGCCTCGAATGCCCCGGTGGCCTCCTTGCCACAGCGGAAGCTGTCCTTTAGCTGCTCTGTAAGTGGCCAAGCAATTGAGCTGTAACCCTGGACGAACTTTCTGTAGTACCCCGTAAGGCCCAAGAAGCCCCGCAAGCCCCGTAGTGTGGTGGGTAATGGCCAGTCTAACATCGTTGCAATCTTGGCCTGGTCTGCCGCCACCCCCTCAGCTGAGACGATATGCCCCAAGTACTCTACTTGTGGCTGACCAAACAAGCACTTCTTCTTGACACAGAGCTATTGGTCCTGTAACTCATGTAACACTGCCTGCAGATGCCTCGCATGCTTCTCCACACTGCGACTGTATATCAATATGTCGTCGAAGAATGCCAGGACAAATCTCCCGAGGTAGGGCCAGAACACCTTGTTCATCAATGCTTGGAATGTCGTTGGAGCATTCGTCAGGCCAAACGGCATGACGAGGAACTCATAGTACCCCTCATGAGTCCTAAGTTGTCTTGGCACGTCGGCTGCCCTCATCCGTATCTGGTGATAACTTGACTTGAGATCAATCTTGGAAAAATGTACAGCCCCATGGAGCTCGTCAAGAAGCTCATCGATCACCGGAATGGGAAACTTATCGGGGACGGTTTCTGTATTCAGAGCTTTGTAGTCCACATAAAATCTCCAGATGCCATCCTTCTTTACCAGCAAAACTGTGTTGGAAAATGGACTCGCACTCGACTGAATAACCCTTACCTGCAGCATGTCCTCTACTAACCTCTCGATCTCATCCTTCTGCACTTGGGGGTATCTGTAAGGACGCACGCTGATGGAAGACGCGTCCTCCCGCAAAACAATGGCATGCTCGTGGTCTCGGGGTGGTGGTAATCCCTGTGGGATCTGAAACACATCCTCGTACTGGCTCAAAAGCTGCTCTATTACTGGTGCCACTACCTGGGAGTGATCCCCCTTCTGCTCTACGGCAGCCACCGCCTGTAGCTCTACCAGATATCCTCCTGTCGTGTGTATAGCTCGTGTCATGGCCGTATAGGACACTAAAGAACGGCAGAGACTGGGGTCCCCCTGTAAGACCATTGTCCTCCCCTCATCCTGGTACTCCAACCTCAGCATTTTCCAGTTCGTCTTGGTCTCCCCTAATGTCTGCAGCCACTTCATTCACAGGATGACATCAGTGCTCCCTAACTCCAAGGGAAGGAAATCCGTGGCAATCTGCACCACATGTATCGTCACGATCACACCTCGACAGACGCCGCTATTGTATGTCACCTTTCCTGTGCCCAACACTACTTCATACATCCCTATGTCACTCAGCTGCTGTCCCTGCTCTTCCACCAATCTGCTGGAGATGAAATTGTGGGTGTCCCCACTGTCTACTAACACAATCACATCCTGGCCGCCCACCTGTCCCACCAATTTCATGGTGTGAATTCAGTGTGCACCCCACCACAAAATTGAGGGATACCTCTGCCAAATCCAGGTGCTTGTGCTCAGGCTCCTCATCCTATCTAGCCTCCAGTACAACCACATCGTCCTCCTTATCGTCGTTCACTATCAATATCTGAAGAGTCCGATCCCTGCAGCGATGCCCTGGAGTAAATCTCTTATCACACTTGAAACATAGTCAATTTGCCTACTTTTTTCGAATCTCTGCCTCAGTCATCCTTCGTACATGCCCCTGGTCGTGGCTCTGGTCTCTTGTCCCTGTTGCCTGCGGCTACTGCTGTACCTCCTTGGGTAGGGGTAGCTCTTTGTCCTCCCACTGGAGCTTGACCACGAAAAGCAGTGCTTCCCCATGTCACCCGAGCCCTCCTCTCAGTCTCCTAATGGTCCTCCTAATCCTAACTGAAGTCTGTTGGATCCTGTGGATGGCAAACAACACTAGAAGGGGGTTGAATAGTGTCGTACAAATAATAAACTTTTTCGATCGTTGATAATAGCACAAATAAAACCCTTCTAATGTTGTCTAAGAAAACAAATAGAGTGATCTACGCTTGGTTCTTAATCAACAATATAATCTTACAAATAATATGAAAGAGACAAGATTACAATCAGATAAGAGATCTTTACAAAGAGATCTTTACACAGCGGAATTAAATAAATAACCTTTGCAATAATAAATGAACAAGGAATTACAAAGATATAATATTAGCAAATGAAAAATGCTTGTACAAGAAATATAAACAATCACAAAAAAGCAAACGCTAAGACAAGCAATTTTATCCTAGTTCCTCGCAACCTGTGCACGTCCAGTTCCCGACCAATCCGGTACGAGATTTAATCCACTATTGCCTTAGCAATACAATTACCTAACTTCACCCATTAGGATTTCCAATGACGCAGTCTTAACTAGGATTTTCCAACCATCTAGACTTGTTTAGGATTTACACTATCCCTTATCACAAAGGGGAAACCCCAAATACAAATAAAAATCCAATTCTCCACAATATTTGATGGAGATTGGTTTACACCCGAAATTCTATAGCCAAGATAAATATTGCAATTGTGCGTTTAAGTGGCTAAAAGAATTTAAATCGATATTTTGATCGCACAAAGAATATGAGGAGATTCGATGTGATCTAGATCTCTTGTCTTCAAAAGTCATTTCAAGAATGAAAATAAAGAGTAATGGATTTGAAAAACAATTTAAAGATCGCCAAAATAAAAAATGGATCTCAATAAAAATTAGAATTAGAACTTTGAGATCAGAAAAAATAGAAACAGAAATTGGCTATAGCGTTGAGAGCGATGAGAGCAATGAGTATAGAATTTTAGCTCAAGAAATAATAGATAGATTAGTTGTATTTTGAAATGATCTCAAGAGCTCTATTTATAGAGTTTCAAAAGGATTTCAAATTTAAAAAATGATTGACTTTCAATCCAGTCAAATAAGGAAATTGAGTGAAATCGGAAAGCAGAATCGTAGAAGAAAAACGACAGCTGGTAGTCGACTCCCTACTGAGGTAGTCGATTCCCAGAGAATTTCATTGAAAAATTCTGCTCAGCTGGTAGTCGATTCTCTCCTTTGGTAGTCGACTTCCAGAGCATTTTTCACTGAAACTTGGCTAACACGACGTGTAATTAACTCCTGGGTGTTTGGAGGTTGTCTACTAAGAATTAAATCAACTAGCTAATGCTCTTAAGAGTTTAAAAAGATTTTTACGTTTTTTCTTTAAAATCATTTTGTGTGTGCGCAATATTAGCTTGGCTTTAACATAGTCCAAAAGAAACCAACTCTCACACTAGACTAAAGACGAGACCTTCAGGAAGCCGATCAAACGTTTGCAGTAGATGCACGCTTCTCTTGAATTTGATCTCTTCTTCATTAAGCTTGAGCACTTGCATGAGCTCTATCATTGAGTTATACTTGTGCTTGATGTAGAGCTTGCAAATTCGTATCCGTCTTCCGAGTGTGGTTGAGCTTCTTCGGAGTATGCATAAAGCTATCGATCACACAACCTGCACACTTAAGTTATAGTGACATTAGTACACTAAGATCATTTGGTGTGTTCATCATCAAAACCACTTAGTGGTGGGATTCAATTTCCCATCAAAGTCATCATCTCTCACAGACCCACGGGCTTCAACTGTTTCAATCCAGATCTAACAGTGGGCTTCAGCCCTTTCATAAAACAGCACTCTAAAGATTCACCTGAGACTCCTCGAACTCAGTGGCAGAGCAATTCAAACTTCTTAATGTACTCTCCCACGCTCCCTTCCTGTTTCAATGAATATAGCCGCTCATAGACTCCTCCAGACTACTGCACCAAACCGCTCCACCAGAAGAGTTGTGAACTCCTCCCACGTCCGAAAAGGCTGTTGCTGATGTGTCCACCTACACCAACCCAAGGCCTCTCACTCCAAGCAAACTCCGACCGCTCGGAGCTAGTCCTCCCCTGGTACCGCTGACACCTCAAAGTATCTCTCCACTCGGTACAACCAGTCATCAGGGTCTTCGCCCTCAAAAATGGGCATCTTTAGCTTTCTCAGCCGACTCTTGCCAGCAAATCATCTTCTCTCATACGGCTAATCCTGACGTCTCTGCTAGAACACATGTGGTTTGTCAGGAATGTACCCCACTACCGGATCTCGTGTGCCTCCGTCTGCTCCATCCCACTACCAGTCTCCCCTCTCATCTCCCTGTGGGTGTCCATAATACACCTGGTGGTCTCTAGGGGTGCCCTGGAATCCTCTCCAATCTCCTGTCACACCCCCGAAAGGTGGGGACTGAACTGACGGACCTCCAAGGTGATGTTGTCGCCCTTCCTGCTGTTGAAATCCCCCTCCGGGCCCCATCGGTGGCTGAAAATATGGCATATGAGCTGTTCTGGCCCCATAATGGGCCCCATGTGGCGCTGACTCGGTCGGAGAGGGCTGTCGGGCCCCCATGAAGTTCGACGGGCCCCCCTGGAGGTCGGGCAGGCCAGAGAATGTGGCGCGATGGCTAGGCGAAGCCCCCAAGGGGGCGGGACCTGTCGCCCCCAATCTTGGGCTAGCGGTGGGGCCAGCGGGCCTCCACAGCTGCCCCAGGAGGCTGCCACAGCCCCTGGAGGGGTGGGCGGCACCTGCCGCCCCTCTTGGGGGTTCGCCAGCCCCCCAAAAGTCTGCCGGAGGGGTGCCCCCCGATGGCCGGCGCACCTCCCTGTGGCGGGGAGGTAGATGGGAAGGCTTTCCAGTCGTCTGGATCTGCGGTGTTTCGTTGATCGAGGTATTGTCCTTCGTCCTCGACACTTCGGGAACCCCTACGTTAAAAATCACATTTTCCCCCTCATTTATTGCCAAAGGTGGTTCCTTTTTGCTTGGATCTAGACTTGGATTGAGATTTGCTATCATCGCCGCTATCTGATATCTACTTAGCGACATAGCCTCCGTCAACCGCGCGATGCCCTCCACCGCTTCCTTTTTCCCTTCGTTAATCACCTCGCTAATTTTACTTTCAAAGTTCTCAAACTTCTCTTCCAATAAGTCAATTCGCTCCTTAGATCTTGTGTTCGACATGGATCGTAGATGCTCTGATACCAAATTGATGCGTCTAGGGCTATTTGTGGGGATAAAGGTAGGAGTTTATGGATGTGGACTAATAAAAATAGGATTTTTATAAGAAGAACATATCTGAACTTGATAATAAAAGCTACGATAATTAATCGAGAGCTAACTATCAATAGGAATTGACGGAACAAATTGCAAGTAGATGAACTAGGTTTCTAGGTATGAAAAGTAACTTACAAATCAATTCTTTGATAACCTCTCTAGGGCCGGCCGGCCCTTGCTTAAGGGGGGATTAGCTAATTGTTGAATTACTAAACGACCCCCCTCGTAGTTGCGCAACTACAAGTTTGACCCCGGGCCCATGGTGGACCCGAGTCGCCTCCTCCTTTGATATAATTGAACCGGCCTCTCAGTGGACCCACGCGCTGCCTCACGGTCCCGCGCCGCATCAGATTCACTATGCTAGCACATTTCGAATGATGAAATACAGATGGCAGTTTTTCAGCTACCCAAAGTAAAGGTTGCAGGAGTTGGTGGCTTTTGAGCATAGTCTTCGCAAAAACTTGGGCCATTGGTGGATCAAGATTGGTGATTAAACATATTGGGTGAACTGGATACTTGCCCAAGATAGAGAATTGAACTATAATAGTTCTTATTCTGAAAATTAAGAGTTCAATTTCTGAGGACTACATGTGCAATACAGCATACAAACTTCTAGCAATGGTACTAAGTTAAAAGGTGGTGGAAAGTAATTTCTAACTCAATCAATTAAGCACAATTGGGCTTTTGTGAAATTTAGGGATATCATATATGGGATATGACGGTCCAAGAATTTTTGCATGGATGTTTGGCCACATGGTGTCCAAAGATCCTGGCGATATTAGACATGGAGAAAGCATATGATCTCCTAAGTTGGGACTGTGTCCATAAGATTCTGATAATGATTGCTATATTCAGAAATGGGTTCAGCAGATAACACATTGCGTCAGAACAGTGACATTCCTAGTGCATTTAAATGGTCATCTTCTCTGTATTTCAGACCGGAAGTAGGTGTTAGACAAGGTGATCAATTACAACCACTAAACTTAATAACTTGGGCAAATACTCTTTCAAAATTGATTAAGGTGGTGGAAAGAACCCATATTCATTGTTTCAAGCTGAGAGGATGGACAGCCAAGTTGACACAGATAATGTTTGCAGATGATCTGACAGTTTCAGGGAACTTGAATACGTCTGAATTTTGGAGCTGTATTTGATGGCAGCATGACAATAGGTAAATTTTTAAACGTTGGCCTTATATGCAAAGATAGAAAGTGTATCTCATCAACATACTTGAAGATGAATTACCAAAAAACATACTTGAAGATGAAAAATTGGGCAAGAAGAGGAATAAAAATAACCGATGCCAAATCGATTCAGGAGATGCTGATTGAAGGTTCACATCATGATACAAATGAATGAAGATGAGAACATTGCTAGCATATGCATTATGGTGTTGGTGGAAGTATAGAGATGATCAGGGTTTGAGGTATCGGCCGATACCATTAGGTATCTTCCGTATCGTATTGGTATCGGCAGTTGACCGATACCATTAGGTATCTTCCGTATCGTATTGGTATCGGCAGTTGACGATACCGAAACCAAGGGCTGGTTTCAGTATCGGCCGATACTGAATGGTATCTGTCAGTTTCAGCTGATACCTGTCGAAACTGACCGATACCGACCGAAACTGACCGATACCGTTCAGTACCAATTGAAGACGGAGGAAGAAGAATGTGTAATTAAATAAAAATTCTCTTAAAAACCGCAAAAAAATTGCGTAAATCAATAGGTTGCATAGAAAGCTCGGTTAAAAGAGATGAGAAAACCCTAGGTGTTCGGCTTGAAAATGGTGAAGAATTAGACAAAGAAGAGATAGAACCAAGAAAAAAATTGCTTAAAATAAGAAGAAAAAGGATAAAAGAAATATGATGAAAAAATTGAACTCATCTCATCGCGTCGCCGAACCTGCCTCGTCGAACCCGCCTCGACCATCTAACGTGAGAGAGTGTGAGCAAAGAGAGAGAGAAAGAGGCCCGAGTCGCCTTTCAGGAGATACTACGTTCTTTAAAAAGGCAAACTTGTAAGTAAGTGGTATGTGCGTAAAGTAAAACAGTCAATGCGCATATCAAGCAGATATTTTGTGGCAATCCTGTAAATACGTGGTATGTGCGCAAAGCAAAATGGTGGGTACGCAAAGCAACGCCCAGCGATTTTTTTGGCAAACTTGTAAATAAGTGGTATGTGCGCAAGGTAAAACAGTGGGTGCGCATGGTAAGCTTTAGGATCTATTCATTTATCTAATATTTAGTATTTAAGTACCAAACTTTAGGTATTTAGTATTTGAATGATTACGAACTCAAATTTAGTTTATCTATTTAGTATTTAGTATTTGATAGTATATGATTAACATTTTAGTTTGTTAAGTATTTAATAGTATTTGATAGGTTTAGATTTAAGAACATCCGAAACCATCACTGTGTGTATATAGTATATACATATTTAAAGTATCTCCGAAACTGAAACTGATACCCGAAATAAAACTGCCGAAACTAGCGATACGGACGAAACCGAAACTTGCTTCCGAAATCGCCGAAATGGACGAAACCGAAACCGAAACCTAATTTTTGTGAAGATCGATACCCAGGCCGAAACCGAGACCTAAAACATTGGAGATGATAGCTATTTCAGAGCGGAAGAAGCTGAAACTATAACACAACTAATAACGAACAAAGTTTTTAGTATCCAAAGGTCCAAATAGTCCCAAAGGAAACAGGAAGTGCAAAGTGGAGTACACTGCCCGAAAACATAATCTTGGATAGCAAGGATCGATGGATGAAATAGATCCATAATTTAGATCCATATGATATGTATTTTATATTTATGCTTCAGCATTTAATCGAATGGAAAAACACACAATTTCTTGGTATTGAAGCCGGCTGTTAATGTGTTCCACCGCTTAGGAATCTTGTTTTTCCAGTCTACAGTTATTCTCTCTCCTGTCTAGGATTCTGGGTATCATGACGGACAATTGTTCTAGAGGAAGTTCCTAGGGAGTAAAAACCTTGATCAGGTACAAAGGTTCGTATGATCATTTGCATTTCCTCTTATTTATCTGGTTTTTATTTTCATTTGCTGTTGTGGTTTACTATCAATCAAACTGTGGTGATCCTTGATGTTCAGCAGAAAGGGCTTACATAAATGCATATACTACATACTGTTTAGTAAGGTCTCTCTCTAATTTATGATCCAACATATACGCTTCTGCAGGAGATGGTAAGATAGGCCACAGCAACCAGGGGAATAATATGTATCTCTTTCCCGGGTTAGTTGGATTGCCTGAATTTTCGCAATATAGATGAGTTCTTTCACTCATGTATATCATACTTTTGGTTCTGCAGGATAGGTCTTGGTACACTTTTATCTGGTGCCCGTGTTATCTCCGATGGCATGCTTCAGGCTGCAGCTGAATGGTACTCTTGGTTAAATGTCTTTGTCCATGTGACCAAAATGTTGATTATAAAGATTGTTTTCTGATACATATATGTTCTCCATGCATTCATTGTCATCCAGCCTTGCTGCATATATGAAAGAAGAGGATGTTCTTCAAGGCATCATATATCCTCCTATATCCAGGTGTGTTATGCTACCCTTGATATTGCTAGATCTTGCGAGTTGAATTCCATTCAAATACATTCAGATCCAAATCTATGGAGATACTGGATACAGATTTGAGTCCTTAATTGGGTTCTGCTTCTATTAGTTCTATTTTAAATTTCTTGTCACGACGTTATTGGCAAATCACTTGCAAAGAGCAACTTCCTGATGCTGGAATTATAGAAATCTATTATCTGATATCATTAAATTTCGTAAAAAGTATTTAAGTGAGGTGGAATAAAAGGGGAAACGATGGTGGTCGGATAATTTTCTGGAAAATATATATGGTTTTGATGAATTTCGGACCTTGGTCATATTTTAACCTTTAAGAACAAGCTTTGCTTGCTAGTTTCTGCTTAGTATCTATTAATTCTCTTCGTCCGATAAGTTGTAATCAAAAAATGATCATAATAAAATTTCCCTACTTTCATAATCTTCACGATCACAATATCCTTGGAAAGCATGGACAATTAAAAATAAATGGTACACAGGAAATCGTGTTGAATGATGATAAAAGCATTGAGAAGAGCCCTGGTGATATTGATTCTCGTAATAATCCATTGAAATATATGCCAAAAGAACTTAAAAATCTACTCAAAATAACTTATAATACCTTAGTAGAAGTTGTGGATCGATCTGGCTCGTAACTGGCTTAACCGGCGCAAAATTCAGCTTAAAACAACTTCACAGTCTCCAAAATAGTGAATTGGCATGAAAATAACTGAACAATCCCTTGAAAATCCGTTAAATTTCAAAAAAGTTAACGTTGCAGAGTTAAAATAAAAAATTACGGAAAATTTTCCAGCATTAGCATGGCTAGCTGTACAGTTCAGAACTATTCGGATCATGTTTGACTTGTCTTCAGATCTGCGGAGTTGAATTGGGTCTTTGAGTTGAACCTGACTTCGAATTGGGGTCAGTTGAGTTAACACAGTATTGGGTTCAAGTCAGGTGCGGCTACAATACTCTCCGATGGATCCTTTGCTTTTAAACTCAAATTAAGTCAAAGCTCGGGTTATGCTAAGGCTACAATTCTCGTGCTTTCGGTGGCTAAGGGGAGAAGCCGACGACGGAGGACATCGACAACGACAGTAATGAAGAAGGCGTCATGGATTTTCGATGATGACGGCGATGATGACAGTGCGTTCGGAGAAGGCTTATACAGTTGCGCATCTTTTGGATGTCAACGCAAAATTGATGAATAGTGAATTATTATTATTTTTATTTTTAGAAAAATTACCTAAAAAGAAAAGAATAAGATGATAATGAACGATGACTAAGAAGACGATGAAAAAATAAGATTCTTTATACATAATACCAATTTGAGATGGAATGGAATGGAAAAATATTATGGTAGGGAACTTTTGGTAAAAATATTTTAGTATTTGCTAAATTGAGACATCGTACCCTACAGTTGTGATATGATTCCCGACTTCAATGCAAAAAAGAGAACAACAACAACGAACCAGATTTCTGCGAAACAGAGAACAATTTATGGCACCCACACAGGTAAGAAAGAGAACCGACAACAAAGAAATGGTTGTTTGGCCTCAGATCAGTCGTGCATCCCTTTCCAATTATAATAATATGTTTGTGTGTGTATGAAAATGGGCATAAGCTACCCAAGAAGGAAGTCCTTTCTATACTCCCATTAAAAATTTCACTCTCCACTGTTTATTTTGATGATATGCACCATTCATTTTAATCTTCATATTCTAACACCTCAATATGCGAAAGATTTAAGAAACCTATAGTGTGTTGCTCGTTGATGTAGCGTTGCAAAAAATTCTATTATTTTTAAAACTATTAAATTTGCATCGATTAAACCAACAAGCAAAACGCATTAGGCTCGCTAGACCTTTGGTGTAATCTGATTTTAGAATATGAAGATCATCATCATTGTGTAGTTGACATCCATATCAGTACACATGTGTACATGTGTGTTGCAAAAATATCTGTACATCGAAAATTCTTGGCACCGACTTCTACTAACATACCATATAATGAGTACAATCACACATTTTGATGACTTCACAGAAGGATTAGTCCTTAGCTCTTTAACTTTTTATAGGGTAGCTCACTGCCTCTAATTTCCTACATTGAATCTATTTCAACTTAACATAGTTGCAAGTTATTTTATAGCGTGTTTTTCACCAAATAGTCTCTGTTATATTATAAAGTAAACGCTTTCTAAGCATGTATTGTGAATAAAGAATTGCAAGAAATACGTCCATGTAGACATCCATGTAGATATCGAAGAAATGCTATGTGTGTGTGAAATTTTTCCTACGAGAAGTGTTCGCCCGTAGCATATGGTGCGAAAACAATTTTCATTTTTTTGAACTTTTTTCCAAAAAAAAATTTCATCCATCAATCCATGTAGTTATACACCCAAAAATGATTGACAAATAATAGGATTTGACTCTTGATCAATGCATTGCAAAAAATGTGTGTGTGTGTGTGTGTGTGTGTGTATATAGGCCCACGAGAGGGTGTCCTAGTGGTAAGTCATTCCGCTCCAAAGCCAAGGGGTGCGGGGTTCGAGGCCTATGGCCGCCGTGACTTGGTAATTATTGTGGAATTTGTTGTGGAATTATTTACCCTGGGGCTACATCTCCCCTCTCGGACTAACCCGGGGGCCGTTGGGGGCACGGCGGTCACCCCACAGTTTGCATAGTCTCGACCGGGCTCTCGCCTTACCCTCCTAAAAAAAGCCGAAGGCAGGGGGAGGGGGTTGGGGATTTTTCTGGGTTTTCAAAAAAAAAACAAAAAAAACAATATATATATATATATAGGTTAATGGGCCAATGCTGACAGCGCTGGAAATTTTTCCTGCACTGTCCGCATTTTGGGCGAGATAAAAAATTTTTTTTTGAAATTTTTTTGCAGTAGTTAGATATACGTGTTAGAAAGCTCCCCACAAAATTTCAGCTCGATCCGACACCGTTTGAGCCTCCGTTCATCGATTTCAAAAACGTTACGCAAATCTGTCCACAGTTTTGCGTAACGTTTTTGAAATCGATGAACGGAGGCTCAAACGGTGTCGGATCGAGCTGAAATTTTGTGGGGAGCTTCCTAACACGTATATCTAACTACTGCAAAAAAAGTTTCAAAAAAAATACTTTTAGGTCGACCAAAATGCGGACAGCGCTGGAAAAATTTCCAGCGCTGTCAGCTCTTCTCCATTTTTCACATACATACATATATATACATACATACATATATACACACACACACACACACACACACACACACACACACACATATATATATATATAACCGTTGAATTTGTAAAGGCTTGATTGAGTAGGATTCATCCATTATGGATTGAAGGATGGAAAAAAATAAAAAAGAAGAAGTTTTCGCACCGCATTTTGGTGAGAACACTTCTTAATGGAAGACTACACACGTGTGTGAGTGAAAATAATGTACCACATATGACATGTGAGGGATATCGTTCTTTTGCGTTGGTGTGATGTGCTGTGTTCTCCTTCACATGGTACAAGTGCTCTCATAGGGTGTAAGGTTTTACCTCTGTGGAGAACGTGTCAGTCAATGTACATGAGAGATATCTCTTATATATCACATGAGGTACATTGTTCTCTCTATATCACGGATATATACTATTGTATATACATACGCACGCATAGTCATTCTTCCTTTTTATGTACGCACGCGCGTGCATACAGATACATATGTCTATACATGCATGTGTGCACACATATACATATGCATATATAAAAATAGGCCATGATACACTCGATTGGACAAAACTTACCGATCTATCCCATTCAAATATAAAGTTGGATAACTCAAATGAATAATCTATTTTGTTAGATATGATCCAACATATAAAAACTACTTATAAATAAAAAGTCAAATGATTTAGATTTGTTTTACCCATACAAAAACTGATGGTAAAATCAATGTTTCAAAATTCTCATAAATGGATTAATTTGTTGTTGATGGATGCATGAATGAAGTACAACCAAAGTATTTGAATTTTTATTTATAAGTAGTTTAAATATGTTTAATCACATTTAAACATATTTGGTCAAACATTAAATTTATAGGTAATTTAAATTTATAAGGATTTTTCATTTTGTTTGTCAAACATTAAATTTGATTAGGATAAATCGACATATTTGGTCCAATTGAGTGTATCATAGTATGTGTATGTGCGCATGTGCACGTGATTAAAAATATATCTGAGAAGTGCCTAACAAGTGTTGAAGAAGTATTGATGAAGTGTAGGTATCAGGCACAGATACAGATTTGCAGTACAGTACTTCATGATATAAATGTCAGCACTGCATAGATCATTCAATTTCAGCATTTAACCACCAGGTATGCCAACTGAACGGCTATTAGACTAATGGATGTTTGAGGGGATTTGTTTGTTAAAAAAAGAGGCTGCTGGTGTGCACTTGGAACTATGGAAGTTGGTTGGACTCGTATCCCTTGGAAGGGGGAGAGGGCACTTGGATAAGATGTAGGAATAAGGGGCCTAAACGGCAATTGGTATTCTTGAGGATGAGCTGGTTCAACGATGAGAATTCAAGTAAAATAACTGATCCTTTGTCGGTGTGTTTAGTCAATTCTAGCCATTTCCAAAATCAATGTACTCATCTCTTCTGGATGTGCAACATTGACCCAATATAACAATCACCTACATTGAAATTTTTTGCAGAATTAGGGACATAACAAAGGAGGTGGCTGCGGCCGTAGTCCAAGAAGCTGTGGCAGAAGATCTAGCAGAGGGATACCGTGACATGGATGCCCGGGAGCTTCGAAGGCTCAGTAAGGTGTGTATATAACGTTATGGTATTCATGTATGCATACCTTTATTTATAACCAGAAATTACTAGGGGCTTCCTGCTAATATCATTCATCATGTGATGAAAGGAGGAGACTTTAAAATATGTGGAGAACAACATGTGGAATCCTGTCTATCCTACGTTGGTGTATCGGCAGGACTGACGCCCGTCTTCTGTAAGAGAGAGAGAGAGAGAGTAATTGTTTCAAGACAAACCATGTATATGTAAACCATGTATATGTAATTATGTATTTTCTCAAAAGAGGGTAGAGACATTAGCAGGATTTTGTTTCTTGATGTACAAAGGTGTGCTCGAGCGATAAACTGTATCTAGAGGACTTGCATGCTCCTTCATTGTCACCTCCACTCAGCCCTGGAAACAAAGAGGTGCCATGTCCATAATAAATGTATGTTGTTTCAATTACCCGATTCAATTGAACTTGTAAAAGTACTACGGAGACAAAGTTGCAGCTGCAGCACTAACAGGGAAGCATGGTTGTTTTGAGTGCTTACCCAAGTTTATAGTTGGTGAGCTGTGTTGAACCTTGGTCTTTTTTGGTCTTTTTATTTTTATTATATTTTATTTTAGCATGAAAAGATAATCTTATGTTGCCCTTATGCTCAAGCCCTTCAATCGGGGTGCTATATGGATGACAAATTTATAGCCCTTTTCGTCATATGATGGATTGAGAAGGTTGAGGAAGCTCACCGGATGTAGTCGGTTGCATGACGAACCGGGTAAACAAAGTTAGTATAAGATTGAATAGAATACATGAAGACTGGTTTTTCTGAAAGGTCAATACCATATGACTAATAATAGTGAAGCCACGAATCCATGTAGAATGAGGATATACACCTGTGGATGACCGAAGACCCGAAAGAGTTACTGGTATAATATGGGGTCATCTCCTCTTGCAGGATCAACAAAGGTTGTATATAAAGTTTCGATCAGTTAATAACATCAGTTATAATTGACCCTGCTAGTATCGGAAGTGAATAAAAGTTGGAATGCAGTCACGACACAAATTGGGTTTCAGACTTAAAGAAAGTGAAGATTTATCGTATATGATTGTTTCTATTCTTCTAAGAGATCAAGAAACATATTTCCTTAGCCACAGTATAACCATACGAGCTTCATCTTCAAGACTTTTCGCTCAAAGGTTGTGTCTGTGCGAGGAGTTGGCCCCAATACTGAGATGGTTTGTTTACAATGAAAACTGAACCGTTCCGAAATTTGTTAACTCTGACAATGAGGTTTATGTTGTGGTAAGAGTAACTACAAAATATTACTGTATTTTTTCCTATGTGCCTATGTCTCGTCCTCTTTTTAAACAAAACAGTGGCCCAGTGGGTCGGCAAACGTGACCACATAAAATATAATCGTCTTTTGTTGCTTAACGGAGGTCTCTGGGTTTTGTTTGGATTGTTGGATGAAAAATCATCTGGAATTCAGTTTGGGAATAAAAATATTATTAGAATCCACTTGTTTTTTAAAATATTAAAAGCATAAATAATCGTCAATGAGAATGTATTTAAACATCATATTCAAAAGTTTTTCTGTTATGGATTTGGTTGTGCGTCATCCAAACCCACTAAGCAAATAACAAAACTTGAATATTAAGACGGTGATATTTTAACATTTGCCTATTAGCTGCCAAACAATCACTACCGAGATGCCACTACCGTCTATGCCGTTGTTTCTGCCATGGCCATCACAACCGGTCAATCTCCATTTTTGCCACCGTCATCACCATCGGTTCACTATTGTCGATTTTGACAACTTGCCACGTCACTACCATCATCGACTTACCATCACTTCCACGATAAACACCGCTGACTTTAAACCGCTGACATTGACTTTTTTCCTCCAACACACATTCCCGCACACACAAGGGCACCCACCCCCACACCCAAAAAAAAAAAACCTTAAACCCAAAACAAAAAAAAACGTCATTGTCGTTATGAGTGAGGGAGGTCTTTGGCCTCCCCACCATTTTATCCCTTCAGTACTTCCCACTTATTAAAGTAATGTGGACCTTTGGAGTTCATACCCTTTCATATTCCATATGAATGAATAAATATAGAACCATGGCCTTGAGCCATGGTCACTCTTTCTTCTAAGTTATAACACATTATCAGCCCGTTAGCTTTTGTTCTTGAGCTTCTCTTTTTTTATCCCCTCAAAACCATCCTCACCGCGCTTAGGAATCTTTGTTGCAGCGATCCGTTGCGGCAATTTCCACGAGGCATCGGAATCAGGGATTCATTCTACGGATCTTTATTTTTTATCGATCTTCCTTATATCATTGATCTAGAGGTAAAAATTCTGATCCCGTAGATTAAATTATGGACCATATTCTATTTTTTTTTGTTGATTGTATTACTCAAATCAACATATCAAAAAAATTAGAATAAAATAAAACTAAAAATCCTAAAATGGATTTTCCCCAAATTGGATAAGCCCTAAATTGGGTTTTCCCCTAAATTTTCCCCAAATTTTCTGATTGGGAGGATTGAAATTGGATTGAAATTTTTGGGGATAAAATTTTGACATTTATGAATCTGAATTGGTTGTAGAATTTATTGTAATTATCTACATCGATTTGGATATGGTCGGATTTTAAATTGTTCTAGAAATCCATTCATATCTGGATACTTCTAGTTTGCTTATCTAATTCAACGTAGATAAATTAACATATTTCGAATAATCGTATCTTTATCTTTAATAGTTTCCACTCCCTTAACAAGTGAATTTTATCAGTAATATGGTCTCAGCGTACGGAGACTGAATAATGTTCTCGGATTATTTCTGAGAATAATAAAATTGCTTCTTTTGCATTCTCGGCCATGCCACAAGTACATAGAGAACTTTTAATTGGTCTCGGGTACGTTTGGTAACATGAATGGTCAAACTTTGAATGGTTACGTAATTATTTTGTCTCATGCCTATATAATGAATAATCCACATGATTCAGTAATGTATAATAAGCACATTATTTCACATGCAAATGTTAAAATCCCATGTTAACATGTTATCGGTCACCGTGTAAACAGATGACTTTGCAAATAGACGATAATATTCAAGCATGCATGGCTGATTTATGGGACTAAATTTGTGCTAAGGCGCTCATTAATTATTTAATACCAATGGAAATATTGTTATTGATGCAACTAATATTTTGATTAAAAAAGTTGTGGCAATATAATATTATGTCGAGTCAAGTGCAAAATTGTAAGGTTTCTTTAAATATGACCCACCATTTTATTTTATTCAAATGATGGGCCAGAAGCTGAGTAATTAAATAAATAATAAAATAAATGGACATTTCTTTGGCTAAAGGGCCTACAGCCTGCAGCCAGCCCGCGGGCCTCTGGCCGACAGGCCAAATTTTATTTTAAATTCTAAATAATATCATATTAAACCCTGAAAATTCTGAAAAAATCCAGAAAAATCAGGGAATACCAGGTTGATGATATTGTGTTTGATTAACTCATTTCGGAGTTTTTATTTGGCGCAAATTAAAAAAATTGTTAATGAATTTTAAGTGTAATTCATTATTTATCACTTTACTTTTAATTGGATAAAAATAAATATTAATTTACGTTTAAATCATTACAAGGATCATGAGACCGCTCTGTCGTTGGGTTAGTTATCTAACCTAACGGGTAATGACGTTTCTTCGTAGTCCAAGTAACTTTTTAAATATAAATTTAATATATTTATCCAATAAAATTACCTGCGATGTTGAATAAATGTATTGATTATGCATGTGTGTTTGCGTGGTTGATTTTTATATTGCATGTAGCATATATAAAACTGCGTGGATGTTATAAATAATTCAGTCTTGTGGTTTGGGATTGGCCATTTTGAGATACACCTTTTTATATTTCTCGCTTTCTTTTTCTTTTTTGAGAGGAATTGTACTGAGGATATAATGTAAAATGCCAATGACCGGAGCTAGGCCAAAATGAAGCCGGAGATGAAATCTGCATTATGCTGGGACCCAAAATGGGTTTCCAAGTTGTATTTTTCATTTCTTTTGTATTTCATTTTCATGGACTATATTCGGACATTTTTGCACATTTTATTTTTAAGGGTATCTGGCCGATCTCCACATGACTATTTATTTATTTTGCGTGAATTTATTTTTCACAAATATTAATTCATTTATATTTTAATTGCATAGATAAATGGCAAAATTAGCTAGCGTCGATTTCGATGTTCTTGACGCAGCAGGAAAGAACTACCTGAGCTGGCGAGTTGACCTGAAGCTCCACTTGCGTTCAATGGCACTCCTCCACTCAATTTTGGCCCCCGCAGCAGCCGAGAAAACTGCTGGCAAGGCCCCTGCAGCGGCCCAGCCAGCTAGCAGTTCTACTACCATTGTCTCCGACATGGATAAGGCGAAAGCCATTATCTATATCAGGAGACACATAGATCGGACCTTAAAAGCCGAATACTTAATAGTAGAAGACCATCTTGAGTTGTGGACAGCGCTTGAGGCACGTTATAGTCATCAAATTGATGTCATACTATCACGTGCCAGTTATGAGTGGGAAAATCTCCGCCTTCAGGACTATAAGTCCGTTGCTGAGTACAGCTGACGTCCCCGCGTTTTGCGTGTCAGATGTGTGCAATATATGGTTGGGGCGTGAGATTTAAATATTTATAACCGCAAGCGCACGGTGTTGTAGTGTGGCTTGGAGGTCGAACTCAGGGAGGCGTGGTTGTGCTTGCGTCAGAAAGGACCGAATTCACCCCATGGGTGAGCTAGCCCGAATCGGTAGATGGGTTGTCACGGAAAATAGAATGCGATGGATAAACAATATAAAGGGAAACCCGGGACTTCGGTTTCCACCCTATTGTGCGATTCTCGCCAATGCGGCCGACGGATGGGATAACGATCGAAATTAGGGTCTAATGACGAGACGTTGCCTCTGAAAGTGATACCGGCGTCCCATGGGCCCGATATTCCGGTCGGTGCCCAGGATGATACGCCGGACTTCCCAGGTTCTGTCAGTGGGCATTCCCATGTCCATTAACACTGACCGACTCTGGGAGCACTAAGCTCGCAACGATAACTCCCAACATCTCATCCTACCGCTCCCACGCGCTAGGATTCGACGTCTACGCTAAGGGCGTGAGCTATGGCTAGGGAGTCAACCGCCAAGTTTATTCCCCCTTGGCCCAACGGTCAAAGGTGGTCTTTTTCCCGTTGATGACAATAAAACACCCCGCGTAACCGATAGATTCCTAATCCCTACCGATTTCCTAGTCCTATGGACACATTAGGGAGAACCCACGAAAGGGGTTTCCACCAAAATCCCAGATTTGGGAACTACTCACACATATTAGGTAAAAAGCAATCTAAATGAAAATCGACCGTTAAAAGCATGATCATGCGATTGAAAAGTAGTAAGAGCAATGCAAATAACACAATATTAAAGTTTGGTAAAGATCAGACAACTTACAAATATCTAGAAAATTACAGCCGTCAAGAGAGAGAAAAAACAGCAAAAATAACAACTCTCCCGTTTCTGGAAACCTAGGGTCTCTATTTATAGAAAACGACATCACCCGATCGGGTGAAGAATCACCCGATCGGGTGACCTGCTGCGAACTTCGGCAGCAATCTTTAGCATTTCACCCGGTCGGGCGACACGGTCGGTTGATGGAAGCTGCTCGTCGTTTGGATCTTGAGCTCATTGAGTGAACCGATCGGTTGATAAATTAACCGATCGGTTGGAATTATTGCCCAAAAAGACAGAGACTTGCGACATTTTGGCACGGTCAGCCGGCCGTCGGGTGAGCTCTCCGGGTCATCTTCTTCGGGGAAACGGCTACAGGTGAACCGATCGGGTGAAGATTACCCGATCGGTTGAGTTTCAGCTCCAATTTCCAGAGAGAACAGTCGGGTTGAACCGATCGGCGACCCGGTCGGTTGACACTTTCGTTGCTTCAGCGGCTGACCGGGTCGTGCACGCGTGCTTCACCCGATCGGTTGGCTGTGTCCAACCAATCGGGTGGGGGTTGAAAGATGGCGATCTTCGTCGTTTGACCCCCTGGATCATGTGTGACTCCTCCCGTTGCTCCGGGGACTCATGATATCGTCGTTTTATGTCCCCTACGCCAGCAAACTCCTGCAAACATACAAAAACATGGAAGAGTGAAAGAAAACAAGAAAATACGAGAAAACGGATACGAGACGGCGGAAAATAACGGAAAAACACAAAAGAAAACGTGCGTGAATATATGAAATATAAACGCACGTCAAAATCCCCCAAGCTGAACCCTTCCTCGTTCTCGAGGAAGAGGAGTGAGAGTAGGAGCTCGGAGGGAGAAAATAGAGAGAAAGAGAGAAAAAGAGAACTCTAAATCGTAAATCGCCTGTCAGGGCCAACAAAATCAAAAAAACGACACACCAAGCAAGCAAACGCCAAATCACATCACTAAACTAAGGAATACGAGTCCAGACAAGTACCGTGGGCCCACGCGGTGAAGCGCGAGTGAGTGTGGTCATGTGCTAGCAGACGGTGTCGCTATCTACACTGCGCTATAAACTCCATATACACAAATCCAAGAAATGACCCAAATATCGATTCGATTTAGAAATGGAAGTGAATATATAGCTCAAGCATGCATGAGAAGAGTATGAGAATAGAAACGCATCATGTGTCAGGGACTCCACAGCTAGGGACTCGGACATCACCACACTATCGCCTAGATAATGGCCAGAAATTCCCTATTCCAAGTGTTTTCGAAAGCGATGTGGGTTGAGATGATGTGGAGTGGTGCAAATTCTCGCCTTCCCTTTATTCTCGGCGGGTAGTAAAATATTCACACACACATTTTTTTTGGGTTTTGGATATATGTATTTTTTTTGGACTTTTGGCTAAACATATATGTATTTTTTCTTTCTTTTCTCTATTCCTTTTTTTTTGGGTTTTTGGATTTTGGGATATATACACGTGTGTACTCTCCCAAGTGGGAGAACGGTACACGACGAGGGGATTTGCACCAAGTCAAATAAAAAAAGAAATCGGATTCTAAACACTTGGGCAAGCGAGATATTTCGCTAATCAGAGCATATGCCAAAATGGGTTATCCTAGTCCTAACTGTGGAATCCCGACACATGCGAAATGAAGCATACGATATATGTATATTCACGCATACAGAAGCAGATAAGGTAGGCAAATACCGCATATTCAAATCGAAGCATGATAATCTAGGGGTCATTCCTGGACAGGTATATAAAACATAACCACAAAGTAGAAGCACACCAAATAGCTAGGCACGACACACGACTCACAAAAAGGCAAAATGGACACAGGATGCATGAAATGCAAGAGGACTCGACTTCCTAGGGTTAGTGAATGTGATTATCGAAGCCATGCTAGGTGCGTGTATGATTTTTGTGGCGATTCATCATAGGGTTCATCTCTAGGAGAAAGAGATAAAAAGAAGAAAAGAAAAAGAAAAAGAAAAACACGGAGAAAAACGACTCACAAAACGAAGAAAAAGACGCAAATGACGCACAAAGTGCGACTCTCCCAAGCTGAAACTTGCATTTCCCTCAATGCAATAGATCTAAATACGGGAGGGCAATAAAAATGGGGGGGAATACGCACCAACACAAAAATATAGGAGAGACAAGAAAACCACACAAATGAAACTGAGAAGAAGAATAAAAATAAAAATCACACCACACGACATATAAACAGAAAATAAAAATAGAAAATCGCACGACACAACATATAAAACAAACACACCAAGAAAAACATCACACGGCAGACAGAAAAATGACGTCCCCCAAGCTAGGCATGACTATGCTAGCGATAAGATGTGATCGTGAAAATGCAGAGATATGCAAGGAGGAGGTCAGAAAACAAAGTGAAATCAAAAAGTGTGAGAGGAATCATCCTCGTCCTCCTCGGTGGAAGAAGTGGGGGATGCGGTGTGGGTGGGTGAGTTGACTGGTGTGCGGAGAAGTGGAGAAAGTGGTCGAGGTGATGGATCGGTGGGTGCGGAAGAAGTGTGGACGATGGGTGGTGTGGTCTTGCGTCTCTTGTGAGACGACCCCTCCTCTCGCATGATACTCTTACCCCTATCTTGATCCTGAGCCATGTGGGTGTGTGTGCGCGAGTGGATGCAAAAATATGATGAATGTACACACAAGCGATCGAGCAAGTAAAAATTTCTAGGGCAAAATATGAAATTGAGCTAACGAGCATAGTTACCCAATCAAGATGAAGAACCTTGCTCGCAGATGTCCCAACGCAACGCAACGGGGAGAAGTGTGAAGCCGCGGCAACTCTTCCAGTGAAGTTTCGAAAACAGGGGGAAATGGGCGAAAATTAGGGTTTGACGCGGGTGAAATCGGAGAGAAAGGGGGATGGATCGATGGAGAGATGGAGATAGAGATGGGAGAGATCGATTGGAAGGAGTTTTCGGTCGGTTGAGTGAAGGAGGAGGCC
Organism: Scilla litardierei; assembly: GCA_030789695.1. Taxonomy (NCBI): domain Eukaryota; kingdom Viridiplantae; phylum Streptophyta; class Magnoliopsida; order Asparagales; family Asparagaceae; genus Scilla; species Scilla litardierei. The sequence goes on from CM061142.1 coordinate 382,996,010, forward strand.
GGTTGGAGGGAGGGGAAGTCGAAACGGCGATGAGAATCGAGATCGGGCGAGGGGGAAATGAACGGGTGGAGTTGGGTTATTTATAGGGTTTAAGTCGAACCGATCGGGTGAAATGTCACCCGATCGGTTGACTTTTAGGTCGAAAAATTTGCCGAAAAGAGGCTACAGGCGACCCGATCGGTTGAGAACTCAACCGATCGGGTGGCCGCTTCACACTTTTTCCTGAAAGTTTAGTACAGCTCACCCGGTCAGTCACCCGACCACGCTTTGTATCAACCGACCGGTTGATCAATTTCCCAAAATTCCCGAGACTTTGGCCCAGTTCACACGGTCAGCCACCCGGTCTCAATTTGCTTCACCCGACCGGTTCTTTGGAGAATAGATACGGCCATCGTCTGATACGTCTCACCCGATCGGTTGATAGGTCACCCGATCGGGTGAAGGCTTGTTTCCTGCAAAAATTCACAAATGGCCTAAGTTTCTCGATGGATGATCCTGCGGCTGAATTTAATTATTAAAATAGAAAATATAAAGATAATAAAAATCCTAAAACGAAGATAAAAGTTTAGAGCATGGGTTGCCTCCCATGAAGAGCTTTTGTTTAACGTCGTTTGCTCGACGCCCGTAGATGATACTAAAGGTGGATGGGGGTGATGCCCTAAAGTCGTCATAGCTTCAGAGTTGGCGCCCTTCGGCGGCGTCGGCGGCGTCGGCGGTGACAAGAAAACTTGCTCAACGACCCTCCCTTTGTTAATGGAATCTGGAGGCTTCTCCCTTATGTTGGCATCCACCGCCACTCGTTTCAGGATTCGGATCTCGTCACCAGTGAGCCCCATGGGCTCTTTCCCTTTCCTTCTCGTCGGAGGAGCATTTTGAAATCCAGGAGGGACCGTGTGTGCCGCTTCCGCTTTCCCAGCAACGTCATATTTCTTCAGGCCGACTGGTTCTTCTAAGTCCCCCAAGCTATCGGGGGGATTTCTTGAAAGAATTTCCCAGGAGCTTGCTTCCACGGCTCTATCTTCTTCTAACTCCAACACATTGCATCTCGGATCATCCGGGGGATCGGGGTGCTTCATTGACAACCCCAAGTCAAACTCGACTTTTTCGTTGCCGACGTTAAGGGAAAGCTTCCCATTCTTCACATCGATTAATACACCGGCAGTGGCCATGAAAGGCCGTCCAAGGATGATGGGGTGTGCGCATCTTCAGGCATGTTCATGACAACGAAGTCCACCGGTACATGCACCCCTCTTACGTTGACAGGGAGGTCATCTACAACCCCCATTGGATATTTGACTGAACGGTCTGCAAGCTGTAGGGTCATACCGGTGGGCTCCAAATCGCCCATCCCTATCCTCTTATATAGAGACAATGGCATTAAACTGACGCTCGCTCCAAGATCGACGAGCGCGCGATGGATCTTTACCTCCCCGATCGCACAATGGATAGAGAAGCTCCCCGGGTTTTTAAGCTTGGGCGGATTCGCTCTCTAAATGAGAGCGCTGCATTCCGTCGTCAATACGACCTTCTCTTTTCTGGATCCTCTTGTCACCAAATCCTTTAGAAATTTTGCGTAGGAGAGAATCGTCTCGATAGCTTCGAGGAAAGGGATTTGCAAGCTTAGATCCTTGACCATGACAAAGAATTTGCCATACTTCTCGTCTATCTTGGCTTGGGCTAGCCGTTGTGGAAAAGGCACAACGGGTTTGAACACTTTGTGGCTCCCTTCCTCGTTTTTCTTCTTCCCCTCTTCAGGGACTCCCTCCGGAGTCGTTGGTTTTGGCGACGAAGCACCGTCATCATTCAATTTTTCAATTGGTCGCTCTACGACCAACGGTGCTTCCGGTTCCTTGGGGGCACTCTAGTGGGGATTTTTGTTCCGCTTCTCAAAACGATAGCGGACACATTCGCATGCTCGTGCGTGAGTGCCAACGTCTGGTTTGCTCCCCTTGGGTTCACTTCAGGTTGTGGCGGCAATAGATTTTGCGACCTTGAAATGTTCGCCACTTGTAACCCCAGCTGGGTTACTTGGTCCGTGAGAGCCCTCTGCCCCATCTCCAGCTTCAGATTTATCTTCTCCTGGTTGGTTATGTATTGAGTCAAGAGGGACTCAACCGGAGAGATAGCCCTCTGCTGGCCAAATTGCTGCTGCTGCTGAATGTGCTGCTGATTCCTGGGAGCATATTGCTGATACTGTTGTGGAGGCTGCTGCTGCTGAAACTGCTGCTGCTGAAACTACTGCTGATTCCTGGGAGCATATTGCTGATACTGTTGTGGAGGTTGCTGCTGCTGAAACTGCTGCTGCTAAGGCCTAGCCGGCTGATATCTTAGCTGCTGCTGCTGCTGAGGGGGCGGCTGCTGATAGGGCGCCCGGTAGCTAAGGTTGGGATGATTCCGGTTATTCGGAGAGTAGGCTGGGTTGGAGCTAGTCCATGGTGGGTACTGCACATTTCCCGTAGGATTGTAGAATAGTGCACTCGCTTGGTCCAATGGTGGTGAGATGTCACCACCCTCGAAGTCCCCCATGACTTCTGCTTCCACCGCCGCAATTTGTTGTGTGCCGGCACCACCGGCTCCTACCATTAGCGCGGAGATCTGGGTCGACAGCAAGTCAAACTTGCTGGATAATTTGTCGATGTCCTGGACCCTGTGGATGCCCCCAGATCTAGGTGTGGCTCTCTCGTCACACCACCGCTCATTGTTCGATGCCATATTTTCTAATATGTTCCGGGCATCTTCTTCACTTCTGGACATGAAGGACCCTCCAGCCGCGGCGTCCATCGAAGATTTTAAATCATCCCTCAATCCGTTATAGAACAGATTAATTATCTACCACTTGGGAAGCTCGTGATGAGGGCATCTTCGCTGTATTTCCTTATATCTTGTCCAAGCTTCATGCAGGGACTCGTGGCTGGCCTGGGAGAAGGAGGGGATCTCACTCCTCAGCTTCATGGTCTTTCCCGGAGGAAAGAACTTCGTCAGAAAAGCGTTTGAAAGCTTCTCCCAAGTGTTGAACGTATTTGGGTCCTTCCCCCTAAGCCACAGCTTTGCCTTATCCCGCAGAGAGAAGGGGAATAGCTTCAGACGGATCGCTTCAGTTGTGACACCATTTATCTGGAAGGTGTCACATTTCTCCAAGAAGGAGTCCAAATGTTCGATGGGGCTCTCCATGGGTGCCCCCGAGAATTGATCTTGTTGGATCCACGTCACCAAAGATGGCTTAAGCTCGAAGCTTTGCGCCGTAATAGCAGGAGGACGAATGGCAGAGGTAGACTCGATGGATGGCATCGAGTACTCCAGCAGGGACTTGTGAGGTGGGGTGTTCTCCCCCATGTCTTCGGGCTCTTCTCTTCTTCGTTTTTCTGCGGCCAGATGCCTTAGGGTGGCGTTTATCTCAGGATCAACAGGAATCAAGTCGTCAAGACTCCTTGTGTTCCTGCGCATTAAAAGCAACAAACACCCGTGAAGCGAAAAGTGGGAAAGAAACAGATAAAATAGAAAATAAAAATAAGAAAGTGAAAGTGAAAGATGAAAAAGATGAATGCGAAAATTATCGCGAGGTAGAGATCAGAGCTAGACTCAATGGTTCATGAGATCCTAAAATAACAAGCACGTTGCTTCCCCGACAACGACGCCATAAAGCTTGACATCCCCGCGTTTTGCGTGTCAGATGTGTACAATATATGGTTGGGGGTGTGAGATTTAAATATATATAACCGCAAGCGCATGGTGTTGTAGTGTGGCTTGGAGGTCGAACTCAGGGAGGCGTGGTTGTGCTTGCGTCAAAAAGGACCGGATTCACCCCATGGGTGAGCTAGCCCGAATCGGTAGATGGGTTGTCACAGAAAATATAATGCGATGGATAAACAATATAAAGAGAAAGCCGGGACTTCGGTTTCCACCCTATCGTGCGATTCTCGCCAATGCGGCCGACGGATGGGATAACGATCGAAATTAGGGTCTAATGGTGAGACGTTGCCTCTGAGAGTGATACCGACGTCCCATGGGCCCGATATTCCGGTCGGTGCCCAGGATGATACGCCGGACTTCCCGGGTTCGGTCAGTGGGCATTCCCATGTCCATTAACACTGACCGACTCTGGGAGCACTAAGCTCGCAATGATAACTCCCAACATCTCATCCTACCGCTCCCGCGCGCTAGGATTTGACATCTACGCTAAGGGCGTGAGCTATGGCTAGGGAGTCAACCGCCAAGTTTATTCCCCCATGGCCCAAAGGTCAAAGACGGTCTTTTTCTCGCCGATGACAATAAAACACCCCGCGTAACCGATAGATTCCTAATCCCTACCGATTTCCTAGTCCTATGTACGCATTAGGGAGAACCCACGAAGGGGTTTCCACCAAAATCCCAGATTTGGGAACTACTCACACATATTAGGTAAAAAGCAATCTAAATGAAAATCGACCATTAAAAGCATGATCAGGTGATTGAAAAGTAGTAAGAGCAATGCAAATAACACTATATTAAAGTTTGGTAAAGATCAGATAACTTACAAATATCTAGAAAATTACAGCCGTCAAGAGAGAGAAAAAACAGTAAAAATAACAACTCTCCTGTTTCTGGAAACCTAGGGTCTCTATTTATAGAAAACGACATCACCCGATCGAGTGAAGAATCACCCGATCGGGTGACCTGCTGCGAACTTCGACAGCAATCTTCAGCATTTCACCCGGTCGGGTGACACGGTCGGTTGATGGAAGCTGCTCGTCGTTTGGATCTTGAGCTCATCAGGTGAACCGATCGGTTGATAAATCAACCGATCGGTTGGAATTGTTGCCCAAAAAGACAGAGACTTGCGATATTTTGGCACGGTCAGCCGGCCGTCGGGTGAGCTCTCCGGGTCATCTTCTTCGGGGAAACGGCTACAAGTGAACCGGTCGGGTGAAGATCACCCGATTGGTTGAGTTTTATCTCCAATTTCCAGAGAGAATGGTCGGGTTGAACCGGTCGGCGACCCGGTCGATTGACACTTTCGTTGCTTCAGCGGCTGACCAGGTCATGCACGCGTGCATCACCCGATCGGTTGGCTATGTCCAACCGATCGGGTGGGGGTTGAAAGATGGCAATCTTCGTCGTTTGACCCCCTGGATCACGCGTGACTCCTCCCGTTGCTCCAGGGACTCATGATATCGTCGTTTTATATCCCCTACGCCAGCAAACTCCTGCAAACATACAAAAACACGGAAGAGTGAAAGAAAACAAGAAAATACGAGAAAACGGATACGAGACGGCGGAAAATAACGGAAAAACACAAAAGAAAACGTGCGTGAATATATGAAATATAAACGCACGTTAACAGCTCAGCACTTTATAATATCACCTCACGCCTGAAGTTGTGTGGTGAAGAAGTCTCGAAGCATCGCATGTTGGAAAAGACATTTACCTCGTTCCACGAGAAAGATGCAATTCTCATGCAACAGTACCGTGAACGCAACTTCACGAAGTTCTCTGATTTGCTGTCTTGCCTTCTTACGGCAGAGCAGAATAGAGATTTACTACTTGCCACTCATAATCTGCGCCCTGCTGGTACTGCCCCTCTCCTTGAAGCCCACCATGTTTCTCCCCAGAAGTGGAAAAACAAGAAGAAGGCTAGAAAGAACAAAAGAAAAGCCAAAATGAAGCCAGCAAGAGCATCACTTCAGAACAACAACAACAACAAGGGGAAGAAAAACTTCACATGGAATAATAAGAACACTGGTCCAGTGCCAATTCCAAAGAAGAATTGGGAGGACAAATGACATAGATGTGGCATGACTAGACATTGGTCCAGAAACTGTGGCATTCCTCGCCACCTCCAGGACTTGTATCAGGCGAGCCTGAAGCTCCCCCCCTAAAACAAACCTGGCGAATATTCAAGCTCTTACCAAGTTCACAGCACAAGACTTCGAGAATGATGATCTGCTCAACTGAGCCTTATCTTACTTTGATTTTATCTTTGCATTTTAAATACTTGTTTCCTTCATCTGTATTTCCTTTTTTGGAACTCTATGAATGCATATTTGGCGTTATTTTATAAAGTCTATTCATTCTGATATATAGATGAAGTATGATATATTATGGACAGTGCCTCTATGCACTAGTGAAGCATTAAAATTGCTTCCATATACACCGAGACTAAAACATGCAAATTTCTCTCTTCAATCATAGAGTAATCTCCCAATTTTTCAAGGATATTTCGTTTAAACGAACATAACTTGGAAACTATGGATAATAAATATTGAATATCTTTATGTAACGCGTCAAAACGATGGCCAGAAGACCATCTACACACGATTCGTTGGACCCCCATCAGGTCCCTATCATTACAGATATTCATCCTATAGAAAGCCAACTTGACTGAGCACCAGAAGTGCCTTTCATTGCCAGAGTTTTTAACTCGGGCACAATAGACTTGGTCATCCTGTATCAACGATGATGGACGCTTCATCAAATGAATCCCTTGGAGAACATGAAGATTCTTCAAAAGGTTGAGTTTTCTTGTCCGCCTTTGTCATAAGGGAAAACTTATATAGAGACCTTTCCTCCGGAAAGTGGGATCAGAGTCTCCTGGCTTCATTGAGAGATTACATGGTGACCTTTGCAGGCCTATTCACCCCCACAAGTGGCCCATTTTGGTACTTCATTGTACTGATAGATGCATCTACTAGATGGTCTTATGTATGCCTCTTTGTTCACCTGCAACCTAGCTTTCTCAAAAGCTAATAATGTGGGTGAATTCACTACACATGTCTTTCAAGACTACTTCCTAGCAACTAGCATTGAAATTGAACATCATGTAGCATGTTCATACTCAGAATAGGTTATCAGAGTCTATGATAAAGAGATTCCAATGGATTTCACGTCCATTGTTAAATCCCAGTTGCCTGTGGATTTTTAGGGATACGCCATACTGCATTCTGCATCGCTTATCACGATACGACCCTCTTGTGGCCATATCTTATTGTTGATCCCGCTTTCTTATGATTCACCACCAAACATATCTCATTTGAGAGTGTTTGGATGTGCTAATATATGTCCCTATAGCACCATGTCTTGATAACTGTAAATTTGATGAGCAACGTCTCATTAAAATAGGCACACAGTCTAAAGAAGCCTGAAGCTTCTAAGACCATATCATGGGACACAAAAGTCCTAATCTCGTTATGATCCGCACACTATTTCTGTGCGAAGATGAGATCTAGAAGATCATTCACATTCAGACTATATTACATCAATTGCCGGATAAATTTACGGATAACCATAAGATTGTTCATTCACACGTCCATGCTGCCAATATGCCAGCTAGGATTGACATCCCCAAAGATCGATGCAATCCACCGACAGCAGAATTGGCTGTACCTCAATTGACAAGAGGACACCCGCCAGGTTCAAAAGATAAAGTTTCTCGAAAGAGAAAGATTCCTGGAGATATTAAAATGATCCCTCTGCGGGATGCTGAGCTCAGACCAGCGACCTCTCCCCTCCTGTTTTTCCCTGCATAGGAAACAGTAGGAGAAACATCATTATATTACGTACGTACTGGAGAGGTACTGGACAGATATAGTACAGTCGTCGTCGACGATTTTGCTTTCGCTATTGACGTTCACGTCGCTGAATACGACGATGACGTTCAACCCACTTTTCTATAGCGTAAACGCATAGATTGGCCAAAGTGGGACGAGGCAATAAGAGTAGAGCTGAACTCACTCTTGAAAAGCAAAGTCTTTGGACCAGTAGTCCAAACACATGAATGTGTAAAACCTGTGGAATATAAGTTGGATTTTCATAAGAATAATAAATGAAGAAAATGTGATCATTTTCCTATTTCATACTAAGCCTAAACATCTCTGGAAAACTCAAGAAATGCAGCTCATGGACGTTGTGACTGTATATCTATACGGCTATATAGATATAGAGATCCATATGAAAATTCCAGAAGGGTATAGTCTACCCCCAGAGATTAAAGAGAGACGTAGGAACGTCTTCTCTATAAAGACTTCAAAGATCATTATATGATCTTCTTTTAAAAAGAAATCCATAAAAATGTAGTATAACATATTTAGCGATTTCCTTGCTGAACAAGGATTCACTAATAATGAAGTCTGCCCGTATATCTTTATCAAAAGAACGGGGTCATGATTTGTAATAGTCGTCGTATATGTGGACGACTTAAATCTAATAGAATCTCCTGCAGAGACAATTAAGATATCTGATAGCCTTAAGCATACCTTCGAAATGAAATACCTAGGCAAAACAAGGTATTGTCTCGGCTTAGAGATTAAAACACCTTCGTGGTGGAATCTTTTCATATTCTTCATACACCAGGAGTTTATGAAGAAAGATGTACATTTACAATCTATTAAAAATAGATCCTTATTTATGACGCCTTCCAGTCGCTGGAAGAGGGGGAGTACATCCTAGGTCCTGAAGAGCCTAACTCTAGTGTACTAGTTACACTCCTTTATCTGGCCAACTGCACGTGTCTCTATTACACTGTCTGCAGTAAAGCTGTTAGCCAGGTACAGTGCTGCCCTGGAGAGCACCGCTAGACCAAGGATAAGCTGCTTTTGCGCAACTTCCAAGGGTCAAGGAATATATATTGCATATGCAGGTTTACAGATCATCGCGATGACTAAGCACAAATGGCCTGCCACCTCCTAAAGAACTTCACATCATCCTCCAAAGTCTACATCTTCTGAGAAGCTCATCATCCAAGAATCAAGTCTAAAATACGCCCAACAGTACATTGTAGACACAGTGAAGACTGAGTAAAAGAAAACATACGTGGAGTCATCTACCAACTTCGAAGAGCGTACCACTCCAGAGCACCACTGTTTTCCAGTAGCCTCTAGATATGAGTGAAACTTGTATAGATGCGTGATGATTGTCTTTGCTTTCAAAGCATGATGGATGTATAGACGAATAGAAAATGATTGTATAGATACATAGGAGATCTGCAAGCCTGAAGCTTGTACAGATCAGTGGGAGTTGATATTTGAGTTGTACTCTTTTTTCCTTAGCTATGGGTTTTCCCACTGGGTTTTCCATAGCCAAAGGTTTTAATGAGGCAACCTCATTTAACTCTAGACCCTAAAGTGTCCACCCTTGATGATAGCTGAAAGACGTACAAGCCTTAAGCTTGTACGGATCAGGGGGAGTAACCTGTGTGTTGCACTCTTTTTCCTTAAGCTGTTGGTTTTTCCCACTGGGTTTTCCTCAGCTAAGGTTTTAACGAGGCAAACACGATTACTCTGGATCCAGAAGTATCCACCTCCTTATCTTTATACGCTAAGACCAAAGAAATGGATGGATAAAGGGGAGTGTTATGAGTGAGGGAGGCCTTTGGCCTCCCCACCACTTTATCCCTCCATTACTCCCCACTTATTAGAGTAATAGGGGCCTTTGAAGTTCATACTCTTTCATATTCCATATGAATGAACAAAAATATAGAACCATGGCCTTGAGCCATGGTCACTCTTTCTTTTAAGTAATAACAATTGGTCAAATTTTACTCAACTTTAATTTTATAATATTCTTAAAAAAATCATAATTTTTCTGACTTTATTTGAGTTTTAATTCTATTTTTCAACTAACACATTAACTTGCAACACACTAACCAAACCGAACCCCAGCTAACCTAATTACCCTCTCATCTTCCATAACACATCTCGCACTACCCCCACTAGCCTCATTTTCTCAACACCACTCACCCTTTACTCATCAAAATAACCACCCTTTACTCATCAAAATAACCAGACTCCAAACATTCTCTCCATGTCATTCCTCTCCATCTCCTTCTCACTACAACAAAACTAGTCATTTACAATTTTAATGTGACAACATTTCTATTTTGGTAGTTGTAATAAATGTTTAATACAACTTTATTCTCTGAAAGTTGTAAAAAATGTTTATTACAACTTTTTTCGTGGATAGTAGTAAAAAATGGTTATTACAACTTTTCCCGTGAATAGTTGTAAATGTAAATTTTAACACAACGACTTTTTTCTCTGAAAGTTGTAATAAATGTTTATTACAACTTTTTTTTGTGGATCGTTGTAAAAATGGTTATTACAACTTTTTTCGTGAATAGTTGTAAATGTTAATTTTGACCCACAACTTTTGTTTTCTCTGAAAGTTGTAAAAAATCTTTATTGCAACTTTTTTCGTGGATAGTTGTAAAAAATGGTTATTATAACTTTTTTCGTGAATAGTTGTGAATGTTAATTTTGACCGAATACTTACAACTTTTTTGAGACGTTGTCTTAGTTAGAGGTTGAATAGCTTTTTAAGTAGCGTTGTTAAAAACCACATTTATACCCTGGAAATAACCCTTATGAACTTTTGTCCATAGAAAGTTACATCTTAATCTACATAAGATCTTGTCCATGCAGTGTTTTGTCTTGAGTTTTAGATGGACATATAAAGTGCATCTTAAGTTTTAGATGGACATATAAAATGCAATATTCAAAGTGAATGTGTTTTTTAAGACGAAGGCATAGCAAGCTAGAATTTTTGCAATTCATCATTTTTATTACAAATTCATCAACATGATTTATAGCTTTTAAGTTTTAACGTCACTGTTATTTTTTTACAATTCATCATTTCATCGTCATCCAGATGTGGAGTCGGGTTGTTGCTAATTACAAGAAAAGAAATTCAATTCACCACCCTCTAAACCTCGAGGGATTGGATACATCATCATTTCATTGTCTTCAGACGTGGAGACAAGGTAGGGGCTACCCAGGTAACGCACTTGGGGACGCTGACAGTTGCACACCGTACCCTCAGACAATGATGTTTTGCATTAGCCTAGTATCCTTGCAATTCATTGACATGACACTTTTAGAAATGTTTAAATATATTAATCGTTCACATGATTGACATGACAACAATTGATTGTGATTAGCTTATCTTTAAGCACATGTGAACACTTATTAAGTTCCTGGTATCATGTTTTCATCTTATTAATAGTTATTAACTTTCTCTGCTAGTAAATTCCATTGTTGCATAATTACATCTGCGCACGTGTTAATGTTATTATATTCCAATGTATATCATGTTGTTTTTGGGCTCTTTTGTGCACAAGTTAGTATTATTCATTTCCCTTTGTATCCTGCATTTATCATGTTAGTAGACTATGTTTTTGCACTGCTAGATTTCTTTTCATAATTGTTTTAATGAAATTGATGCTTGGGAACCTACATTAGTAACCCTCACAGACAGACATTGTATTTGTGTTTTTAATGCAATGTCTGTATGTCCTGATGATAGTTTTGCAGAATTTGATCCAGCGTGGCATAACTTCGTTAGAGATATTATTCCTACTAGAAGGTTGTTACTTGTCCATAGGCTGCAACATCATATCATTGTCCACTTACAAGATTCATGTACACTGTGTTGTATGGGCATAAGACACCTCTTCATTTCATTGCTATAATCTATTTTTGAGACATTGGGATTGTAATATTGATAATGATATCTATGTTGTTTTTGAGTATGCATTCAAGGACATGCGAGTAACTATTAACGCTTAGTGTGCTTAGGCCAAGGAGGAAGGAAAATAATAAAAATGTACTCCCTCCTTGTCTTAAAGCACATCGCGGCTCCGTTCACGCACCCGCTCCAAGAAAAAAAAGAGCAAATTTGGGAAGCTGGGCATGACATTCAGGGTGATGGAAAGATGAACCATGAATGTGGTTTGAATAAATAATATTTTGTGTGTGTGTGTGTGTCTCATGATGTGCACAGCTACTGTAGGGAGATTTGGAACAGTTGCAACTGCGTATATTTTTTAAATTTTGTTCTTTTTCCGCAACGTTTTATAGAAGTTGTAGTAGAGTTTTAAACAACTATTTAAACCAGTTGTAATAAAACTTTTCACAACCTTTTATAAAAGTTGTAATAGCAGTTTACACAACTTTAAAATAAAGTTGTAATATTGATTTATACAACCTTTTTATAAACGTTGTAATAATAGTTTCCACAATATTTATTAAAAGTTGTAATATCTATTTACACAACCTTTTATAAATGTTGTAATAGTAGGTTACACAACTTTTTAAAAAAGTTGTAATTTTGCTTTACACAACCTTTTATAAACGGTGTAATAAAAGTTTACACAACGTTTATTAAAAGTTGTATTAGAAGTTTATATAACGGTTATTAAAAGTTGTAATATCTTTATACACATCCTTTTCTAAATATTGTAATAGAAGTTTACACAACGTTTCAAAAAAGTTGTAATATTTATCTATTACAACTTTTGCTTACAACATATAGAAAAAGTGGTCGAAAAAGCCGACCCTATTACAACTTCGCATATTACTACGTTTGTTAAAAAGTTGTCTGACCCTATTACAACATTTTTTAGCAGTTGTCAATGACCATTTTTGTTGTGATCTCTCTTCCCCCACTTCATCTCTTCATAACTTAACCTCTCTTCCAACCTCTATAATAAAAGGAAAACTCCAACTCCGATCTAAACTTAAAAAGCTCACTATTCTCTCTCTTTACTTCTACAAACATTATCATTATCATGAACATTATCTCAATCGGTATCATCGCCAATATCTTGTCCTCCCTCCTCTTCTTCCAGCTGCAGGAAGTAGCTACTGCTACAAAAAGTAACAAGATCAGTAGCTAGCTACTACTGCTACCACTTGAGACAGTAGTTGTAGCAGCCTTTAACAGTATCTGATGCATCAATTGTTGCTGATGCAGCTGCAGCTACTAAATGTTGTTGTAGCTGCATCAGCAATGAGCTACAACAACAGTTATTGCTACTACTACCCCAGTAGCGAGCGGTAGCACCAGCTGCTGAAGGTTACTGTAGCCGCATCAGCAACGAGTTACAACACTAGTTATTGCTGCTACTACACCATTTGTGAGCTACGAGCTACATCACCATTTGCAGTACTGAGTTGCAAAAATACCACTAACTAGCACCAGCAACACTGAGCAAAAAACATTGACATCAATAACAACTTACACCATTTGTTCAACAGGTTTTTGCAACGACGATTGGACCAATGTAAGTTCTCGAATTCTAAACTATCGATCACTTAAGTTTTCATGTTATTGACTTCAAAAATTGTTATTATGTTAATTTTTCTCATTCCTTCACTGTTTTCTATTGCTCTTTATGCATAATCAGGATCTGGCAATAGTTCTTTATAATTCCCCAAGAGGTATAACCGTGTCCTTTCTGCATGTGGCTTGATTTATGCACTCAATTTTCTTAAAATCAGATTTGGGGAGTTGAAAATGTTTGGACAAAGAGCAACCATAGCAGTAGCCCATGGTATCCTTTTATTCATTCATAGTATAGGAAGTTACACCTAGTAACCCAAGGATTACCCCTACTTCATGGTAGTGGGGTGTTATGGTGGATAATGAGGAAGGGGAGATCATAAGTCTCCCTCACTCATAACACTCTCCTTATCCATCCATTACCTTAGACTAGTATATGAATGTTTCAGGATTCATGATGCTAATGGGGTGGATACTTCTGCATCCACAGTAAACGTGTTTGCCTCATTAAAAACTTAGCTGTGGAAAACCCAGTGGAAAAAACCAACAGTCTCAAGGAAAAAGAGTACAACCCATAGGTTACTCCCCCTGATCCGTACAAGCTTCAGGCTTATAGGTCTCTCAACTGTCTCATCCCAATTCCTTTTACAAGCTTTACAAAAGTACATCTAGGAAGAGCATTAGTGAACAAATCAACTAAATTATTACAAGACTGAATTTGCTGTACTTCGACTTGATTCTCCTCTTGTAGGTCGTGCGTTCAGAAGAACTTAGGAGATATATGCTTCGTCTTGTCGTCCTTGATGAAACCAGCCTGTAGTTGAGCTATGTAAGCTGCATTGTCCTCAAAAATCGTGGTTGGTTCAATGTCACCAATCTTCAGGTCGGTAGTCACTAAGATGTGATGAATGACTGAACAAAGCCATAAACATTCTTTGCTTGCTTCATGGATCGCGAGGAGCTTGGAATGGTTGGAAGAGATTGCTGTTGTGGTTTGCTTCACAGATTTCCAGGAGATGGCTGTATCACAGTAGGTGAACACAAAACCAGTTTGTGATTTCTTGGTGTGAGGATCAGACCTGTAATCTGCATCTGCATAACCAATTAAAGTGGGAGATCCACCTTTAGGGAAATATAATCACAGGTCAATTGACCCTTGGAGGTAGCGCAGAAGCTGCTTAACTCCGTTCCAGTGGCGCTTTGTGGGCGCTGCACTATATCTGGCTAGAAGATTCACTGAGAACGCTATATCGGGACGCGTACAGTTAGCCAGATATAGAAGTGCTCCAATGGCACTAAGGTAAGGTACTTCAGTACCTAACATTTCCTCATCCTCTTCCAGTGGATGGAAGTGGTCCTTATGTACATCTATGGATCCAACGACCATTGGTGTACTTAGAGGATGACATTTATCCATTAGGAATTTTCTCAGTAATTTCCTTGTATATGTGGATTGGTGTAACAAGATACCACCACGTAGGTATTCGATCTGTAAGCCAAGACAATACTTTGTTTTGCCTAGGTCTTTCATTTCAAAAGTATTCTTTAGGCTTGCACATATCTCAGCGATCTCTGCAGGAGATCCATTGAGATTTAAGTCATCCACATAAACGGCGACTATAACAAATCCTGTTCCCGATCTTTTAATAAAGATATATGGACAAACTTCATTATTGGTGAAACCTTGCTGCGCGAGGAAATCACTCAGTCTGTTATACCACATTTTACCCGATTGCTTAAGACCATATAATGATCTTTGAAGCCTTACAGAGTAGATGTCCCGAGGTCTCTCTGCTATCTCTGGAGGTAATTTATATCTGTCAGGGAGTTTCATATAGATATCTTTATCTATATTTCCATATAGATATGCAGTCACAATGTCCATGAGCTGCATTTCTAGGCTTTCCAGAGATGATAGGCTTAATAAAAATCGGAACGTGATCGCATCCATAACAGGGGAATATGTTTGTTCATAATCTATCCCCAGTCGTTGGGAAAATCCATGTGCTACAAGCCGTGCTTTGTAGCATACGATCTCGTTATTTTCATTTCTTTTTCTGATGAAAACCCACTTATAACCCACAAGTTTTACACCTTCAGGTGTTTGGACTACTGGTCCAAAAACTTTGCGTTTCAAGAGTGAGTCCAGTTCTACTCCTATTGCCTCGTTCCACGTTGGCCAATCATCTCTGTGTTTACATTTCGAAAGAGATCGTGGTTCGATGTCATCGTCGTATTCAGCTATGTGCACAGCAATATTGAACGCAAAGTCGTCGTCAACGACAGTGCTTTTTCTGTACAGTACCTCCCCAGTACGTACAAAATTTAATGATGTTTCTCCTATAGTTTCCTCTTCAGGGGAATGTAGGAGGGGAGAGGTAGCTGGCTGAGCTCAGCATCCTGTGTAGGGTTCATCTTTATTTCTCCAGGATTTTTTCTTTTTCGAGGAGCTTTGTCCTTCGAACCTGGTGGGCGTTCTCTCTTTAATTGAGGTACAGCTGATTCTGCTGCTAGTGGATTGCATCCATCTTTGGGGATGTCAATCCTAGCTGGCGTATTGGCAGCAGGGACGTGTGATCTGACAATCTTCTGGTTGTTAGTAAAATTATTTGGTAGTAAATATACTGTATTCTGAAGATGAAGGATCTTCAGGATCTCATTTCACATTGACTAGTATGTGGATCATAATGAGACAAAGTCTTTCTGTCCCAAGAAATGGTCTCAGAAGCTTCTGGCTTCTTAGACTGTGTGCCTAGTTTTGGAAAAACATTTTCATCAAACTCACAGTCATCAAGACGTGCCTTAAATACGTCACCTGTTAGGGGTTCAAGATATCTAATTATAGAGGGTGAATCAAACCCTATATAGATACCCAAACGACGTTGTGGATCCACTTTGGTCCTTTGAGGTGGTGCAATGGGGATGATGACTGCACAACCAAACACTCTCAAATGAGAGATATTCAGAGGTGCACCATACGCTAGCTGCATCGGCGATAAAATATGGCCACCGGAGGGCCATTTTCTGATAAGCGATGTGCATGCAATATGGCATGTCCCCAAGCATTAACAGGCAACTGTGATTGTATCAGAATGGACATGCAATCCATTGCAGTCTCTTTATCAGAGATTCTGCTAACCCATTCTGGGTGTGAACATATGCTACTGGATGTTCAACTTCGATACTAGTTGCTCGGCAATAGTCTTGAAAGACTTGAGAAGTGAATTCTCCCGCATTATCAAGACATAGTTTCTTGATATGGTTATCAGAGAAATGAGCCTGCAACTTAATTATTTGTGCCAATAGCTTTGAAAAAGCTAGGTTGTCAGTGGACAAGAGGCACACACCATTTTGATGATGCATCTATCAGTATCATAAAGTACCGAAATGAGCAACTTGCAGGGTGAATAGGCCCGTAAATATCCCCATGTATTCTCTCCAAGAAGCTAGGAGACTCTAATCCCACTTTCAGTAGGGATGGTCTCGTTATTAGTTTACCCTTGAAACAAGGTAGACATGGAAAGTCACCCTTCTGAAGAATCTTCATGTTCTTCAGATTATGTCCAAAAGATTGGGTGATGATGCGGTGCATCTTACCGATCCAAGGTGACCAAGTCTGTTATGCCAGAGTTTGAATCCTGGCGATGAAAGGCACTTCTGGTGCACAGTCAAATTAGCTTATATAGGTTGAATATGAGTATGATAGAGATCCGACGGGAGTCCCTTAAATCGTTTTAAGACAGTTTTTAAACCGTCTTTTTGACGAGTAACATACAGATATTCATCGTCATTTATATCTTTAGTTTCTAAGTGATATCCGGTTAAACGAATATCCTTGAAACTTAACAAATTCTTATTTGATTTAGGAGAGAAAAGTGCATCTTTTGTTATTAGTCTCGTGTTATTTGGGAGCAAAATCAGTGCGTCACCAGATCCTTCACTTATGCTTGACAGTACTGAAATAGTAATGACAGGACCATCACAATCATTTAAGCTAATAAAATAGATTTTTTCGCGAAGGAGTGTGTGCGTCGAGACACTGTCCATTAGGCACTCACACTTCATCTACAAAACATGAATTCAATACTTTAATAAAAAGAAAGACATTCATTATTGAAAAGAAAAGATATAACATGATTAAGCAATCTACAGATGAAGTACTGATAATAGATAAAGTAAATGCATAACAGATAAATATGACATCAGTCTAGGAGGTCGTCATTCTCGAAGTCGTCCATTGTGAACTTGGTTGACGGCTGGTTTTCCACCAGATTTGTTTCAACTGGAGACTTCAGGCTCACCTGATATAGATCTTGGAGGTGTCGTGGATTACGATAGTTTCTGGACCAATGTCCAATCATGCCACATTTGTGGCATTTGTCCTCCCAATTTTTCTTGGGAAAAGACGTTTGTCCAGTGTTCTTTTTCTTCCACTGGAGCTTCTTCTTTCTCTCATTGTTGTTGCCCTGGGGAGGGTTATTGTTCTGGGAGGACCTATGGCCTATCTCTTAGTGGCTTTCCCTTTATTGAATTTCCCCTTTTGTTTGTTCTTCTGCTTCTGGAAAGAAACTTTTTGAGCCTCAGGGAGAGAAGCTGAGCCTACAAGGCGTAGGTTATGTGTGGCCAGTAGAAAGTCTCTATTCTACTCTGCCATGAGAAGGCATGAGTGCAAGTCAGAGTACTTGGTGAACTTGCATTCACAATATTATTGCATGAGAATTGCATCCTTCTCATGGAAGGATGTGTAAGTCTTTTCCAGCATGCGTTCTTCCGTGACTTCTTCACCACACAACTTCAGGCGTGAGGTGATATTGTGAAGTGCTGAGTTATACTCAGCAATGGACTTGAAGTCCTGAAGTCGAAGATTTTACCACTCATAACGTGCACGTGGGAGGATCACATCTTTCTGATGCTTATACCTGTTCGCTAGTGCAGTCTACAACTTTAGTAGATCTTCTACATTGAGATATTCGGCCTTCAGGGTCCGATCAATATGTCGTTTGATATAGATTATGGCTTTCGCCTTATCTACATCAGAGACTATTGGTGTAGAAGCTGCCTCAGCAGTGCCCGTTGTCGTGGCCGTGGCCGTAGGCACAGGAGTAGAGATTGTGGCCATAAGGCCCTGTGCGCGCAAGTGGAACTTCAGGTCCATATGCCAGCTCAGATAATTCTTTCCAGCTGCATCGAGAACTTCAAAAGTCGACGCTCGCTATTTTTGCCATATTATCTATGCATTTAAAATAACATGAATTAATAATAAAGCATATTAAAAATTCATGTAAAATTAATAAATTAGTTGCGTGGATCGGCCAGTCACCACATAATAAAGTCCAAAGTCCATAAGATATACAGTCCAGAGAATACAAAAGACAAAAATGGAAAAGTACAACTTGGAAACCCATTTGGGTCCCAGCAAATTTGCAATTTTGCATCCGTCTTCAAGGAAAGATACCCCGGTCTTTGGCTTATACAAATATATCCTCACTACAATTCAATTTCTCTCAAAAAAAAGAAAATGCGAAGAATAAAAAATGGTGACAAACTGGCCGATCCAAAACCACAATGTAATTTATTAAACATCTACGCAATTTATAAATTATGCAACAAACACATGCATAAATCATTGTGCAACATCACATGCAAGTAATTATATGGAAAAAATTAAAATATTTAATAATTACTTAGGCCACGAGGAGACATATCATGCACCGTTAGGTTAGATAACTAACGGCAAAGCGATCTCAGGACCTTTTATAATTATTAAACATAAAAATACTAATTAATCCAATGTAATAATTATGCAAATATTGATGTTATTAACATTATATGGACCAAAAACCTTTATGAAAAGTAACAAGATACCACCACGTAGGTATTCGATCTGTAAGCCAAGACAATACTTTGTTTTGCCTAGGTCTTTCATTTCAAAAGTATTCTTTAGCCTTGCACATATCTCAGCGATCTCTGCAGGAGATCCAATAAGATTTAAATCGTCCACATAAACGGTGATTATAACAAATCATGTTCCCGATCTTTTAATAAAGATACATGGGCAGATTTTATTATTGGTGAAACCTTGCTGCGCGAGGAAATCACTCAGTCTGTTATACCACATTTTACCCGATTGCTTAAGACCATATAATGATCTTTGAAGCCTTACAGAGTAGACGTCCCGAGGTCTCTCTGCTATCTCTGGAGGTAATTTATATCTGTCAGGGAGTTTCATATAGATATCTTTATCTATATTTCCATATAGATATGCATTCACAACGTCCATGAGCTGCATTTCTAGGCTTTCCAGAGATGATAGGCTTAATAAAAATCGGAACATGATCGCATCCATAACATGGGAATATGTTTGTTCATAATCTATCCCCAGTCGTTGGGAAAATCCATGTGCTACAAGCCGTGCTTTGTAGCGTACGATCTCGTTATTTTCATTTCTTTTTCTGATGAAAACCCACTTATAACCCACAAGTTTTACACCTTCAGGTGTTTGGACTACTGGTCCAAAAACTTTGCGTTTCAAGAGTGAGTCCAGTTCTACTCCTATTGCCTCGTTCCATGTTGGTCAATCATCTCTGTATTTACATTTCAAAAGAGATCGTGGTTCGATGTCATCGTCGTATTCAGCTATGTGCACGGCAATTTTAACGTTAAGTCGTCGTCAACGACAGTGCTTTTTCTGTACAGTACCTCCCCAGTACGTACAAAATTTAATGATGTTTCTCCTATAGTTTCCTCTTCTGGGGAATGTAGAAGGGGAGAGGTAGCTGGTCTGAGCTCAGCATCCTGTGTAGGGTTCATCTTTATTTCTCCAGGATTTTTTCTTTTTCGAGGAGCATTGTCCTTCGAACCTGGTGTGCGTCCTCTCTTTAATTGAGGTACATCCGATTCTAATGCCGGTGGATTGCATCCATCTTTGGGGATGTCAATCCTAGCTGGCGTATTGGCAGCAAGGACGTGTGATCTGACAATCTTTCGGTTGTTAGTAAAA
Source organism: Scilla litardierei (assembly GCA_030789695.1). NCBI lineage: Eukaryota > Viridiplantae > Streptophyta > Magnoliopsida > Asparagales > Asparagaceae > Scilla > Scilla litardierei. The sequence continues at coordinate 383,016,039 of CM061142.1, forward strand.
TTATTCGATAGTAAATATACTGTATTCTGAAGATGAAGGATCTTCATGATCTCATCTTCACATTGACTAGTACGCGGATCATAATGAGACAAAGTCTTTGTGTCCCAAGAAATGGTCTCAGAAGCTTCTGGCTTCTTAGACCTTGTGCCTAGTTTTGGAAAAACATTTTCATCAAACTCACAGTCATCAAGACATGCCTTAAATACGTCACCTGTTAGGGGTTCAAGATATCTAATTATAGAGGGTGTATCAAACCCTATATAGATACCCAAATGATGATGTGGACCCATTTTGGTCCTTTGAGGTGGTGCAATGGGGACGAAGACTGCACAACCAAACACTCTCAAATGAGAGATATTCGGAGGTGCACCATACGCTAGCTGCATCGGCGATAAAATATGGCCACCGGAGGGCCATATTCTGATAAGCGATGCACATACAATATGGCATGTCCCTAAGCATTAACAGGCAACTGTGATTGTATCAACAATGGACATGCAATCCATTGTAGTCTCTTTATCAGAGATTCTGCTAACCCATTCTGTGTGTGAACATATGCTACTGGATGTTCAACTTCGATGCCAGTTGCTCGGCAATAGTCTTGAAAGACTTGAGAAGTGAATTCTCCTGCATTATCAAGACGTAGTTTCTTGATATGGTTATCAGGGAAATGAGCCCGCAACTTAATTATTTGTGCCAATAGCTTTGAAAAATCCAGGTTGCCAGTGGACAAGAGGCACACATGAGACCATTTTGATGATGCATCTATCAGTATCATAAAGTACCGAAATGAGCTACTTGCGTAGTGAATAGGCCTACAAATATCCCCATGTATTCTCTCCAAGAAGCTAGGAGACTCTAATCCCATTTTCAGTAGGGATGGTCTCGTTATTTGTTTACCCTTGAAACAAGGTAGACATGGAAAGTCACCCTTCTGAAGAATCTTCATGTTCTTCAGATTATATCCAAAAGATTGGGTGATGATGCGGTGCATCTTGCCGATCCAAGGTGACCAAGTCTGTTATGCCAGAGTTTGAATCCTGGCGATGAAAGGCACTTCTGGTGCACAGTCAAATTAGCTTATATAGGTTGAATATGAGTATGATAGAGATCCGACGGGAGTCCCTTAAATTGTTTTAAGACAGTTTAAAACCGTCTTTTTGACGAGTAACATACAGATATTCATCATCATTTATATCTTTAGTTTCTAAGTGATATCCGGTTAAACGAATATCCTTGAAACTTAACAGATTCTTATTTGATTTAGGAGAGAAAAGTGCATCTTTTGTTATTAGTCTCGTGTTATTTGGGAGCAAAATCAGTGCGTCACCAGATCCTTCACTTATGCTTGACAGTACTGAAATAGTAATGACAGGACCATCACAATCATTTAAGCTAATAAAATAGATTTTTTCGCGAAGGAGTGTGTGCGTCGAGGCACTGTCCATTAGGCACTCACACTTCATCTACAGAACATGAATTCAATACTTTAATAAAAAGAAAGACATTCATTATTGAAAAGAAAAGATATAACATGATTAAGCAAACTACAGATGAAGTACTGATAATAGATAAAGTAAATGCATAACAGATAAATATGACATCAGTCTAGGAGGTCGTCATTCTCGAAGTCGTCCATTGTGAACTTGGTTGACGGCTGGTTTTCCACCAGATTTGTTTCAACTGGAGACTTCAGGCTCGCCTGATACAGATCTTGGAGGTGTCGTGGAGTACGATAGTTTCTGGACCAATGTCCAATCATGCCACATCTGTGGCATTTGTCCTCCCAATTTTTCTTGGGAAAAGACGTTTGTCCAGTGTTCTTTTTCTTCCACTGGAGCTTCTTCTTTCTCTCATTGTTGTTGCCCTGGGGAGGGTTGTTGTTCTGGGAGGACCTATGGCCTATCTCTTAGGGGCTTTCCCTTTGTTGAATTTCCCCTTCTGTTTGTTCTTCTGCTTCTGGAAAGAAACTTTTTGAGCCTCAGGGAGAGAAGCTGAGCCTACAAGGCGTAGGTTATGTGTGGCCAGTAGAAAGTCTCTATTCTACTCTGCCATGAGAAGGCATGAGTGCAAGTCAGAGTACTTGGTGAACTTGCATTCACAATATTATTGCATGAGAATTGCATCCTTCTCATGGAAGGATGTGTAAGTCTTTTCCAGCATGCGTTCTTCCGTGACTTCTTCACCACACAACTTCAGGCGTGAGGTGATATTGTGAAGTGCTGAGTTATACTCAGCAATGGACTTGAAGTCCTGAAGTCGAAGATTTTACCACTCATAACGTGCACGTGGGAGGATCACATCTTTCTGATGCTTATACCTGTTCGCTAGTGCAGTCTACAACTTTAGTAGATCTTCTACATTGAGATATTCGGCCTTCAGGGTCCGATCAATATGTCGTTTGATATAGATTATGGCTTTCGCCTTATCTACATCAGAGACTATTGGTGTAGAAGCTGCCTCAGCAGTGCCCGTTGTCGTGGCCGTGGCCGTAGGCACAGGAGTAGAGATTGTGGCCATAAGGCCCTGTGCGCGCAAGTGGAACTTCAGGTCCATATGCCAGCTCAGATAATTCTTTCCAGCTGCATCGAGAACTTCAAAAGTCGACGCTCGCTATTTTTGCCATATTATCTATGCATTTAAAATAACATGAATTAATAATAAAGCATATTAAAAATTCATGTAAAATTAATAAATTAGTTGCGTGGATCGGCCAGTCACCACATAATAAAGTCCAAAGTCCATAAGATATACAGTCCAGAGAATACAAAAGACAAAAATGGAAAAGTACAACTTGGAAACCCATTGGGGTCCCAGCAAATTTGCAATTTTGCATCCGTCTTCAAGGAAAGATACCCCGGTCTTTGGCTTATACAAATATATCCTCACTACAATTCAATTTCTCTCAAAAAAAGAAAAGAAAATGCGAGGAATAAAAAATGGTGACAAACTGGCCGATCCAAAACCACAATATAATTTATTAAACATCTATGCAATTTATAAATTATGCAACAAACACAGTCATAAATCATTGTGCAACATCACATGCAAGTAATTATATGAAAAAAATTAAAATATTTAATAATTACTTAGGCCACGAGGAGACATATCATGCACCGTTAGGTTAGATAACTAACGGCAAAGCGATCTCAGGACCTTTTATAATTATTAAACATAAAAATACTAATTAATCCAATGTAATAATTATGCAAATATTGATGTTATTAACATTATATGGACCAAAAACATTATTTTATTAACAAAAATTCTCCAAAAATTAAAATTTATTGTCAATAAATGATTTCTGATTTTTCCTTATTTTTTTCGGAATTTTCCAAAATTTTCTGGATTTTTCTGATTATTTTAAGGATTTTTAATAGAAAATCTGATTTAAAAACAGATTTTACTATTTAGAAAGGCCATTTATATGTAATAAGAGACATTTTGGACCAGCTAAGAGCATCAGGCCTAGTAGTCAGATATAAATTTATTTATTAAAACAGGTTGAGAATCAAAATCCAACTCCAATAAATTTCAGCTTGGTTGGAAATTTCTTAACAGTCAGGTTTAACAGCAAATTTCTCCATATTTTTATACAGAATGTGACAATTCAATGTAAAATGAAAGTTGTACATATAGGTGTCCTAAGTTCACTTATCAATTTTTATGAAGTTTAGATGAGTATTCTATTTTGTACAGAATTTACGTCAAAGTGTACATGTGCTGGAATTGAAAACAGAAACTGCATTGACTTCATGACTTAATTACTCCTAATTTCAGTTCAATTCAACAAAGTGGAAAACTATAACGTTGTAGATCTTGAAGTTATCTTTCTAACTAGACCAAGAACACTAAATTTCATTAAGTATTGAGGGACTGAACACTGTTTTCGAGAAAGGTGTCCAGACTGGATAAAATCAGACATGTTGGAAAGATTAAATTCTTACTCCTATTTACAGTCCGAATTAGACAAAGTTCACAACATGAAGATTGTATAAAATAGTCCAAACCTTTAGCTATAAAATTTTCAGAACAATATCAGTTCTATATTAAGAGGAATAAACAAAATAATGAGCATGTAAATCTGTCCTGATTTCTAGCAACATATCATAGCATGTAAATCGCTTCGGATGATAACTGGAAAATCCTTTGGCATGCCGCTACAGGCGGATTGGTCGTCAACAGAGATGAAGGCAATAATGGAGATATTTTGTTTGTTTGTTATAAAATAGTTTTTATTTGTATTTTGATTTGATTATTACAAGCAACTTGCTTATGTAATAAAAATTTTTATGGTCCATGATCTATATCTACGGGAAAAGAAGTTTACCTCTAGATCAATGATCTAGGGAAGAACCAAAAAAATCCGTAGATAGAAAAAAATCCCCGCTCCCGCAATGCCTTGCAAGTAATCGATCGCTCGTCATTGCAAAAACTTTGCCGCAACAACTAGATTCCTTTGCAAGAGAGAAAAATATGAGGGGAAGATGGAATAAAATTTTGTGGCTCAAATTTTTTTCTAGAGCTTCATGCTAATACCGCGTTTAGAGAAAGAGCAACCATAGCAATAGCTCATGGTATCCTTTTATTCATTCATAGTATAAGAGGTTACACCTAGTAGCCCAAGGGTTCACTCCTATACATGGTAGTGGGGTGTTATAGTGGATAATGAGGGAGAGGAGACCATAAGTCTCCCTCACTCATAACAGAAAAATATTTTTCTATGCATCAAATAATAAAATTATACATACCCCTATTAAGGGCAACCTGGAGATGGGTGTCCCCTTTACTAATTCCATGGGTCGATGGTATGCAGACATCCACCATAAAATAATGTGACATCTTTAATGCATTGGAAAGTATTAAATGATGTATGGTTTTAAAGTTTGATTGTACATACGCTAGTAGCCATTTGTTGTCTATTTTTAGCTTTGAAACTAGATTGTTAGGCGCTCAACGTGCTTAATCTCTTTTATGTCATGGTCCATTTGTATTATACAGTGAACATATGCATTAGTCAATTTATATATCCTTTAGCACATCTAGCTTCTCAAATGTCAATCATTTTGTAATATCAATCACAACGTACCCAAACTATGTTATATGACTTGTGTATTAATCAATTTCCAAATATGTGTGTCATCCCATTCTCTGCACTGCTTTACCATGCGTGAGTTCTAATGGGATCTACAATATCAATAGAAAATTAATGGTTTTGCCATAAAAGTGATTTATATAACCAAATTTGGCTTTGAAATTTTCTATTCTGTATGAGCTTCATGAATCGAGTAACAATATGCGCTACCATGCAAGCAACTAATATATTTATTAATTAGAGCGTGCACTGTTTCTATTTCTTTTTTTCTCATTTTGCATGCCAAGATTCCTTCAAGTTATATACATTAAATTGTATTGCATATGAATAACTAGACTTAACCACTACTTATTTAAATGAATTTTTAATGTTGGCCTTTTTCATTCATTGCATGAGAATTTGCATGCATCTGTATATTGTATTTAACATTGTATCTATATACCATACTTGTTCATGATATTGTACTTGTTCATTGTATATGACACCACACTTACGCTAACTGTTTGGGACCATCTATTATACATTTGACAGCTGTTTTTGAATCCTAGGGCTGACTAGGACAAACTGATTAGGACAAAGAGGTTGATAGAAAGACGGCTGAGATTTAATATTGAGGAATGAATGGTTGAGATGAGATTTTATAGAAATTTTTAGAGGAAATAATTTCTTGGAAAATGAAAGTTTATGGAGAAATGAAAATTTTTAGGGAATGAAATTTTCTGGGGAATAGCAACGTGCAATTAATGCATTTGGGGGGAAAAACTTTAACTTGCACTTAATGATGCAAATCGAATGCAGTGCAGATCGAATGATCTCTCCCTCAACGCAGGGCCCACAGTCTCTTCGATGCATGGGGCAACAAGATGAGAATAACTTCTCGCCCCGAAGGCGCCCGCTTTTACGCTAATTTGTTGTTCTGCGCTGAAAGCGTCCGGGCCAAATTTATTATTCTACGCTAATTTGTTGTTCTGTGCCGAATTTGTTATTCTGTGTCGAAGGCGCCTACGCCGAATTTTTTTCCCGCGCCGAAGGTACCCATGCCGAAGACGTCCGTGTCACTAAATATTTTTACGTTAATTTGTTGTTCTTTTAAATTTTGGCTGTGGAAATAATTTTTTGGGGAACAAAGATTTCGCGGGGAAAAATCTTAACTGAACCGTGCCTGCGGGCACGGGTTATAACTAGTTTATATATAACGTGCATAACATTATATCTATTCATTGTGTGTGCACATGATTATTGAACCATATTACCATACTTGTCACGGTATCTATCGTTTATGCCTATTCACCATATTTTCTTATTATAATTGACACCAAACTAGATATAGGATAGCGATATGAATATGACATGAAAATGATATTAGTGTAGCTAACATGACGCTGTGAGATTTAGGAAACTTATCATCATAAAGAGTGGGGGACTGACTGTAGATGGCTTATCCATTACCATACTTGATTATATTTGATCATACTTGATTACCGTACTTAGCCGGGATTAGTGCCTTAAGATAGAGGTGATGCTCATATGTTGCATATCATACCTCAGACATGAGCTTAGTACTAGAATATGAACACTTCAGTGTTGTTAGGTATTTCTGTTGTTATTCATTGGTTTGTTTCCTTATTTTTCTTTATTCACTTTAGTTGATATTGTTTTTTTATTGGATTTGGTGAACTTACTCTGTGATCACTCACTGATAGGTATTTCTGTATATCTGTTTCTTCTCTTTTGAAATACAAAACTGTTAGATCAAGAGCTGAAGTATTATGGCAGAAAAGGTGAAACCACAAACAAAACCGAGAAGGAAAACAGAGAACTGAGACTACAAAGAAGAGCAGAGTCGAAAATACTTAGCAGATAAAAATGAAAGCTGTGGCATGGGAAGACCACTGCCTTGAAAGAAATTACGGTGTGACCTCGGTGGTAATCGCTGTCGCCGGTTGCTCCCCAAGGTTAACACAACATCAGCTTCTAAACGCTTCCACTCACTGACAGAAACAGTGGAGTTTGCAAACATGAACCCAGGAATTCGTGAGATGAATTGTATTATAAGATACGAGAGTTTTTTTTGTTCTGCAAGAGCAAAAGGCATCGCTATTATAGGAATCTAAAAGACTGTTGAAGAATTCAAATGGGGAAAAGGATAAATGCTGTGTTTGAATGCTATATAAGCAGCTGCAATAAAAGCCACGTTTTAATGCTGCCGTAAAAGGAAATATAGCCGTTTGAATATTAACAGCCTCGCATGAATGCTGCAATTAAATATCCATTAGAGGGTTTAAATCTGAGACATGAAGGCGCTAGATCCAAAAAAGGAAAGGCGCACGTCACGATACGGCAGGCGGGCAGGCGGGCGGGCGGCACACACACATCACGGTCTGCCGGCCGACCGACAGGGAGACGGACGGCTGCATCGGCAACACGCGTGTGTGTGTGGTGGACCCATGACCATGTAGGTCATCTCCCGTTCACAAAAGTTTCGTACCTCTTGGGGCACAGCCCAAGTCTCTACAACTCACCTAATAAACTCCTCCAAGGCTAATTGCCCAAGCAAAGTAGGACTAAAAAGAATAGTGGGAATGAAACAAAGGCTTTTGAGAGCCTATTATTTCCAACAATCCCCCACTAATGGCTCAGAAAAGAAACAAAAAATCCTGGGTAATGAAAGGATATATACTTAAGTATCAAAGCCTTTTGATTGAATTGATACGTAGTGAAGTGAGTCAACAACTTACTTCTTAATGAGTGAATTTCTCTTGAACTCATTAGAGTTTGATTGAGACCCCCACAACACGTATTGAACATTGAGTATGTGTAAACTCCGTGATACAAATCAAGCGCTTTAATGTCATGCGCACACCTTGGGTCTCATGAGTGCTCTAGAAAGACTGCCCTTGTCTTCCATAGAAGGCGGCTAAACCTTCACACTCACGTAGGTGGTCCATCGAGTGCTTCTCTATAGCACCATCACAAAGGATATGGAACCATTAAGAGCATATTGCTCAACCTTTCAACAGATAACGAGTCCGTCAAGTGCTTCTCTATAGCACCACCAAAACTGGTTATGGACTTATCTCAAAGTAAAAATCCATCAAGCGCTTCTCAATAGCACCACCAAAACTTGGCTATAGATTTAAAAACACTACCACATGTCTTAGGGATGGAAATGTAGTATATGTTAAGAATCATATGGCTTTGTTAGACCACACTGGGTATTAACCATATTATCTTAACCCATGGGCTTTAGCACCATCCCCCTCGACGAATCAAGAACCACTTTCCTTGGCAACCCCTTGGTTAGTGGATCTGAAAAATTTCTTTCGGACCTCACATATTCCAAAGAAATTACTCCATTTTTCAGGAGTTGTTTAACCACACAGTGTCTATACGTATGTTTATTTTCTTTCCGTTATAGACACTGTTTTTAGCAACTCCAATGGTTGCTTGAGAATCACAATGAAGGGAAACTGCGGCAGATTTTTTTCCCACACAATGGCATGTCTGCTAACAAGTTCTGTAACCATTCAGCGTCTTGCCCTGCCAACTCTAGAGCAATGAATTCAGATTCCATGGTGGATCGTGATATACATGTCTGTTTGGAAGACTTCCATGATATAGCGCCTCCACCCAAAGTAAAAACAAAATCACTAGTTGAACTAATTTCATCATTACCTGAAACCTAGTTAGTATCACAAAATCCTTCTAAAATAGTAGGAAATCTGCTAAAATGCGAACACTAATCAATTGTTCCTTTCAGTTATTTTAGCAAATGATGAAGAGTGTTCCAATGTTCATTACTAGGATTATGTGTATAACGACTTAGCCTACTAACTGCATAGGCTATATCAGGTCTAGTGTAGTTCATGAGGAACATCACACTTCCTATAATTTTAGCATATTCAGATTGGGAAACACTCTCATCCAAATTATTTTTTAGATGTGTGCTATGGTCATAGGGATTCTAACAGGCACAACATCAAAACAGTTGAACTTTTTCAGCACTTTTTCAACATAATGAGATTGACTCAAGGAGTGCCACTGGAGTTTCTAATAACTCTAACTCCTAAAATAACATCAGCTTCTCTTAGGTCTTTCATCTCAAATTGAGATGACAAGAAATTCTTGGTATCTTTCACAACGTCCAGATTGTTACCAAAGATCAACATGTCATCTACATATAGGCATATAATCACACAATCTGATCATATTAGTTTAGAATAAACACAGGAATCAGAGGTATTTATAATATATCCCTTCCCTACTAAAGTGCTAGTAAACTTCTCATACCATTGCTTAGGTGCTTGCTTTAGACCATATAGAGATTTTCTAAGTTTGCATACCTTATTCTCTACAAATCCCTCGCGTTGGGACATGTAGATTTCTTAGGTCACCATTTAAAAAGCATGTCTTAACATCCATTTGATGTATAACTAACTCATGAATTGCAACTAAGGCAATTAGAGTCCTTATCGTAGCAATCTTGGTCACAGGAGAATAAGAATCAAAATAGTCTAAGACTTTCTTTTGGGTAAAACCCCTAATCACAAGTCCAGCTTTGAAATTTTCTATTGAACCATCAGGTCTCGTCTTTTTCTTAAAAATCCATTTACTACTAATGGGTCTACTACCTTTAGGTAAATCAGACAATTCCCAAGTTTGGTTAGAAACAATAGAATCAAGCAAGCTTTTAATAGCATCTTTCCAAAAACTAGCATCAATGGATCTCATTGCATCATCATAAGTTTTTGGGTCTTCTTCTATCACGAAGGCAGACACAAGTTCATTACTAAGCAAATCTATACATGCACTTTCTGATAAGAAAGCAGTAACGAAGGCCGGTCCAAAGTTGGTTTCAGTTCTTTGCATCTTACTCCTTCTAGGTTCATCATTAATAGTACTAGTAAAAGTAGGACTATTTGTATGAATATCATCAGATAATGAAGAAGGAGGGGGCATAGAAATATCTGAAGGCATAAGAGCAATGGGTTCCTTCTTCAAAGGAAAAACATGCTAAAAAAACTCTGCTTCTCTAGACTCATAAATAGAATGATCTTTTAAAGACATGAATCTATAAGCAGCACTGTTATGAGCATAACCAATGAACACAGTATCATAGGTCTTAGGTCCAATGTTAGACTTCTTAAAGTCTGGTAGACCTACTTTAGCCAAACACCCGCACACTCTAATAAAATTCAGATTGGGAGTAAATTCTTTCCACATCTCATAAGGTGTCTTGTCTAGTTTCTTATGGGGTACACAGTTAAGAACATGACAAGTTGAGAGAATAGCTTCCCCCACATGTCATCAGACATCCCTGAACTCAAAAGCATAGCATTCATCATTTCATTCAAGGTTCTGTTCTTGCGTTCAGCTATACCATTTTGTTGTGGTAAGTACGGGGCACTAAACTCATGTATAATCCCATTCTTCTCACAAAAATCCTTAATGGTGTTGGTACTATATTCTCCACCTCTATCAGACCTAACTCTCTTGATTTTCCTATCAAGTTGGGTTTCTGCTTTAGCCTTGTATTTAATAAACATTTCATCTGCTTCACCTTTAGTTCTAAAAAGGTACACCCTAGTAAACCTAGAGCAATCATCAACGAAGGTGATATAATAATGTTTTCCTCCTTTGCTCCTGGTATTTTTGAAATCAGCTAAGTCTGTATGAATTAGTTCTAGAAGTTCCGATTGCCTAGTAGAGATCTGTTTGCATGGTTTTTTTTAGTGTACTTAGCTTCTACACAAATAGGACATTTGGTGAATTCTGTTGAGCTTATGCAGGTATTAAGGCCAAATTCCTTAGCCTTTTAATGGAAGCAATATTGACATGCCCTAGTCGACTATGCCATAAATCTAACGACTCAGCAATATAAACAGAAGAAGGTTTATTCAGAATTTCAGAAATAACATTAAGAATAAATAGACCCTCACTCAGATACCCCTTTCCTACAAAGTCCCCACTGCGAGTGATTACAACCTTGTCAGCCTCAAAGACAAGTTTCAGTCCAGCTTTATTCTGCAAGGCACCATACACGAGGTTGCGGCACAGTGATAGAACATGCATAACATTGTTAAGGGACGGGGTTTTTTTGATGTGAGTTTCAACATTATTGTACCTTTACCAGCAGCTCCGGAAGCTGTTGAGTTTTCCATGAAGACACATTCTGTATCAGCAGCATCTTTAAAGTTATGGAACAGCTCCTTATTGGTGCAGAGGTGCCGTGTAGCACCAGTGTCCAGCACCTAATCAGTGTTGTTGGCCACCAGGTTTGCTTCAACAACTACATCAGCAATGAATTCTCTTGTTCAGCAAGGTTATCTTGAGCAGCAGCATTACCACCTTGTTTTTGAAACGTCTTTTGGGTCCTTGGCACTGAATGTATTGGTAGACCTTATGGCTCGGCTTGCCGCAAACGTATCACACCACGTTTGGCTTCTGGACCTTGCCTTCAGGGTTGTTGAACCGGCCTTGCTTCTTATTATGTCATTGGTTAAAGGTTTTCTTTCTGTTGCCTTTGAACATCTTTTTGTTGAAAGAGCTAGCAGATTCAACGATGTTAGCCTTTACAGAATTGACAAGAAGAGAAGCATGCTTATCTTTGAGGTGATTAGCCTCTTCAGTTCACATGTGGCTGATCAGCTCCTACAGCCACAAGTCATTCTTCTTGTGTTTGCGGTGATTAATGTATTCATTACAGGATGGTGGGAACCTCTCCAGCAGCACGTTCGCTTGAAAGATTTTGCACATCTTCATGCCTGCATTAAGAACATCAGCACACATGTTCTCATAGATATGAACTTGCTCCATGATTGGTTTGTCATCGACCATTTGAAAGGTCAGCCACTTCCCAACGATGTACTTCTTCTTCCATGCATCATCTGCACCATATTTCTTCTCTAGGGAATCCCAGATGAATTTAGCATATTTGTGGATTATGAATAAATTAAAAAGAGAATTTTGCATATGATTAAGATGGTGGCATCTAACAGTTTTGTTATCTTTTTTGTACTTCTTAATCTCTTCTTCATTAGATTTAGGAACAGTAACAACAATCACTGTGGTAGTGGTGGTGACAGAAGAATTAAGTACATGATAGTCGACGAATAAAACTTAGTCAATTTCGAGTCGTTCGAAAAACATAAGAAGTTTTTAAGACCAGCGTTTGTAATTGGTACCATCAAGCAGTTCCAATTTAGAAAGATCAAGGATCAATTTGTTGCACATGATAGCCATAGTACTGAAACTAATTGATTTCAAATTGTTAGATCAAGAGGTGAAGTACTATGGCAGAAAAGGCGAAATCACAGACAAAACCGAGAAGGAAAACCGCGAAGAAGAGCAGCGTTGGAAATAATTAGCAGATGAAAATGCAGTGTGGTGTGGGAAGACCACTGCCTCGAAAGCAATTACGGCATGACCTCGGTGGTAATCGCTGTTCCTGGTTACTCCCAAGGTTAACACAACATCAGCTTCTGAACACGTCCACTCTTGGACAGAAACAGTGGAGTTTGCACATAGGAACACATGAATTCGTGAGAGGAAATGTATTAGAAGGTAGGATAGTTTTTTTGTTCTGCAAGAGCAAAAGGCACGGCTATTTATAGGAATCTAAAAGTCTGTTAAAGAATTCAAACGGGCAAAAGGATAAATGCCGCGTTTGAATGTTGTAGAAACAGCTGCAATAAAAGCCGCGTTTGAATGCTGCAATAAAAGGAAATATAGCCGTTTGAATATTAACAGCCTCGCATGAATGCTGCAATTAAATAGCCATTAGAGGGTTTAAATCTGAGACATAAAGGGGCTAGATCCAAAAAAGGAAATGCACGCCGTCTAAAAAAGAAAAGGCGTGCACGTCATGACACGGCAGGCAGGCAGGCGGTGCACACACGTTACGGCCGGTGGGCGAACAGATGACGTTGGCGGCACGTGCGTGTGTGTGGTGGACCTATGACCATGTAGGTCCTCTCCCCTTCCCAAAAGTGTCATACCCCTTGGGGCACAGCCCAAGTCTCTACAACTCCCTTAATAAACTCCTCCAAGGCAAATTGCTCAAGCAATGTGGGACTAAAAAGAATAGTGGGAATGAAACAAATGCTTTTGAAAACCTATTATTTCCAACAAAAACCTATCTAGTTAAATAATCGACTATATTTGAGTGATGATTTTTGCATCTTAGACTTCATGAAGCAAGACTTTACCGCGAAGCTATCTCAGCTCATAAATTCTTCCACCAGTCATTTCCTTTTACTCGTATTGCATACTTATATGTAGTCTTATCATGCATTTTGTACTTTTGCATACTTCCATTTGACTATATGTGCAATAAAGATAGTTTCTCATATTACAGACGCATTACATATTTGTGCCGTGTCTTGGCTTGAATGTGTCGCGGGCTTGTCACGTGTCCATTCCATAAGTATTAGGAAGAGATTTGTGACATATCTCCATCATCAATTTTGAATTTTGCACTTGTCAACATTTTCTTACCACCATCGTCTTCATTGTTGTCATAGGCATTAAGCCAATCATCACGATCACTGTCAACAATGCCACAACTACTGTCTCTATCACCGTTGATAAATGACTTTTGCTACAGTCACTATTTTGGTAGTCATAGCCATTATAATTACCATTGGCATTGACTAACACTGTTATTGCCCATGTGGCCTTGATATCATCACATCGATATTTTATCATGAGAAATTCATTTAGAAAAATTATCTCTTCGAAAAATCGTGTAAACATCCTAAACATAAAATTTATATTTGCATGTTCAAATTAGACTAAACGTGGTAATGTAACATTCTCAAATATCGAATGTCTTGGTCTGGCTTTTTCAAAGGAGATAATATTAGGTTGGATCATAAAATATACCCTAGAGTGTAGGGTGAATTTGGTATCGAAGCAAATTATGAATAACAATCACATATATATAAGAATAACCGTGGAAAAATAATTTTTGAATATTTTCTTGATAAATAATTATCGCTTGAACATGGTAAATTTAGATATAGTAATTATATTATAAAATAAACCCTATTCTAAAATATTTAAAACTCAAGGCGTACTTTAAAAATGACCGAAAGCTACTTATCATTGAATAATCAAGAAAAATAAGTAACCATGGCTCAAAACCATGGTTCTCTATTTATTAAACTTATAGAAGCCCAAAGGCCATCGGATACCAAAGGTCCCCATTAGTAGGGATACTGGGGAGTAATGGGGGGGGATAAAGATGAGGGGAGGCCAACCCTTATTCATAACACTCCCCCTATCCACCAATTACTTTGGTCTTAGTGTAAATGCTAAGGGGGTTGATACGTCTGGATCCGGAGTAATCGTGTTTGCCTCATTAAAACCTTAGCTGTGGAAAACCCAGTGGGAAAAACCAACAGCTTAAGGAAAAAGAGTGCAACCCACAGTTTACTCCTCCTCATCCGTACAAGCTTCAGGCTTGTAGGTCTTTCAGCTGTCTCATACCGATTCCTTTTACAAGTTATACAAAAATACATCTTGGTAATGATTTAGTAAACAGATCAGCTAAGTTGTTGCAGGACTGGATCTTCTGAATGTTGACCTCCTCGTTCTTCTGTAGATCGTGCGTCCAGAAAAATTTGGGAGAAATGTGTTTCGTTCTGTCGCCTTTGATGTAGCCCTTTTTGAGTTGTGCTATGCATGCAGTGTTATCTTCAAATAAGGTAGTGGGCTTAAGACCACTAGTCTTTAGACCAGCGACATCAAGGATATGTTGGACGACAGAGCGTAGCCAGAAACACTCTTTGCTTGCTTTGTGGATCGTAATAAGTTCAGCATGGTTGGATGATGTTGCTGTAGTGGTTTGCTTTACCGATCTCCATGAGATAGTAGTCCCTCCGTAGGTAAACACAAAGCCAGTTTGTGATTTTGCTGTGTGGGGATCAGAGAGGTAACCTGCATCAGCATAACCAAGTAACTAGGAGGAGGAACCTCTCTAGTAGAATAGTCCTATATCTATAGAGCCCTGGAGGTAGCGTAGAAGATGCTTTACTCCGTTCCAGTGGCGTTTTGTAGGCACATCACTATGTCTGGCAAGTAGATTAACTGCGAACGCTATATCAGGACATGTGTAGTTTGCCAAATATTGAAGTGCTCCAATGGTACTGAGGTAGGGTACTTCAGGACGCAGTATATCTTCCACCTCTTCCAGTGGTCGGAATGGGTCCTTATGAATATCCAGTGATCTCATGACCATATGAGTACATAAAGGATGACATTTTTCCATTTGAAACTTGTATAAAAGTTTCCTTGTATAATTTGATTGGTATAATAGGATTCCACCTCGTAGGTGTTTAATCTGTAAGCCAAGACAATACCTCGTTTTTCCTAGGTCTTTCATTTCGAAGGTATGCTTTAGGCTTTCCGATATCTCATTGATTTCTGCAGGAGATCCTATGAGATTTAAGTCGTCCACATATACTGGATGATGACAAATCCCATTCCCGTTCTCCTGATAAAGATACACGGGCAGACTTCGTTGTTTTTGAATCCTTGCCATGCAAGGAAAACACTTTGTCTGTTATACCACATTTTTTCCGATTGTTTAAGACCATATAATGATCTTTGAAGCCTTACTGAGAAGACGTCCCGAGGTTTCTCTGTCATTTCTGGGGGTAAATTAAACCCATCTGGAAGTCTCATATAGATTTCTTTATCTATATCGCCATATAGATATGAAGTCACAATGTCCATGAGCTGCATTTCTAGGCTTTCCAGAGATGATAGGCTAAGCAAGAATCAGAAACTGATCGCATCCATGACCGGGGAATATGTATCTTCATAATCAATCCCCGGCCTTTGGGAAAATCCATGTGCTGCAAGTCGTGCCTTGTAGCGTACGATCATGTTTTCTTCATTTCTTTTTCTGATGAAGACCCACTTATATCCCACAGGTTTAACACCTACAGGTGTTTGGACTACTGGTCCAAATACTTTGCTTTTCAAGAGTGAGTCCAGCTTTACTCTTATTGCCTCGTCCCACTTTGGCTAATCATCTCTGTGCTTACATTCTGCTAGAGATCGTGGTTCGACATCATCGTCGTATTCAGCGACGTGAACGGCAATAGCGAATGCAAAATCATCGTCGTCGACTGTGCTATGTCTGTCCAGTACCTCTCCAGTACGTATGTAATTTAATCATGTTTCTCCTATTGTTTCCTCTGCAGGGGAAATAAGGAGAGGAGAGGTTGCTGGTCTGAGCTCAGCATTCTGTGGAGGATTCATCTTATTATCTCCAGGAATCTTCCTCTTTCGAGGAACTTTATCTTTTAAACCTGGCGGGCATCCTCTTTTCAATTGAGGTACAACCAATTTTGCTGCCAGTGGATTGCATCCATCTTTGGGGATGTCAATCCTAGCTGGCGTGTTGGCAGCAGGGACGTGTGAACGAACAATCTTCTGGTTGACTGTAAATTTATCCAGTAGTAGGTGTACTGTGTTCTGGATGTGAAGGATCTTTAGGATAACATCTTCACACAGATTAGTACACCGATCATACAGGGACAAAGACTTCGTGTCCCAAGAAATGGTCTCAGAAGCATCATGCTTCTTAGACTGTATGCCTAGTTTTGGAAATGATTTCTCATCGAATTCACAATCATCAAGACGTGCCTTAAATGCGTCCCCCGCGAGAGGTTCTAGGTATCTAATAATAGAGGGCGAATCAAACCCAATATATATACGTAGACGACGCTGAGGACCCATTTTGTACCTCTGAGTTGGTATTAGGACATACACCGCACAACCAAATACCCTCAAATGGGAGATATCTGGTGGAGCGCCATATGCTAGCTGCATCGGGGATAATGTATGGCCACCAGAGCACCTTATCCTAATGAGCGATGCGGCATGCAGTATAGCATGCCCCCAAGCCTCCACAGGCAACTGGGATTGCATGAGCAATGGACGTGCAATCTATTGGAGTCTCTTTATAAGAGACTCTGCTAATCCATCTGGGTGTGAACATGAGCTACATGATGTTCAACTTCGATACCCGTTGCACGACAATAGTCATCGAAGACTTGTGAAGTGAATTCACCCGCATTATCAAGACGTAGTTTCTTGATATTGTTATCGGGAAAATGAGATCGCAACCAAATTATTTGTGCCAATAGCTTGGGGAAAGCTAGGTTGCAGGTGGACAATAGGCACACATGAGACCATTTTGTGGATGCATCAATCAGTACTATGAAGTACCAAAATGGGACACTTACAGGGTGAATAGGCCCGCTAATGTCACCATGAATTCTCTCTAGGAAGCCTGGATACTCTAATCCCACTTTCAGGAGGGATGGTCTCGTTATTAGTTTTCCCTTAAAACAAGGGGGACAAGGAAATTCACCCTTTTGAAAAATCCTCTGGGTTTTCAAATTATGTCCGCGGGATTCAGAGATGATGCGACGCATCATAGCTGATCCAGGGTGACCTAGTCTATTATGCCAGAGGTAAAACTCTGGCAATGAAAGGCACTTCTGGTGCTCAGTCATATTGGCTTCTATTGGTTGAATATACGAGTGGTAGAGACCCGACAGGAGCCCCTTAAATTGTTCGTAGATGGTCTTCTGGCCATCTTCTTGACGAGTCACATACATATATTCAATGTTTTCTTCATCTTTAGTTTCTAAGTGATATCCGTTAAAACGAATATCTTTGAAACTTATGAGATTTCTATTGAATTTTGGAGAGAATAGTGCATTTTGTAATTTAAGTCTTGTGTTATTTGGGAGCAATATGATTGCTTCCCCAGTTTCTTCGATTATGTTGGACAGTCCTGAAATTGTGATTACGGGACCGTCATATTTGTTTAAGCTATAAAAATAGCATGGTTCGCAAAGGATAGTGTGTGTTGAGGCACTGTCCACAAGGCACTCAGACTTCATCTATCTATAAGCAAATTGAAAGTTTATTTAAGTTAATGAAAAACTGTCATTCAAATAGAAAAACTTTCAAAACAAACTACCGATGAAGCTACATGGAATTTAAATGAATAGATATAAAGATAGGGCTCAATCGAGCAGATCGTCATTCTCGAAGCTATTTGCAGTGAACTTGGTTGGCTATTGAATAGCTGCCAAGTTTGTTTCAGGCGGAGGCTTCTGGCTCGCCTGATACAGATCCTGGAGGTGGCGAGGAGTGTGGCATTTTCTGGACCAATGTCCAGTCATACCAAATCTATGGCATTTATCCTCCCAGTTCTTCTTAGGAATTGACACTGGACCATTGTTCTTACGCTTCCATGTGTAGTTATTCTTCCTCTGGTTATTGTTGTTCTTGGGTGGTTCTCTTGCTGGCTTTATTGCAGCTTTCCCTTTGTTCTGTTTAGCCTTCTTCTTGTTTTTCCACTTCTCGGGAGAAACATGGTGGACTTCAGGGAGAGGTGCAGCACCAGCAGGGCGCAGATTATGAGTGGCCAGTAGTAAGTCTCTATTCTGCTCTACCCTAAGAAGGCAAGATAGGAAATCAGAGAACTTCGTGAAGTTGCATTCACGGTACTGTTGCATGAGGATGGCATCTTTCTCGTGGAACGAGGTAAATGTCTTTTCCAACATGCGGTGCTCCGAGACTTCTTCACCACACAACTTCAAGCGTGAGGTGATATTATGATGTGCTGAGTTGTACTTAGCAACGGACTTATAGTCCTAAAGACGGAGGGTTTCCACTCATAACTGGCATGTGGTAGTATGACATTTATCTGATGCCTATAATGTGCCTCAAGTGCTGTCCACAACTTAAGAGGGTCATCTACCGTTAAGTATTCGGCCTTTAAGGTCCGATCTATGTGTCTCCTGATATAAATAATGGCTTTCGCCTTATCCATGTCGGAGAATACGGTAGGAGAACTGCTAGATGGTTGTGCCACTTCTGGGGCATTGCCAGCAGTTGTCACGGTCGCTGCAGGGGCCAAAATTGAGTGAAGGAGGGCCATAGAAACGCAAGTGAAACTTCAGGTCCACTCGCCAGCTAAGATAGTTCTTTCCTGCTGCGTCAAGTACTTCAAAATCAACGCTAGCCAATTTTGCCATTTATATCTATGCAATTAAATAAGCATGAATTAATAATAAGTGATTTAAAATCTTGCTCATTTTAAAGAAATAAATAAGAAAAAAAATGCAGGGATCAGCCAGATACCCAAAACATACAATGTCCAAAGTCCGTATTACAGTCCATAAAGCAGAAAGAAAGAAAAATACAATTTGGAAACCCATTGTGGTCCAGATAGACGCAAGTTTCAACTCCGTCTTCATAGGTAGTAACACCAGTCTTTGGCATATATACATAAAAACCTCACTACAATTTCTCTCAGAAAAGAAAAATACAAAACTAAGGAAATTAATAATAGGATATCAATACTGGCAGATCCCTAAAAACTCATTTTGTCTTATTTAAACATTCACGCAGTTAATAAGTGCTACATGCAATATAAATCAATTGACGCAATTACGCAGGCAAAAGATACATTTACAACATATATGGCAAAATAAATTACGGTTTAAAAATTACTTGGACCACGGGGAAACGTCATTCATCTTTAGGTTAGGAACTAAAGACAGAGCGGTCTCAGGGTCTTTGTAATTTTTAAATCGTGAAGGATTAAAAATAAATCCAATTCTTTTATAAAGTTTGCATGTTTGTGGAATATGGCATAATATGTAGGAAATGGTTAATAACAACTAAAAATTTGTCAAATTTAATATATAGGAATTTTCCTAAACAATTAACAAAATTTTTATTTTTTTAAATTTTTTTTCAGAAAATGGATTTTTTCGTTTAATTATAAAGAATTTTTAGTAAAAAAGATCGATTTAAAAAATCAGTTCTAAATTAATGTTTACGTTTATTTGGGATTATGAGTGGGCTGCATGCCCAAAAACAGCCAAAATAATTTATTGATAATTCAGTTTTGGGCTACAGGCACATGGGCTGTAATTGTATTTTAAAATTAAAAATAAAATGCCCAAAAGGAGTAAAACAACCTTAAAAGTACACTAACCCTAAAACAAAGTTTAGGGTTCTTGTTAAGGAGTGTAAAAGCCCCAACCCTTCATCTTACAGATCGT
This sequence comes from Scilla litardierei, assembly GCA_030789695.1. Taxonomy (NCBI): domain Eukaryota; kingdom Viridiplantae; phylum Streptophyta; class Magnoliopsida; order Asparagales; family Asparagaceae; genus Scilla; species Scilla litardierei. Next base: position 383,036,235 of record CM061142.1, read on the forward strand.
GTCCCCCCTCTCCCCTATCTCCAAAAAACGGCCGGCGAGGCCGGCGCCATGGAGGATCCCCTATGTCAGGGGGCGGCGGTCGACAGAGGATCCCCCTCGTCCAGAGGGGTGGCGGCAAGAGGAGCCCTCCCGTCCGGGGGGCAGCATCCGGAGGGGCCCCCGTCCGAGGGGGGCGGTGGCTAGAGGGGCCCCCGTCCGGGGGGCGGCAGCCAGAGGGGCCCCCGTCCGGGGGCGGCAGCCAGAGAGCCCCCCATCCCCGGGGGAGGCAGCCAGAGAGGCGCCCCATCCGAGGGGGGCATTGACCAGAGGCCCCCTCCCCCATCCGAGGGGGGTGGCGGCCAGAGAGGCCCCCCGTCCGGGGGCGGCCAGAAAGCCCCCCACCGTCCGGGGGGCGGCGGGCAGAGAGGCAGGCCCTCTTCGGGGGGAGATGAAGAGTTTTTTAATAAATGTTTTTTAAAATTTGTTATATTATGATAATAATAAAAAAACACCAAAATCTAAGAGAAGTTGTTGTATGTTCTAAATTTTGAGCAAAAATGTATAGAATTTTTGAATATTATGTATCTACGGGATAAGAAATAATACCTTTAGATTGTTGATCTAGGGAAGAAAAAATTGTAATCCGCAGATAAAATAATCCCTGCTCCGAAAATCGATGTCGCAATAGCTTTACCGCAACGGATCGCTGCTACAATAGATTCCTTAGCGCGTAAGGGAGATTTGAGGGGATGTTTAGGAGAAGATCTAGAAGAAGAGACAAAAGTGTTGATAACGTGTTGAATAATCAAGAAAAATGAGTAACCATGGCTCAAAACCATGGTTCTCTATTTATTAAACTGATAGAAGCTGAAAGGCTATGGGATACCAAAGGTCCCCATTAGTAGGGATAATGGGGAGTAAGGGGGGATAAAGATGTGGGGAGGCCAAAGGCCTCCCTTATTCATAACACTTATAACATTGTAGATTAGACAAAGAAATTTTCATATAAATGGATAATTGATCCATTTTTTATTATAAATCATATGAAGATTACAAACATAACCTCAAGGGATTGATGATCAAAAGGTGAGAGTTGATAAACTTTTAATATACACAGTGATGTAGATAGTTTTGTATCTACAAAATATAAGAGGTGGTTACTCGTACACCCACAACATTTAAATGAATTCTCTTGACTTAGATATTTTTACTTGTAGAAATATAAGTCCAAAGCTTTCGAGACATTCATAGAGTATGATATAAGGTAGAGAAACAAATATGAAAAGCATTAGGATTCTTCGATCAGAATCCAAGAAAAGGAGCAGTTACATGATCTTTATAATTATTGTGCGCAAGCAAAAATAATCTAATAAAATTGCTTAATAATTATTTGGATCACTGATCGATGCCATACACCGTTAGGTTAGATAACTAACGATAGAGCGGCCGAAGGATCCTCATAATTATTTGGCTAATAATCAAATTATTAAGCTAATTAAGCAATTTTAAGCATGTGATTAATTTTGCGAGTAATCCCTGCAACAAAATACATTATTGCAAATAAATCATGATCATATCATGAATAAATGGATCCAAGAATATTATCTCATAAAATCCTTCCAAGATTTATTTTCCATGAAACCAATTTGTTATCACATAACAAATATGACCAAAATACAATCTTAAATTCAAAATTGATTTTACGAATCTTTAAAATCATCACTGTTAAGGCCAAAATTGACTAGGACAGTTGTCAAGCTGACGGAGACTCGAAGCGCTGAGTTGGAGCCTTGTCAGCCTTTGGAGTGGGACCCTTGGTTGGAAGAACCAGGGTCGGTTGATGGTAGTTGATGGTGGTACGACCTTCGATCGACCTAAGAGCGACCGTCGTGTCAGTCGTTCGAGGTTGAAGAGCTCGATGTCGACCTTGGGCGTTGGATGTCGATCGTCGATTTGCACCACAGGGAGTCGTTAGGGGGGGGGGGGGGGTCAAATCTGGGTTTCGACCCAAATCCCCTCTGATGCTTAAGTTAGTAGGAAACTTAAGGAAGAGAGGGAGCTTTGTGTAGTTGAGATCGACCCACGGAGGTTCGTCTCTAGACTAACAACGCAAGCTCGAATATAGAATGGTAAAGGTAAGCAGATATAGTTCTATGAATTAGATCTCGTACCTTGAAGATGGAACCCATTTACCTTCGCCTTTTGGCCTATTTATAGGTAGCTCCTTCTTGATGATGTCTAATCGTCCCCCATTGATCGGGGCATGATCTTCTCTGGGATTCGAGTAAACGGCTGCTTATTTACTCGGCCCCATTAACTCTCCCTTGAATGTCTGTGCTGGCCCAACTGCCGAATAACCCGTTTGCCTGACTTAGTCATATCCTGCTTAAAGTGCGGGGGGGGGGGGGGGGGGGGGGGGGTAATGGGTTATGGATGCTAAACGGGCTGGGTATGCAGATACCCAAATCGGGTTCGTACCCGTGCACTAACAATGGCCCCCATCATTTGTGCCTCAGGAGCCGTACTGACTGGGACCAAATGATGAGTAGCCTCCTTAAATGCGCACTAATTTCAAAACATTTGATTTGATATGTGCCGCCAAAACTCTTTCGCCTTTGGAGCGATCTCCTCCGTTTCTGGTGGCTGGCTTTGGACACATGGCGTGCACCAAAGGTCGGCCGGTTGGGTTTCTTAACATATAAGAGAAATTTCGAAGAGAGATATTGAGATTTTTCAGCTTCATCTTCTTCCTTATTTCGCATGCTTGCTTCCATCATTGCTTCTCTCGGAGATCGCCTGTTCTTTCTCAAGGTATCTCCTTTCTTCGATCTTGATTCTCTTGTAGGGTTGTCAGGTATGTTTGCTCCGGTAGTGTTCAAGGTGCCGACCCCTGAGGAACTAGCTGAGTGCCTCCGGCCCCCTCGCCGCATGGAAGTTCCCGGGAAGCGAAAATGAATTTGGTTTGATCCCGACCTTCCCATTTGTCGAAGGGATCGGAAGTCGAAGGTCCCAGGAGTTATCTTAGAAATGGGCCCTAGGTTCTCACTCGATCTGACCGCCGAAGTTTGGCGATATTGTTTCAGTGACCCCGTTAGGGTTAGGGTGCCTAGTTCGGATGAGAGAGTGTGCTTTCTGCGAAAGAAAGAGGTTGGGGGTGTATCTTAAGTCTTTTTGCTTAGGACTCCGATTCCCCCTTCACCCCTTCATCATAGAGGTTCTATGCTTCTCGAAGCTCTCTATCTGTAGATTTGCTCCTCAAGCTTTTCCTCCCATAGTTTGCTTCATCGAGTTGTGCGAGCTTAGTGGAGTCTGTCCGAACCTTGGGCTATTCAGGTATTTCTTTAGGATAGTAGCCGACCCTCAACGAGTGTGGTATCACATCGTTGCATGGTTGGGCATGAGGCTCATATATAACCTCCCAGTTTCCAACCCTGGGTGGACAGATACCTTCGTGTTCATCGTTCTACCCGACCTAGGACCGTTACTCAATGGCTGGAGTTCTCCGAACCCCGGAGCTTACGAGGGAGTCTCGTTTGTCTTTGGAGCAAGTCAGAGACATGTTGTCGTCGAACGAGGTCGAGGCAGTGAAGACTTTGTTGAGTCGACCTGGTCAAGATCGATCGATTCATTATTTGATGGACGACAATACGATAAAGATCCTTCTATGGAGCCTGGGTAAGGTATCTTGAATCCACATCTTTATCTTTGCCACTCACGGTAATTATCTTTTTTTCCTGCAGATATGACCAATGACAATCGACGCATCGACGAGTCGAGTTTGGACCGAGTCTGGAGGGAGCAGAGGAAATGGAAAAAGTCGGTCGAAAGGTCAGGCGCTCGGACCGATTGCTCGCTCGCTCGTGTCGAGGGGTCGGATTCTCGGTCACCCCTCCCCGTTCACCAGAGCTCCTCCTCCGAAGGGGGAGAGATCAGGCATGCGTCCAGGCCTCCTTCTCGAGCCTCTTCGAGGGAGGCCTCTAGCCGAGCTCCCACATGGCCCCCCTGCACCCCTGGCTTTCGTCGTGGTTGCAGCGGTGCTATAGGTGGTCGACGTCGACTCTGCTGATGTCATCGAGCTGACTGGGGGAGTTGGTCAGAAGATGGAGATGCCCTCTAGGGAGGAGGAGGGTCTCCGAAGAGGAGCACGTGGACGAAGAAGACCCCATCGGGAAAGGCAAGGGGGTCGCTCCCCTCGAGACTCCAGAGGTGGTGGAGACCTTGTCGATGCCCCAGGGCCCCACGATGCCCCTCGTGGATTAGTGGCTGTAGAGGGACTTCGTGTCGCCCATCCTGCTGGTCGGCCCCGATTCCTGGGGAGTTCGATCGAGCATTGCTGCTCAATCGGCTTTCGACTCAGTCTTCGGAGCCGATCCCAGGTGAGTTTAACCTGCCTCCTTTTGCCATTGGCAAGAAGGAGTCGGCCCTGATGGACTTTGGGATGACAGCCATGGTGGTAGAGAACTCAATCCTCCCCAAGGATTTGGAGTTCATGCAGAAGCTGGACCTCGAGCTGATGGCCAACTTCTTCGTAGGGAGTGGATATCAGGTATATTGCCCAAGCCATTGTTTTTTGGTACCCTAGTTGGTCGACATCCTTGACTGACCTTTGTTTTATTTGCAGATGTCTGTTCTCGGGGCCGTGTTGCATCGCCAGGCCACCGACTTTATCGATGGAGGTCGACGGGTGGCAGACACGGAGAGTAAAGCCCTCCGCTCCGAAGCACATGAGAAGGAGGCAGAGGAGGACTTAGGGAAGACCCTCGCTGACAAAGTGGCAGTCGAGTGGGAGGCGACGGAGTCTAAGGACAGCCTTTCATCGCTATCGATTGTCCAAAAGTCTGTCGAGCTCCAGTGGCAGACAGAGAGGTCCCGGCTTGAAGAGGAGCTCGACGCCTTCAAGAAGGAGACATTCGAGCTTTGGGCCAAAGTTCACGACTTCGAGAGGTGGGTGGAAGCTTGGAAGGTGGAGAAGGCCGATCTTCAAGCCAAAGTCGCAGGGCTCGAGCAGGCTATCGCGAAGGAGAAGATCGAGCTTACTACTAAGCTCACACAAGCGATGGAGGCTTTCACCAAAGTTTTGGTGTCAAGGAGCACTCCCCCTCCCTCTTAGGTCTTATACAGTCCCTTTGTAACTTCAAATTTTGTAATTTCTTTGATTCAAATCAATGAAAAAACTTTTTGTGACTTTGTTTCTTTATTCGTATCCCTTCGTATCTGAATATCTACGTGTGTATGGCCCCTCCACGACCTAACTTGAGAAATCATGGAAATCCTTAGGCAAGTTAGCCGTGGATAGGTTAGGCGTATTTACTTACTGAATATAACCTCTTGGACCATGAATCATGCTTCTTTGGGCATATCCATCTATGAGGTTCGTTTGGTGGCGAGGGGCATGGCCCCTTCGACTTACGGCCGATGATGGTCGTTCAGTGGCGATGGGACGACGATGGTCGTTCGGTGGCAAGGGGAGGGCCCCTTCGACTTACGGCTGATAATGGTTGTTCGGTGACGAGGGGTGAGGCCCCTTTGACTTACTGCCAACGATGGTCGTTCGGTGGCGAGGGGCGTGGCCCCTTCAACTTACGGCCGACAAAGGTCGTTCGGTGGCGAGGGGCGTGGCCCCTTCGACTACTGTCGACGATGGTTGTTCGGTAGAGAGGGGAGAGGCCCCTTCGACATCCTGTCGACGATGGCCATTCAGTGGTGAGGGGCGGGGCCTCTTCGACTTACTACCGATGATGGTCGTTTAGTGGCGAGGGACGTGGCCTCTTCGACTTACGACCGACGAAGGTCGTTCGGTGATGAGGGGGTGGCCCCTTCGACTTACAGCTGACGAAAGTCGTTCGGTGGCGAGGGCCCCTTCCACTTACGGCCGACGAAGTGTTTCGAATGATGTCGAAGAATGATCTACTTTGCATTTATGATGAACATATATATGATAAAAAATGAACGGTCGTTTTACCCTTTTAGTACAGTCATTGATAATACTTTCGTAGATGTTTCGTGTTCCAATGATGAGGAAGTTCCATATCATCCAAAGTAGCGAGTCGATATCTGGCAGGACCGAGTACATCGATTACTGTGTATGGTCCTTCCTATTTTGCAGCAAGCTTTCCCTGCTTGAGGATCTCGGGAGTGAAAGCGGACTTGTGCAGCACCAAGTCTCCGACACGGAGGCTACATTCGCAAACTTTCGAGTTGAAATAGCGGGCCATGTGCCCCTTCTGCTCGACGAGGGTCGCTAACGCCCGTTCGCGGACCTCGTCCATCGGTTGTAGGTTGAGCTCGAGGCCCTCTTAGTTTCTTTCTTCATCATAGTATTGGAGACGAGGCGGTCGCTCATCGACCCCGACGGGGACGACAGCCTCGCATCCGTAGGCCAGCATGAACGGTGTTTCTCCTGTCGAGGTTTTATGGGTCATTCTGTACGACCATAATATGTCGGGGATCTCGTATGGCCAAGTTCCTTCGAGCCCGACTATTCTCTTCAGTATGGGCCTAATGATGCTTTTGTTGGCTGATTCTGCCAAGCCTTTTGACTGGGGATGAGCGACAGAGGCGAAGTGCAGCTTGATCTTCGGTTCTGTACAGAATTCCCTGAAGCCGGTGCTGTCGAATTGTGTCCCGTTATCCGTTACTATGGATTGGGGATGCCAAAACGACAGCCAATGAACTTCAGACAAAGATCCAAGCCTCCTTCCAAGTGATTCGGGATAGAGGCTCCGCATCGATCCACTTAGTGAAATAGTCGATCGCCATTATCATGTATCTCTGCTACCCACTCGCTGGTTTGAATGATCCAAGGATGTCCAATCCCCATTTGGCAAAGGGAACTGGGCTGACGATGGAAATCAGATCAGTCGGTGGAGCTGAGCTGATCTTTGAAAAAATTTGACAGGTCGAGCACCGTCGAACATATTCGACGACATCTTTGAACATCGTTGGCCAAAAGTACCCTTGTCTCACAATCTTCAAGGCTATGGATCTCCCTTCGCAATGACGCTCTCGTGGATCTCCTGGATCACGTAGTGCGCTTCCTGTAGGGCTAATCATTAAGATAGGGAAAGATGCCATACCTGGTCCATCCCCTCTTGTACAATGAACCATCTAGCAGGACGAATTGGAAGGCTGTCTACTCTAGCTTTTGTGCTTCCACTGGGTCGGTCGGTTTTCCCCGGTGTTTAGTTAGCGGATGATCGGATCCATCCATGTAACCTCTTGATCGAGGTTCATCAGTTCTCGTGTTAGCTCGCTAGAATGGGGTAGACGTTGTACATACATGGTCCGATCGAGTCCCGCAGGGGAGGACGATGCAAATTTTGACAAGGCATTGGCCAGATGACTCTTCGACCTTAGCACGTGATGAATTTCGACACGTGCAAATGTGGCGAGCTCTGCCTTAGCGGCTTGCATGTAGCTTTGAATTGAGTCATCGCGGGTCTCGAAGGTCCCATTCAGTTGATGGACGCCAAGGCTGGAGTTGCTGAGTAATTGGACCACTCTCGCCCCCAGGGCTCGAGCCAGTCGGAGTCTGTTGATGGCCGCTTGATATTCTGCACCATTATCAGTGGTTTGGAAATCGAAACGGTGGGCGTATTCGAAGATTTCACCTGCGGAGGTTTGGACGATTATTCCGACCCCACTTCCAGCTTCTGTGGCCAAACCGTCGACTTGAACGATCCAGGTTCCCTGATATTCACTTGCGTCTTTCGTTCCACTTGGTGGTCGACGCTTGTTGAGGATGAGGGGGCAGACTCGAGGAGTGAGCCGGTTGCATAAACCTCCTCTTGGGGGCTGTTGTTGTAGGTGAGTTCGACGATAAAGTCGGCGAGAGCCTGCCCTTTGATGGCAGTCCTTGCCTTGAACTGAATGTCGAACTCACTTAGTTCGACCCCCCCACTTTGTCATTCTCCCTGAATAATCGAGCCTCTTCAAGTTCTGTTCTAGGGAGTGTCGGTGAGGACCAAGATGGTGTGCGCTTGGAAGTACGGTCGCAGCCTCCTTGCGGATTGGACAGTGTGAATGCCATCTTTTCAGTCCTCGTGTAGTTGATCTCTGCGTATCAGAGAACATGACTGACGTAGTAGATAGGGCGTTGTACTCATGCCTCTTCTTTTGCTTCATGGGCCTGGAGGTCGGGTCTACCCCCCAGCTTGTGGGACTCTATCTCAGGGTCGATGCCGGGCATGTCCTTCGGAGCCCAGACGAAGATGTCGACATGATCTCTTAAGAGATCGATTAACCGCTCTTTTAGATCGCATGGGAGCAGTGACCCAATTGAGACGGTTTTTCCTTCCTCGTCGGAGACTTTGATGTTCTCCGTTTCTTCGACTGTGGCAGGCTGTCGATCTTCGATCTGAGGGTCGATCGGATCCGCCTGCTCGATCCTCCTCTGGGTGGTGGATAACGTGTAGCATGACCGCGCCTGTTTATGATTCCCTTTTTCTTTTCCGACTCCCTCGGGGGTCTGGAACTTAATCATCTGATGGAAGGTTGAGACTACCACTTCTATGACATTCGGTAGCTGTCTTCCGATGATCCTATTATACACCGATTTGATCTTCACTACCATGAAACTGGTTAGGTGAGTAATTTATCAAGGATACCTACCGAGGGTCACAGGTAGGGTGATGATGCCCGTTATCGGGGCGGAATGCCCGGTAAATCCCACCAGGGGTCTGTGCAAGGCATCAACTCCACGGTAGACATTTTTATCCTCTCCATCATAGTGAAGATGAGTATGTCGCATGAGCTTCCGGTGTCGACAAGCAGCCTTTTTACGGTAATCTCTTTGATGGTGGCCACGATGACGATGACATCATCGTGAGGTAGTTCTACACCTTCCAGATCTTCAGCCAAGAAGGAGATAGGCGGTGTGGAATCTTTGGGGTGCTTTTGCCCCATGGATACGGTCATCAACCTCCCAGCATAGGAGCTTTGGAGATAGGTTGATAACTCCGGGTGTGGGGGACCTCCCGTTATCATGTTGATGATCCCGACGTTGGGAGGTCTTGCAGTAACCTCAGAGGATGTGTTTGGGCAAGTCGACATGGTCGAGCGGTTTTCCAATTGGGATATCAACTCGTTGTTTTCCACAGACGGTGCCAAACTGTTAAGGCCAAAATTGACTAGGACAGTTATCAAGTTGACAGAGACTCGAAGCACTGAGCTGGAGCCCTGTCAGCCTTTGGAGTGGGATCCTTGGTTGGAAGAACCAGGGTCGGTTGATGGTAGTTGATGGTGGTACAACCTTCGATCGACCTAAGAGCGACCGTCGTGTCAGTTGTTCGAGGTTAAAGAGCTCGATGTCACCTTGGGTGTTGGATGTCGATCATCGATCTGCACCACAGGGAGTCGTTAGGGGTGTCGGATCTGGGTTCTGATCCAAATCCCATCTGATGCTTAAGTTAGTATGGAACTTAAGGAAGAGAGGGAGCTTGGTGTAACTGAGATCGACCCACGGAGGTTCGTCTCTAGACTAACGATGCAAGCTCAAATATAGAATGGTAAAATTAAGAAGATAGAGTTCTATGTATTAGATCTCGTGCCTTGAAGATGGAACCCCTTTACCTTTGCCTTTTGGCCTATTTATAGGTAGCTCTTTCTTGATGATGTGTAACCGTCCCCCATTGATCGGGGCATAATCTTCTCCTGGATTCGAGTTAACAGCTGCCCATTTACTCGGCCACATTAACTCTCCCGTGAATGTCGACGCTGGCCCAATGGTCGAATAACCCGTTCGCCCGACTAAGTCGTATCCAGCTTAAAGTGCGAGGGGTAATGGGACATGGATGCTAAACGGGCCGGGTATGCGAATAACCAAATCAGGTTCGTACCCGTGCACTAACAGTCGCATATACGCAATATCGTATATTGCATATTTAATACAAAATATCTAATATTTGGAGCAAAAATAATCAAATTATATTCCTCCTTGTGCACAAGATCAACACTTGAGCTTTGCGACGCATTAGAAAATATTTATGATGCATCTTAAGATCAAACACAACCTTTGCGTTAATAATTAAAAATAAAAAAAATTAAAAATCACAATTAGGGGGAAAATTCCATTATAAATTACGACATTAGTCGACTAGACGTCAAACACTAGTCGACTTATCCATATTCATCAAGTTACGCATGTTTATTGATGGTGAATTAGTCGACTGGCCCTATAGGACTAGTTTACTAGTTCCTAGACTACTCAGCTAGGGATTAACCCCTAGACTAGTTTAGTGTATCATTAGACTTACGCAACTATGGTTTTGTGACGTTTAAATATCTGATTTTAATTATTTTAGAGTGCATACATCTTGCATTATAATCTTTGCGACAATCATATTTACGCTAAGTTCTCGTGATTGTCTTGTGATGAATACAAATCCATTTTTAAATCAATTCTAAATTTTAAAATCAGCATAATCTCAAGTTATACAGCATGGCTCTGATACCACTGTAAGAGAATATGCTAGGTACGCTAAACAATTTAGCATGCAGCAGAAAACTAAACAATCAAAATATTTCTATGACTAGCATATTCTACCATGATCTCTGCATTACTTGAGATTAATGATAAATAAAAGGTCATACCTTTACACAGATATTCTTACACGATATCCCTGGCCCCGACCAGGGCAGAGGCCCTGGCCGAGGGGCCAGGGCCCTAGCCGGCCCTGGCCGAGCCCCGGCCTCGACCAAGGACATAGGGGGTTCTGCATGGCCGGCCCATACGGGATCGGCGGCAGTTGCATACGGCAAAACCCCATGCAAGGGGAATCCGGCCTTGGCACGGCCACGGCTCGACTCCGGCCTTGGCCGGGGCAGGCCACTACCTCCGGTTGCAAAATACGTTTTTTCAAAAACGCTTTTTTCCGCTGCAAGTACTATAAGAGTACTATTGTTTGATAAGTGATGTGGGAATATTGAAAGTTGTTCTAGATGGTGATTGGCATCGTAATGACCTTTCCGATTCTAGAGCAACATCTTCAATATTTTTCGAAAGTAACTTATCAAATATAAAATTTTATGCAATGTTTTTGATCGAATTTTTTTATGTCTTTTGCAGCATTTTTAAACTAAAATGTCTTCCGCTGCTAAGAACATCGTCACTGAGTTGAACAAAGGTGAAAAACTCAACGACGATAATTACAAACTATGGTCCATAAAGATACAATATGTTCTAGAGGAGCAAGATGTGCTCGAAACTCTGAAGAAAATAATGATTGAACCTGAGTTAGGCACTACGGCCCAACACAGAAGAGACAAGGAAGCTTTTGATGCTTGGTCTCGGAAGAACAAAATTGCTCGCATTACGTTGCTGTCAAGTATGGCAGACGACATAATGTGAATCTTTCGAGAATATGACCTAGCTATGGACATATGGTCCAAGCTAGAGGAGAAGTTTGGTGGCACCTCGGTGACCAAACTTCGCTCTTTAACTATAAAATTCGATTCGTACCAAAAACGTCCAGATCATTCCATGGGAATGCATCTGCGATACATGGCGAATCTTATTTCAGAGGTAAAGGATGCAGGTCATATGATCACTGATGAGCAACAAATCCAAGCAGTCATACGTTCCCTACCAATCGAATGGGACAACATGAAGATGCATCTCACTCATAATGAGAGCATCAAGAACTTCAACGATGTTTCTAAGCACCTCGAGTTAGAGGAAGAGCGGCTTGCGGTTGGCAAGCCAAGTGCAGAAGTGCACATGGTTGCTAGTTCCTCACACGGGGGAAAGAAACGTAAACATCACTCGAAGTTTTCTCATGAGTATAAAAAGCAACCAGTGTCTACCAAGAAACCCAAACAGAAGGGTGGGAACAAGAAATGGCACAAGAAGAAAGACTTGAAGAGGATCAAGTGCTTCAAGTGCAACAAGTTAGGTCACTTTGCCCGTTCATGTACGGATGGAGGTGACAAGGTAACTTGTAATAATACTAGTTACATATGTGTTTCTAGTTCAATATTTCTTGTAGAATCTAATCCTTTTTGGATAATTGATTCAGGTGCCACCGACAACATAGCAAGGGACAGACGGTCCTTCGTGGAGTATCACCGGATACCCCAAGGAACGAAGTGGATATATGTAGGAAACAACACACGTGTTGAAGTGAAAGGCGTTGGGACGTGCAAGCTCGTCTTGGACAACGGCCGCACTATCTTACTACATGATGTTCTCTTCCCTCCGGATATTCGAAGGAATATAATATCTGTGGTCGTCTTAATGGGTCTTGGTTATAGTTGGTTCTTTCATAATTTTAATGTGGATTTGGCTTGTAATAATTCTGTAATTGGTTCTGGGTATGTTTTTAAAGGATTCATTGTATTAAATACGATGTACGATTCCTCGAATTTTAATGAAAATTTCATTGTTACAAATTCTTCGATTTATGAATCAGATGTAATTTGTTGGCACGCAAGGCTTGGTCACATCGGACCAACACGTATGGATAGACTTGCCAAATGTGGCCTTCTATCCAATGTTTCAAAGGTCGAAATGTCGACTTGCGAACATTGCCTTGTAGGGAAATCTTGTCGCAAGCCATTTGGAACCGGCACAAGGGTCGAGGTTCCATTACAGCTCATCCATTCGGACATATGTGGTCCGATGAATGTCAAGATAAGACGCGGGAAGTCCTACTTCATCACTTTTATTGATGACTTCACCCGATTCAGACATATCTATTTGATATCCCACAAAAGTGAAGCATTAACATGCTTTAAAAACTATATGAGTTTAGTGGAAAATCAATTAGATCGCAAGATTAAGGTCTTGCGAACCGATAGAGGCGGTGAATATCAATCAGCAAGTTTTAAGGAACTTTGTGATGATAAGGGCATAGTTCATCAAATAGCTATGCCTTATACTCCACAACAAAATGGTGTTGCTGAAAGGAGAAATAGGACTTTAATGGAAATGGTCCGTTCAATGATGGCACAAGCTAACTTGCCAATCACCTTTTGGGGTGATGCATTATTGACGGCTGTTTTCATCTTGAACCGCGTACCCTCGAAATCAGTTAGCTCCACTCCTTATGAGTTGTGGAACCAAAGGTCTCCTGACTTAAGAATTTTAAAACCTTGGGGGTGTGCATCCTACGCACATATTTCCTCCCATAAGTATGGCAAACTTGGGCCAAAGGGGAGGAAATGTATCTTTATACGATACACAGAAAACTCCAAAGGTTATGTTTTCATTGGTCAGGAAGACAATGGAGGACTGATTGAATTTGAGTCAAGAGATGTTACTTTCTTGGAAAATGAGTTTCCAAGACAGGGTGAGGTAAGTCAGGACTTATCTCTATTTGAGATTTATGATCAAGAAGGATTACCTCATTCGAGTGGGAGAATTCTTGGTGAAGACGAAAATACGTTTCAACCTTCACCAATGGATGATACGAATGATGTGAATCCTATTCCATATAGGAATAATGATCCAAGTGGGAGCAATTCTAATCACATTCCAAGTGGGAGTAATATTAGAATTGATCCAACTTTGAGTCAACAAGGACTTGAAGAATCTCAAATGCGACGTAGTAGTCGTACAAGGTTAGCTCCTCTAAGATTTGAGGATGAATTCCCACAAACCTTTATGACTTTACTACAAGAAGATGACGAGCCTGATACTTTCAAACATGCCTTATCATGCCCTGCAAAAGAAAAATGGATGGAAGTGATAAAGGAGGAATTAGAATCCATGAAAATTAACCGAGTCTGGGACTTGGTTAACTTACCCAGAGGACGTAGAGCTATTGGGAACAAATGGGTTCTTAAGATCAAGCATAAGGCTGATGGTTCTATAGACAGATATAAAGCTCGCCTTGTCGCGAAAGGTTTTACGCAACAGGAAGGGATAGACTACGAAGAGACCTTCTCACCTATTGTTCGTTTTACCTCGATTCGCTTGATTCTAGCTTTGGTAGTTTGCTTAGACCTCGAATTACATCAAATGGATGTAAAGACTACATTTCTCAATGGAGAATTGGACGAGGAGATCTATATGGAACAACCAACAGGGTTTGTAAAAGAAGGAAACAGACATAAGGTTTGTAAACTTCGTAAGTCCATATATGGTCTTAAACAATCCTCGAGGCAATTGTATATATGATTTCAAGAAGTTGTCTTATCAAATGGTTTTACCATGCTTGATGAAGATAACTGTGTATATATCAAGAGGATCAAAAGCAAGTATGTTATTATGTCTCTATATGTAGATGACATTTTAATAGCCGAAAATGACAAGGGCTTTGTGATGGATATCAAGGCTTGACTTTCATCAGTATTTGAGATGAAAGACATGGAAGAAACCGCATATATCCTTGGAGTTAAGATTTCAAGGAATCGTTCGAAGAAACTTCTTTCTCTTTCACAAGAGACTTATATAAAGAAGGTTCTAGAACGTTTTAATATGCAGGACTGTAAGTCCATTGATACTCCTATACGCAAATGCGATAATTTATGTTTGAAAATGTGTCCAAAGAACCAAAAGGAAAAGGAAATTATGGAAAAAGTTCCATATTCCAGTGCAGTTGGTAGTCTTATGTACGCTATGATGTGTACAAGACCGGACATCTGTTTTGCCATTGGAATGGTAAGTCGTTACCAATCCAATCCAGGGCAAGCACACTGGAAAGCGGTTAAGAGGATAATGCGGTATCTTAAAGGGACTGCGGACTATGCTTTATGCTATCAAGAAAATGCCTTGAGGCTCGAAGACTACACTGATGCTGATTGGGCGGGTGATCTCGATGAGCGACGATCGACCTCAGGACATGTTTTTCTACTCGGATCTGGTGCAATATCCTGGAGTAGTAAAAAGCAATCCTGCATCGCACTTTCAACTATGGAAGCCGAATTTGTAGCATTTAGCATGGCGGTCCAAGAAGCTGTTTGGCTTAGGAAGTTCTAAGACAAGCTAATTGATGCAAGTGACTCAGGTGTTGTACCAATATACAGTGACAGTTAAGCATCTATAGCCTATTTCAAAGATCCAAATTCCATTGTAAGACCACACACATTGATATCCGCTACAAATTTGCAAAATACTATAATAAGAACAAGAAGGTAGCCATTAGATACATATCTACGCATGAGATGATAGCGGATCCGCTTACGAAGGCGATCCCCAGAGATGTGTTTTACAAACACTTATCATCTCAAGGATTGCGTAAGAGCTGAGTTGAATCAATGTATATTCCCATGTATATGAAAGATCAAATTTAATAAAAGAATAAGTTCTTTTTAACATTGCATAGGAGTTTCTTGAAAATGTTTGTGTACATTTCTTTTAATCTCAGCTATGTTTTTCTAGTATGTCGGATAGATTGAGGTTGACTCTCTCACATGAGCAACCACCTTTATTCTATCAGACGGATAAGATAAAGATGAGACCTGTTTAAAGTCAAAATCGTCAGACGGATGATTTAGAGTCATGACTTAAACAAAATGGTCGTATGAAAGATATGCATCATATGGATGCTTATAAAAGATCTAAGAAGATTTTTTAAATCTTATCTGTCTTATGCGGGATGTGGGTCCAGGAAATTACTGAGTAGTAAAAGGGACTCAAAGTTAGACATTGTGATGTCTGATCATCATCCTTACAACATCATTAAGACATACGCTCCCTGGGAAAGGAGTGATGTTATAATACGTATTCATACTACGTATGCATTTGACCATTAGGTTAGAATAGTAATTGTGTTTACTATTATGTGAGACCCAAAGACCACATGGGTCTTCAACTTCTTACCCTTATGGACTCTAATTGGTTCCTTTAGATTTGACTGGGTGATCGCTATCTTAGCATGTTGCTTATGGACTATGGTCAATTCGGTCCGGCGGGGCATGTTAGAAAAGCGAGTCGAGTCAAGATCGAAAGGATCGCAAGAAGAGGAAAGATTAATTTCATATTCATATTTGAACTTTAGAGATTCAAAGCTGGCTAGCCAATTGTAATCCAGATGGGATTCAATTGTTGAATATAAAGTATAAGAAATGTGAAGAAATAATCTAGGGTAAAACATGCGTTGATCTACTCAACTTTGCACCCCAAGGAGTGTTGTGTATCTCTAACAAGTGCAAACAGCGGACTCTATGCGCATGACGGTCACACGGTCTATTTCTCAGTATGATAAACAGAAGAACTAAAGGAAAAGATGTTTCCTTACGATCCCCTCAAGTGTGAGTGGGAGATGTTGGATATGGATGACATGTATACACCCATGAGAGGATGTATGAGGGTCTATGGACCTCATATGTCGCGTACATGAAAGCATGTGCGAAGGGAACCTTTTCATGTATGAAAGGACCACTCGATAAGTGGAAAAATTCACTTTATAAGTGCATAAAGGCACTTGATAAGTGCATAAGGAAGAGGATAAGGAAATGTGCTAATATAGGCTAATAAGCTTATATGTAGTTATTTCCTACAATAACTACCCCAAGGCCTATAAATAGGACCCAAGGGTATGGCTTTCAAGGCTAATCCTTAATGCCATAAGTTTGCATAAGGCAACATTCTTTCCTCTTCTCCCTTCCATTAAGCTCTTCTTCCAAATAGAGATTTAGACGGTGAAACGCTGCTTCGATCCTCTGTGACGAAGTACCGACCGTTGTGGCGAATCCAAGGGAGAAGTTCAGAGATTATAGCGAAGCGTACGCTAACGTAAGTCTCTTCTCTCTTTCGATCCTCCATCATCGCATGATGGGATCCAACACCGTGGACCCAAAACTTTTCCGGTGAAGACCAAAATGCCGATGCTCCATCCACCATGGTATAATAGAAATCGCATATCGGTAACAACATCATCATGATCCACGAGCTCATACTGAGCTCGAACTCGACTCCCAATCAATGTGGCTATGGATTGAAAGGATGGAAGTAATATCTCTAAGAATACGCAATGATTTCATCGATGTACACTTGATTGGGATAAACTTTGGTGAGTGAGTGGCTCTTCAAGAGAAAAAGCCCATGCAACAATTTCATGGCTAATTAAGAATCCACCAATGGGAATTAAACATGACATCTCCATTACATAGAGCATGGCCGCATGTATATCTTGCCTCTTTGCTTGCCTTAGTTATCTCCTTTTGGTCGCATCCTTATTTATAGATAGAATAGGAGGAGTTCTACTCGTCCAACTCAAATTCGTAGTTGTGTTATTAGAAGAAGACATGTAAAATAGGTTTTTCAATCACATTAGTACTTTTCGTTTGAAACCAAATTAAATCCTACAAAAAGGTAGATAAACCAAACCAAAGCTCCTATAAATATCTAACACTTATGAATTCATATTAGAGTCAAACTCTATAAGTTCAGTTCGATTTTGGATCCAACGGTTGAATAAAGCCTGCACCCAATCACTGAACACACCCATTACGCATCTGGGCCAATTAGTTGACTAGTGCTTATGCACTAGTCGATTAGTGCCTAGTTAGTCGACTAGTGCTAAAGCATAATTCGACTAGCTAGCTCTCTATTTTTCCTACATGCTGGTTAGTCGACTACTGAAGCATCATTAGTCGACTATCCACCTGTTAGTGGGGATTTCATGCCTTCTTCTATTGCTTGGATCATTCGTAACACTTTACGAATATTTCCAATGCGCACTCACAACTCCTTGCGTTGTGCATTCTCTCTTTAATAAACTTGATTACAACACTTGTGATTGGTCCCATACATCACATGTACATAAAGCTCATTCCTTCATTTCTCGTGAGAGGTCGTCACCTGTATGTGACTCTAATAGCCCAATTCTAATAAGCATTATCATATCGTGTTCAAGGTGCAGCAGAGGCGCTAGCATGCATATCATCACCCTTGTTAAGGAATCATCGTTTTTGGTTAGCATATAGACTTGAATCTCTTCGAACCAAATCCTGGGTCTTACAGTGACAGATTCGGTGTTGTCTGGTCCCTTTGTCATCACTATGTCGTTAAGGTGTCTAAGGTATGGTTATATGTATGCCTTGGCCAAGGACTTCACTATGGATCACACTGTACTCTCTGCAACACTAACCTCCCATGTCGGAGGAGACGAATCCCATCTTGATGTCTAATTCCTTCACATGCTTCTGACTATACCTGGCGAGTACCTACATATTGGGTGTTATACTAATATTTGTTATAAGCCTAAGTATAGCCTTCCACACGCAAGGTCGTCAAGCACATCTCAGGTAATAAGCACATCTCATGCAAGGTTGTCAAGCCTAAGTATAGAGTTCCACATGCCTAAGTATAGCCTTTCACAGGCTCTACCACGTGATCGTCTAGAGAGACTCATCTGTAAAAGTTGTATAAGATACCATCATAATTAGGCCTGAGTGAAAGTGTGAGATGTTGAGAGATGTATGCCCATGATGCCAATTATCTGTTTCTGCAACTTCTTGTTCAAATATAATAGTATGCTATTTGGTGCCCTTTGTCTGAGTATATAAATATATAAATGTTTGTCATCATTAATACTTAGATAAAGTGAGGCTTAATATGACGTCAAACATATATCGATATATAGATCACGATCATATGGAAGTGTTTTGACAGTCTGAAGCATAAGTCTTAAGCTGTGCATAGTCGTAGATGCATCGAGATAGGACATTGATGTATCATATATACTATTATGTTTATGTCTTCACCAAGTGCTTATGGCGATGATCTCATTATCATTTAATTTGGTGAAATCAAAAACGAGACACAGGTGCTCATTAGAGAATGAGTTCATTGGACGACCCAATGAGAGCTGCCAAATAGTGGCACATACCGATCTGTCAATGGTAGCTCTCAGTCATGATAGGCAAGCTGATCCTCTGACTTGAGGTAACTGTACAAGCTTGTGCGTGAATGATATCACTTAGATCTCTGACCTAACTTCTAGGAAAGGTCTGTCGAAAGGTCTGTCAAAAGGTTGGGTAGCATTTAAAGCATACGAGTGGAGTAGTTGATAAGATAAGGATTTGTCTCTCCCGTTGTGGGGGTTAATGTCGCAGAGTCGGTACAGTCCTTAGAGAAATCATTGGCGAAGTATATTGGATGGGATCACAATGACAATCTAAGAATGAACGATATTGACTCGATCGTAGAGCTATTAGGGGTTGATAGTCAACCATATCCTATGCTTCGCAGCAGCATGCTTTATGACGAAGGGATTAAAACTGCAGCAATCATCACTGGCATAGCCAGGGTAGTTCCGACAACACTCATGTCAATGGGGTAGACCACATAAGGATGATACCGAATCAGGGATAACAACTACTGCTTGTAGGCACTCTCGTCAGGGGCTATGAGTCCCACCTGTTTTAAGGTCAGGCTGTAGGGTCTCACTAAGGCTAAGGTCTTCGTCTAGGTATTAAGAGATAAAAGGTACATGCATATAATACATGAGAACTAAAAACTTTGAAAAGTGTTTGTGAAGGAGGTTTCGGTCATATAGGATGTGATGCGAGAATCGGGCTATTTAAAAGAGCATAGAAAACCCTATTAATGGAAACTTGGGTCTGGAGCATGACCGGACCAAGATGCTTTAGCCCGAGCACGGACTCCAGCTAGCCCAGGCATATGGCTCGGGATGCCAGCCGAGCATCAGCTCAGGCTCACATCCAGAGCCAGAGCTAGATAACTCAGGCAGCGGCCTGAGCACGGACTCGGGTGCAACCCAAGGTTGGGTTCAGCCCTTTTAGGCCTTGGATATGGGGTCATCTTTAACAACAGATTTGAAGAGTCAAGTGACCTTGAAAATGGGTGATGTCAATTTCTATGCATTCTCGGTATGAAACACTTCGAGATAATATCTTGATTGGCTTTTGGGGTTCACATCAGAGGGAGAAACAATTGCTCAAAGTTGATCATCCGCAAGGAGAAAAACTTTGAGTCAAACGGGTTTCTCTGAATAGTCCCACATCGGGAAGGACTTTGGAGAAAGGTTTAGCTCATAGTATTAATATGGATCATTCCCTTTTATCCAAAACACACAATTCTTGATCAATGGAGTGCTTCATATTTGAGAGAGCAAACCTCGATCTAAAGGCAACCAAATTTAAGTTCTTTCACTTTTTACCTCTTTACTCCTATTTCAGGTTCTAGCAAGACTTGGAGGGAGTTCGGATCTTCCAAAACTTGACTAGGATTCTAGCCAAGGTGAAACTTTCTAGGACAAGTGGTCGCTCGGTGACGAGGCAATGGATCGCTTCGAGTCACTCGCCCAAAAGGAATTGTTTTGCAACTGTAAGAACAAAGGTATGTTCTTTATCTAAGTAGCTTTATTTTAATAGCAGTTTTATGGATATATCCATGAGAGGATGGTTTGCCTACCTCCTGGATAGTATATATCCTGCATAGGTTTTGTTTTTCCATAGGGTTTTTTTCAATAAAAATGTGATTTTTATGTTTTGTTTACTTTTGCTTTCTTCCAACATCTGTTAAGCCTTGGGCTACATGATGGAAAACACCTATGGTTGGTAATTAAATATAGAAGCAGTTTACAAGTCGTAGACCCAATAACTCAATAACTAAACTCAGTTTACCACTCAGCAAAAAACCGTAACTTTTCAATTAGCAGGCCCAAGCCCGTAAGGAAGAATGCAAGGAAACATCTAGGATCAACCGTAAAGCAGTGGACCCTAAAGAGAAATAAATATAGAGTAAAAGCCTAGAGAATACAGCCGTAAACCCAAAGACCCAGCATCCATCCAACAAAGTACACTATGATCGACTGCAGGCAAAGTACACCCAGCAGCCACAGTCAGCGTAACGACACACGGCCCAGCTATGTTGGCAGTGGAAACCCCCCTCCAACGGCCAACCGTGGAACTAACCCAACCAACCATTAAGAGTCGTCGGTAATGGTGAGAGTTGCCACCACGATGACGTGTCGAGAAATTCTCGCATAGGGGAAAAACTGTTAGTTATTAAGTTCAAGATCAATGTTGTTTTGATGATGATCAACATTATGTTGTGTGTTAATCATCTATTATACATTTGACAGTGTTTTTTGAATCTTAGGGCTGACTAGGACAAGCTGACTAGGACAAACTGGTTGGTAGAAAGACGGCTCAGATTAAAACTAGGGGAATCAACGGCTGAGATGAAGTTTTGAGAGGAATTATTTGTATTTTGGAAGACAGCCTTTTGATTTGTGGGTCCCATTTGATAACTCTTTGCGTGACATGGGGGAGAGCAAGAGCCTCTTTGTATTAGGGAAGAGCAAAGGTGTTTTTGGGGGAGAACAACAGACATTTGATTGTTGAGAGATTTCCCAAGAAAGTAGCAATAAGTGCTGTGACCTGACCTCTCTTTTGCCCCTGTTTCAAAAGGGCTCCTCGATTCACGCACACTCTCTCACAGCGTAAAAAAGCAATTAACCTCACAATTTCTCACAGTTCAAACCTCAAACCTCACTCCTCTATCAATCTCTATCTCTCCTTCATCCCCATTACTTTGAGAGTTTGTTTCAGCAAGAAAGCTCCAGTTCCTCCTCCTCCAAATGAGAAGATCGAGAAGACGTACAACACCAACCTCCAAGAAGGGCAAAACTTTGAATAAAAACGATGAAGAAAAGAGAGAACCCATCCGGAGAAATCGCGAGTTACCTTGATTGCAGTGGGAACCGAGAGTGATTTCTCCACTGTTATTTTATTTTTTTCCACTGTTATTTTACCTTTTATTGCAGTGGGAACCGAGAGTTGATCGACCCAACGATGCTCTAGATCCAGCAACGTTCGAGCTCAATCCAGGCCTTCCAAATCATCCGACCAAGCTCCTGACATAATCAAAAAGGGATGGTCGCGGCCGATTCGAGGAGATGATCACGGCCTAGGCTCGATCTGATCTCCCTCTAAAATTTACATTTTGATCCCCCCTGTAAACTCGATATTGATTTATTCCAATAGGAGAAAGAATGGTGAGCACGAACGCTTCATCGTTGAAGGACGAGCCTGACGACATAAGGAACCTGTACTTCTCAGAGATGTGGAGCCCGTTATTCCAACCGAACCATTTGACCATTGTCCAGGACGAGGATTCGTCAAAAATGATCTCGACGTCACAGGGCTTTGATTGCAAGCTCAGCTTACCGAGTTCAGAACTCAGAATCGGCCAACTTTGGCTTTTTATTTTATTTTTTTTTTGATTTTCTCACCCTCCATTCAATGCAGTTCATGTGTTCTTACTATAGAAGGCTAGGCTGACCGGCTTCTGTGTTTTATGCACGTTACCCTATCAAACGTCACCAGTCCAGTTAAAACTATAGTAATTTATTGGGTAAATATAACTAAACCCTCCAAGTTTTGATTCAATTCTTGAAAAATTTTACCTTTTTTCAATCACGTGTTCCCAACCCTTCTTGGAGGTTTGATAAATTTAAGCAACCTCCAACATCAACTGCCCCTCTCTTCTCCTTCTTCCAACCCTTCGAAGAAAAAGGGTAAGCTTTACCATCGTCACAGTTTATCTTAATCTGCAGCCGGAAGACAAACAACGGATGAATGGATGCAAGCTGTTTCATATGATTCGATTGTATTTTGAACAGGACGGCATGTTTTGCGAAAGTTTTGGGGAATCTTTAATTTTGGTTGGGAACTGTTGGGGGGAAAGACAAAATTTTGAAACTCCTCGAACCATGGCTACTACGGCTATGGACTCCCACGCTCGAGGAAAGAAGTTACTAATAGGGGCTTCCAATAACAATAGTGTCAAGGGTAGAGTTGGGATTGTGATGCCATTTCATGTGGAAGGCCGGTGACAAACCGAGACGAATAGTGTCAAGGCAATTGAAAAAGCATTCTTTAGTCTTTCACTCACTCTCTTCTCATAAATGCAAACCCAAAGCACGTGACAAAAAATGGCCATCTCTTCTCATCGCCCAAAGGTCGATGCAAAAAAACACTACACATGGATTGAAAGCCAAAAAACTGGGACGGATTGAGACGGATTTTTTATGGGTGGAGCCAAAAAAACTGCACAAGGATAGAGACAGATTTTTTATGGGTTGAGGCAAAAAAAAATGAGACGAAAAAATGAGACGTATCCATTGAATGTGTTTCAATCCACCGAAGTTTAATAATCTGTGGATTAAAGTGGGTCCAACACGCCTACTTTAAGTCACTGAAGACAAAGCCCAGAAACTAATAGACATATTTAATAAACACTAATAGACATAATAAGTCACTAATAGTAGACATATTAATCCATTGAACTTAATCCACTGAAGTCTTATATTTAATAAACACACCTAATTTAACTAATAGACATATTAAGTCATATTATTGAAGTTTAATAACATGTGCAAAGTACGTCCACTTGCATTAAAGTCCATTGAAGTTTGAAAAACTTTGATTCAAAACATTTAATAAACCTTAGCCCGTCTAAAGATGGAGTGGAAAAGACGATCTTAACCCACGGGAATCGTTCCCAAGGCAGCTGGAGAGGGCTTGCTGTAATTAACCGCGCCGAAGGCACCCGCTAAATTTTTTGCGACGAATTTTTTGTTCCGCACCGAATGCGCCCCGCATAATTTTTCCCGCTAATTTGTTGTTCTGCATCGAAGGTGTCCGTGCCGAATTTGTTGTTCTACGCAGAATTTTTTGTTCCGCACCAAATTTGTTGTTCTACGCCAATTTTTCAAAGGCACCCGCACCGAATTTATTGTTCTATGCCGAATTTGTTGTTCTGCACCGAAGGCGTCTGTGTCGCTAAATATTTTTACGCTATTTTGTTGTTCTTTTTAATTTTGGATGTGGAAATAATTTTTTTGGGTGACAAAGATTTCGCGGGGAGAATCTTAAATGATCCGTGCCCGCGGGCACGGGTTATGACTAGTCTTATATATTTTAGTCTCAGATTTACTAATGATTATGTTGATGGAGACAAAGCATATTGGTGATGGGTTGATGGAGTCAATGATTTGTAGCAAAAGCGTTGCATGAAGAATGAAGATCTCAAAGTGTAATTTTATATTTTCTTTATGTATTTTGGTTTTACATAGAGCATCTGTAGCCTTGAATAGATGTGCATACACACTCGTTTGCATCATTTCCATCATATTGTATCTTAGAATTCATCTAGAACCCATCCCATTTGATCCTATGCTCAAAACACTCTTTATAGTGTACTTAGAGAAGGATCAGATGTCTAGTATAGGCGTACCAGACATCTGGCATGTCAGCTTTTTGTTTGCCTGACATAGCCATGTACCAGCCGTCTGATGTTCAAAAACCAGATGTCTGAACAGTTGCACAGACGTCTAGACGAAGAACTCTAGACGATTGAACAAGGTGAGCTATTTTTCATCAACTGTCTGTTTTTCTCATCTAGAATTACCGACCGTCTGTAGAAGTCTTACCAGACGACTGAACATTTGACCAGCCGTCAGACAAGTGTTCTGCAGACATCTGGTTATCTTATGTTGGATTTTCTGCAATCTGTTTCAGTCTTCAAACCTCTGCCAATTTTTCTATGATTAGAATTTCTCATCCATTTTTCGCTCATTGGATTGCATTCTTCACTATCTTTTCAATGCATCTTAAATCACCTCAATCGGAGCTTATTTGTGTCTATTATGATTGCTTTGGTGATCTGTTGGTTTTCTGGGTAGAGTTTGTCAGGCACTGTATGATGCTGGATTAGACATCTAACCAGGCTTCATTAAACGTCTTATAGGTCTTCATCAGATGTCTGATCGACTCACAAATCTAGCTGTTGGGTTCTTTTAGCTAGCCATTTCTAGCAGTTATTTTTTTAGTGGGTTGTTTTGAGGTACTATTTAACCCACTTTGAGAGGCAGATTTGTGCACTCATTCCACATATATTGATAACATTTGAGAGTGCATTTGTGAGGGTTTTACTTCAAGTGATTTATTTTCCATCTTTCTCTCTTTCACTTGGTTAAAGTGTTATGCATTGATCTTCGAAGCTTCCAAGTGCATCAAGCTCATCTTCTCAAGCACTTGGTTTCCACACTTTCATGCCTTCATCTTCACATAGGTAATTGATTAGTGTTTTGTACCCCTTTTTCATGTACGTTTTGCGTTATTTCATTCACTGTTTACTTCTGTTCTCTCCTATTTTGTTTCCTTTTTTACTTTTATGGTCCATTTCATGCTTTTCAGGAAATACGTATCAAATCTGGACCATAGAGCGTGAAAAAGGCCCAAAAGAACAAAAAATTTAAAGACGGGAGCTCAAAGTGTGTAAAGGGAGATAAAGAAGAGGAAGTGACACAAAGACGCGGCGACGTCACTTGGATACCCAGCAGCTCAAGTCATTGATTCACATGGCCGTGTGAAGACACTGCAAACGGCCACATCACTGCTAAAAGAGAAGAGAGGAAGTCTTATTCGACGTGGCAGTGTGATGCAAACGAAGAGACCGCGTAAATCCCATAAGCATCAAAGGCAAACGGTTGCTTTATGCGACCGTTTTGAAGACCGTTTGAAGATCTGAAGCCGCTAATGACACGACCGCATGCTTCAACCATGTGGTCATGTCACTGTTACTACCGAGCCCCCCCCTTTTACGTGCATCGATGATGCGACCGTGTCGTTTTCGACGCGGTCGCGTCGAATATGGTCCTAGGTCAAAAGTGGGAGCCGTCAGGCTTAGTTACATTGTCTTTTTGGCATTTTTGGGGATTGTATATAAACTCTTCTTCCTCTCTGTGACCCAAGGAGATTATTTTGCCCTTTTTTTATAGAGTTTTCAAGTATTCTGTTTTCTTTTATTCTGCTAGCTTTTGTTAATTCCTTTTGTAACTCTTGTTTTGGATTGTCATTTTGATAATAGAAATTGTTTTCCCTACTCATTGCAATTGTAGATTGTTTAATTCCGAATTTCCCAATTACCTATTGCAATGGCTATTAAATATATGCTTGTGATTGAGTTCTCCATAATGGGTAGTGAGTAGTTTTTCATCTAGGGCAATGGGTTGAACCCCATTAAATATGGGCCATGGATTGGATGAATTGATTAATTAATTTTTTGCTAATTAATGATTTGGGGTATATTAGGATGCCAATTGTCAATGTATATTGGTCTCATCCCTTATGGATAATTAGATTAGCCGCTGGCGAGAGTTGGGACTAATCTAGGTTTTCGATCCCTACATTGACCGATACTATCGGTGTGGCCGACAAGAGTCAGGAACCGATTAGAGCCGTTCTAATATAGATCCAAATCCTCATCCACGAGAGTGGTATGGAGGAAGATTGAGGATATTAGTAGGACGTAATACACCTAACGTATATCGATGTGTCGGCGAGAGTCGACATCGATATAGTTTAGGTAGTCCTATCATAGCATCATGAGAGCGGGGGGTAGGGACAACATAAGGGACTATCCTATCATGAATCACGAGAGTGCGGGATAGGAGGATGCCCTTAGGTTAGACGACCTCTCCCGAGTCGCCAATGAATCCAACAATTAGTTAACCTTAATCCAATCTTAACCCTAAGTCGATGGCAGGGATACCCTAAGCCCTAGAGCTTTTATCCTCTAATATTTTCCCTAATTTTCATCTCAACCACCTATTGACCGTGTAGCTTTCTAACTTAGAAATAAATCGTACTCAGCGACTGCCTCCCTGTGGACGACCCGTATAGCGCTACGAGACGTCGTGCGCTTGCAGTTTATAAATATTTAAACCTTTATCATGGACGAACAAGTTTTTAGTGCCATTACCGGGGATGTAAACACAAGTTTGTGTGATGATGTTGGCCACTACCAGAGCTGTTGCGGCTCTTGCAAGTAAAATGGAAGGCTTGACGCAGCATATAGCCCAGCTAAGGTCGTGGGCAGCTTCCTTAAATCCAATTGTGTCAGTGAGCTATTGGACATATCATATGCAATAGCACATATATGACCAACATGAATTTAGAAACTATACCTATGATCCACTTTCTCACAAGCTTCACCAAAATTGGGCAAACTATTACATTCCTTATTACCAAGATTTACAAACGTGCCCAACTTCTACCTTTCTACAATTAACTCCACTTGAGATGATCTTGATGAACGGTGTAGCCACAAGGAACCCCAGTAGCGATGAATACTTCACTTCCTCTGAACAACTCATTATAGAACATGAACCAATTGCACTCAAGGAGGAAGCACCGTGAATCATTGAAACATGCTACCGGATAAGCATGTGCATGTCGACATTAGAAGAAGCTTTAATTTCAAAGACTAAAGATCACCAAGAACACCAGGCTCCTTGGTAGGACAGAATGATTCAGTTGGACCATATGGATGACGTCATATTGCCAGAAGCAACTTATAAGGTTTTGGTGTGCCAAGATAATGAGCCTTTAGAAGACGCACCTCAACATGAGGTAATGGGAAAAGAGGCTGTAAGGACCTGCCTCGGGCACGTTACTTATTTGATATTTGCACAGGTCCTGCAGGTTACCAGTGAATACAAAATAGCCACGAAGCAGAGATGTATAAAAATACCCAAATAGTGTCCAATTATTACAACCTATACTGTACAAAAAGTCTCAACAAAAATACATGTAAGAAAGAAAGTACATAAGTGCAAATAACTCTGAAAGCTGCGGTCCCAGGGTCGAATTCTGGTGCTATCAACTCAAGAGCATCTACCTCCTTATGTACGTCGTCTGTGTTGCCACGGAGATGGAACCGTATGTAAGTCACAACAATTCTAGCAATAGTAGTAAAAGCTGTGTACAAGCATGGGAAAGAACAGACTATGGAACTAACTATGCACAAAAAAAGGAACAATAGTCATATTTGCAAGTGCAATAAGTAAAGTATGAGAGCAGCAATGATGACATGGCATATATGACATGGTAATAAAGCAGGTAAAGTAACAACAATAGTAAAGTAAACAGGCATGTGGAGTAACAATAATAAAACAAACAGGTAGCAAAGGTAGTAAAGCAGGCTAAGCAGGTGAAGTAAAGTACTGGTGACTGCACATGTGTAGTAGGTAAAGTGCGTGTAATGCATAAAGTAGAGGTGATCATGCAAGCTACACTAGAACTATGTGGCTCAAGTCGGAGAGTACAATATGTGACCATTGAGTTCATTTCTTGCCTGGGCACGACCCAGATGAATGCCGAAAACACAGGCAGCTAGAAAGGATGCTGACACGGGCATCATATTTTTTGCCGAAACACAGGAAGCTAGAGATGATGCCAAAAACCCAGGCAGCTAGACATGTAGATTGAACTCCAGTCACTTCCGCACTCTCTCAAACTATGAGTTACCTCAAACCCCAGTGATGTGTCATGTGAATCTAGTACATGTTCCTTACAGGATGTTCCACAAGATGTTCCACAAGGTATTCCACTAGATATTTCACGAGATATTTCACGAGATAGTCCACAAGTTGTTCAACAAGATTTCCACACATGCTATTCCATTTGATAATTCGTTAGCATTTACTGAGTAGTAAATGGCATGCAGCAGGTGATGTATCCATAAGCAATCGTGCAACAAGTGTATACAAAGTGTATGTGTAGTTTTGCAAGTGATGGGGCATCAAAACACTGTAGACAAGTGTAAACGAGAGTTATAAGTTTACGTGCAATTGAAGAAACTCATTTGAAGTTAGTTAGAATCAATGGTTGTTCTGAGCCTATTTATAAGCATCCTAAGTTCATGCTTTTACACTGGCTTAACTTCTAAAACTAGAATTACAGTGACTTACTATCGATATCGTCGTAGAAGAAGATGTTAGAGCTAGAGGAGCTGGTGCACGAGGATTGGTACCTGCAAACACTAGAAACAGTCGGTTAAAGAATATAACCTTTTCTATTTA
The DNA here is from genome assembly GCA_030789695.1 of Scilla litardierei. Classification (NCBI taxonomy): domain Eukaryota; kingdom Viridiplantae; phylum Streptophyta; class Magnoliopsida; order Asparagales; family Asparagaceae; genus Scilla; species Scilla litardierei. The sequence goes on from CM061142.1 coordinate 383,064,995, forward strand.
TTTAACCTGATCTTTTTGATTTTAAACTTGATTGAAATGGTGTCGAAAAGCGTTCTAAATTTTTATAGAAACTAGATATGATGAAAATAATTTTTCTGTAGGAGGAAATATTTTTCTGAAGCTTATATTAATTTTTATAATTTTTAAAAGCTCAAAAATAATTTAAAAACTATTTTTCAATTAGTGACATAATTATTCAAACATTTCTTATGGATGCAATACATATCAGAATGTTACGAGTGAGCTGTCAAAATGACCGTCTCGGAGAGTTCTATAACATATATTTTTCTCACGTATCAGTGTACGTGAAAATAACAAGTTACCGATGTTTAATTGAAAAAGACGTATATAAGTTTTAGGTTTAAAAATTAATTCTGGAAAAACTAAGCGTCTGATTGAGATGAAACCAGCGCCACTGGGTCCAGAAGTCATTTCTAATTTTCTGGAGCTAGTCTCACATTTTTCTAAGGCCTATATGATTACTTATGAATTTAAAGCTAAGAAACCAATATTATTTAATTTGTAAAATATGGAAATACGCATATTATACTATATACGGATTCGTATATAAAGAGTATATGTTTTAATATCACGTATTTATGTCACCCTCGATCGTACATGGGGCGGGGCGGTTCTCGTCGGCGGCGACATAGCGACAGACGGCGGTGCTCTGGGAGGAGGCGGTGGCGTCAGGTGGATGAGCGGCGTTTAAAGGTGGTGGTCTCTGGAGACTAGAGGCGACGCTCCTGGGCGACAGCGGCGATTCTTCAGGGTTGTGGAGGCATCGGCGGAGCGGGCTCGTCGTGGGCACGAAGGAGGGACGTCGGAGCGGAGAGCTGAAGCGGAGGCTTGGCCTCGTGGAGCTTGTGGGGCGCTGTTTTGAGGGTGTGCAGTCAGATCGAGAGCACGACGTAGGCTGCATCAGCAACATGGGGAGCTACGGTGTTTGGGGCAGCGGTCTGGGTGTGAGTTCGGGCTGCAGGCGGGCGCTCCGGGTTCGTCGACGAAGGGAGTGGGGTTCACTGGGTGGCGCAGCCGTATGTCTTCAAATGGACTCGATAGAGGTGAGGCGGAGTCACGGTGGATGAAGGCGGGGAGATGCACACGGAGGAGCGTGGGAGCTTTGCCGTAGCGATGGCGCTCACCGTTGTTTGCCGACGGCGTGTTGGAGACAAAGAGAGCAAGAGTGAGAGAGTGAGGGGTGGTGTTCGTCGAAGCGGATGGAGGGGTCGGTGGTTTCTCACCGGGAGCGGGGAGTGCCTGGGTGAGAAATTTTTAGGGGAGGGGGTTTTGTTTTGCCCTGGGGTGAGTGTGGAAGAGGGATAGGGTTTTAATATGATAATTAAATTAATATAAAATTAAGTATTAATTAAATACTTAGTCAAAAATTAATTAGGGTAGGTGATGGAAATTTGACTAAGCTTGGAAAGGGGTGAGGCATGAACCTCATGTTGGCATACGGGTAGGGGTTAGGTAATTTAATTAATTCGGTTTGGTTAATTAAGGTAATTAGTAAAAAGTAAAACCACATTAGTGAAAGTATTTAGTAGAATACAAAAACGAAATTACGATTTTCCCCTGGTAGCAAATGTGCCCGAAAAATTACAAAAACATATCCACGGGATCGTATCGTCGCGAGGATTGCGACGAGATCCATTTTGGGGTTTGAGCTATGGAGATACTAGTTTTAGGCCAAAACGTTCAGGACACGGGTTTGCGGGTTCTCTATTGGTTTGACTTCAGAAAATTACGAAATTAATATGGAAAGCCCTAAATGATCATAGAATGATACCGTAGAAGTTTGAAAATATTTTGATGATGTTTGTATAGAAAATTAATTCATTAAGCCAAAATAGTAATAATTGAAAATGAATTTTTATCAAAATTGTTTAGAGGTATTTGATGAAACCCGAACTTAGTAAAATACTCGGGTATAACTAGTTGGATACTTCAAAATATTTTTATAAGAAATTTTTGAAATCATAAAACTCATGGCGAACCATTATCAAATAGTTTTAAAAAAAATGAAAATAGGTTAAACACGTAAATAGTTGTGTTGATGAAAACATGCCGTTACAGAGGACGTCAAACCCCCTGAGGTAGAACTCAAACCTCTCCCTCCTAATTTAAAATATGTATTTTTAGGGGAGAGCTCCACTTAACCTGTCATCGTAAATGCCTCACTAACTAACACTGAACTTGATAACCTTCTATCCATTCTGAAGAAATATAGAAATGTCATAGGATACACTATCGATGACATAAAGGGCCTTAGCCCCGGTCGATGCACACATAGAATCCTTCTATAGGATGACAATGCCACCTCTATTGAGCCTCAAAGGCGACTTAACCCCAATATGAAGGAGGTGGTTAAAAAGGAAGTTTTGAAATTACTCAAGGCAGAAATAATCTACCATACCTTTGACAATAAGTGGGTTAGCCTGGTTCAAGTGGTTCCAAAGAAAGGGGGAATGATGATAGTGAAAAATGACAAAAACGAACTCATACCTACTAGGAATATCGCCAGTGGCGGATGTGTATCAACTATAGAAAACTTAATAAAGCCACCCGCAAGGAACATTACCCCCTTCCATTCATTGATCAAATGCTTGAGCGCCTAGCTAAGCTTTCACATTTTTTTCTTCCTGGATGGATATTCTGAATTCTTCCAACTACCCATCCATCTCGATGATCAAGAGAAACCCACATTTACATGTCCATATGGCACATTTGCCTATAGGAGAATGCCGTTTAGCCTACGTAATGCACCTGCGACTTTCCAAAGGTGCATGACCGCCATATTCTCTGACTTCGTAGAAGATATCATGGAGGTGTTCATGGATGATTTCTCTGTTTATGGCATAAGCTTTGATGCATGCTTAAGGAACCTGAGTAGAGTGCTACAAAAATGTCAAGATGTCAATCTAGTCCTAAACTGGGAAAAGTGACATTTTATGGTGCAAGAGGGGGTAGTTCTAGGACACGTCATCTCTTCTCGAGGCATTGAAGTTGATAGATCCAAGATAGAGGTCATAGAGGGGCTACCACCCCCCACTAATGTGTGGGGAATTAGAAGTTTTCTTGGTCACGCAGGATTCTATCACCGCTTCATCAAGGATTTTTCTAAAATCGCGACCCTAACGGAGCTATTGGCCAAGGATGCCCCTTTTATATTTTCTGATGATTGCAGTGCAGCTTTTAACGGGTTAAAAAGGAACTCACCTCTGCACCTATCATCCAACCCTCAGACTAGAGCTTACCATTCGAGCTAATGTGTTATGCAAGTGATGTTGCAGTTGGTGCAGTTTTAGGACAAAGAAAAGACAATAAAGTTTATGCCATATATTACACGAGTAAGACCCTGGACAAATCCTAAAGGAACTACACCACGGCAGAGAAAGAATTGCTAGCTGTGATCTTCTCCATCGAGAAGTTCATGTCATACTTGGTTGGATCAAAAGTCATCATCCATACGGACCATGCTACTATCTGGTACTTAATGCACAAAAAGGATGCCAAACCTCGGTTAATTCTATGGATCCTTTTGCTACAAGAATTTGATCTGGAAATAAAGGATAAGAAAGGCACTGAAAATGTAATTGTTGATCACCTGTCACGCCTTGTTTATGAAGACCCAAACGACTCCCTACCTATGGACAATTCCTTCCAGGATGATCAGCTATTCACGGTTGCCCTAGCCGAGACTCCATAGTTTGCAGACATTATGAATTTCCTCACCTGTGGCATCATGACATATGACATAATTCTGCAGCAGCACAAGAGGTTCATGCACGACATCCTGAGCTACTTTTGGGATGATCCACTCCTTTATAGAACTTGCATTGATGGGGCCGTTAGGAGATGCATCCTGGAGAGTAAAGTGTCATCCTTCTTATCACATTGTCATAGTTTGCAATGTGGATGGCACACAAGCACAATGAAGACAGCAACAAAGATTCTTCAATGTGGATTCTATTGGCCTACGTTGTTCAAAGATGTGAATGTCTTTATCAAAAGGTGCAACAAATGTCAGAGGGTAGGTAATGTCTCTAGAATGAATGAATGCCGTCGAACAATATCATGAAGATTGAGATATTCGATGTCTGGTGAGTTGATTTCATGGGACCATTTCCATCTAGTCTATGGAACCAATATATATTGGTTACAGTGGATTATGTTTCTAAATGTTTTGAAGAAATTTCCTCGCCAACTAATGATGCAAGAGTGGTCGCCAAGTTCTTTAAAAGAAATATATTCCTTAGATTTGGGGTCCCAAGGGCGGTCCTTAGCAACGGAGGAAGGCACTTTATCGAGAATAAGTTCGAGGCCCTTTTGAGGAAATACGAAATATGTCAGCGCATTGGACTTGCTTATCACCCTCAGACGAGCGGGCAAGTAGAGATTTCCAATCAAGAAATTAACAATATATTGGAAAATACTGTAGCAAGCTCGAGAAGGGATTGGGCAATGAAACTAGATGAAGCACTATGGGCTTACCGGACTTCATACAAGACTCTAATTGGAAATTCCCCATATCGTCTGGTCTATGGGAAAGCATGCCACCTTCCAGTATAACTAGATCACAAGGCTTTTTGGGCTATCTGGCACTTGAACTATGATAGTAAGAGAGCACAAGAGCGTCGCCTCGTGCAGCTGGATGAGTTGGATGAATTCAGACTCAACGATTACGAAAACTCCTGTATTTACAAGGAAAATACAAAGCATTAGCACGACAAGCACATCATGAATAGGGAGTTCAAGGAAGGTGATACAGTTCTCCTCTTCAACTCAAGACTGAAGTTGTTCCCAAGAAATATACGATCAAGATGGTCGAGTCTGTACAAAGTCACACAAGTGTTTCCATATGGATCTGTTGAAATAGTTGGAAGGGGAGATCCTTTTAAAGTTAACGGGAAAAGGTTGAAACATTACATCACAGGATATCCCATTGGAGAGGAACAAGTTTTAATGCTATCACCTCAAGAAGAACCGTCACGATCAGGATCACTAAGCATCAAAGAGTCGAGGTGCCAAGAACCAAACATACTGAAGCTAAATAAGAATGTGATGATGCGTAGAGACGAAGAATTTCTAGATCTCTCCACCCTAAAGCCACCATGACCACATCAAAAGGGAGTCGAGCTCACAACTTAAAACAAGCGCTTTTTGGAAGGCAACCCAAGCCTATTAGTATCGTTTTTTTTCAATTTCAATCTCTATTTTAGTTTAGAACTGAATGAATTTTGCTTTTAATAAATCACCAAAACCCCACAAATAACTCAAAATTTGAATGTAGGAGGGAAGCGAGAGAATCAATTCTAAACGGCCGCATGGGATATTCCACGCGACTGCAAGGAGGAAAGCTAAAAAGGAGAATAAGGAGAGCCGAATTAGCATTCGACGCGGTCACGTTGCATAGATACAGACGATCGCTTCGACTGGGAGCAACTTGGAGGAGTTTTGAAGTCAAAATGTCCAATTCCACGTGATTGCTTCGTCAAAACGATGCGATCTCATAACACATCCCAACTCTCTGTTTTTTAGAACAAAAATCACCTCAACTGTCAAAACAACGCGACCATGTAAATCTTTCCAAATGGCCGCATCAACCCCCAAGTCCAAGGCCAAAAATTTATATTTTTTACGTGGTCATTTAAATTCAAACAAAACGATCGCATCCTTTCCTAAAATTTCAAAGCCAAAATTACCAATTCGACGTAGTCATTTCACCAAAGCGACACGGTCGCAGCCTACTTCAAACTCTATGTTTTTAGGCCAAAATTCGCTTCCACTGTCAACACGACACGACCGTTTAACCTAGAACTAAATGGTCGCATCGATCCAAATTTTTGAGCACCAATTCTTCCACACGACGCGATCGATATACCGATCAACGCGACTATGTCAAATCGACTGCGTCATATACAAAGTCCCTCATTTCTACCCATCCAATTGATGCGGTCGCTTCTCAAACGACGCGACCATTTCGCATGGTTACGTTGCTGCTCTATATAAACCCCAAAACTCCCACTCAGCCGTTTCACGCCTAAAAATCCCCGACTCTTCGACTTTCCTCTCTCAAATTCCCCAACTCCGACTACCTCTGACCACCTCAATCTCTTTCTCATTCTTCAAAATCACTTCGGCAACCTCCCTCCGCCATCAATCCTCTCCTCCACCAACATCCCCAGTCCAAACAACCAACAGCTAAACCCTAGACATGGTCGAGCATGTGTTTTTAGGCGATTTCAATCGACACGGCCACTCCTAAAGGGTTTGAATCAGTCACTACAGTTTACGAGCAGCTTGGGGGATTCTCTCTTGGCTTGGTGTATCAGATTATATCGAGGAGCTTCCATCACTTGGGTAAACTCTTTACATCTCATTAAAATTTTAAAATTTCTCGTTATCTTCGCTAATTTGCGTGGGTCTACACTTCACACACTCTTCATCATACCCATACTTCACTCACCATGCCTCCACACACACGGGGTAAGCACACTATTTCTGGACCAACCCGGGGTAGGGGTATAGCTAAGCGTCAGCGAAAACTTACTCTCGCTGAGACTCAAGCCATCGCTACTAGGGGTGACGCACCCGTAGGTGCCCCACAAGTAGACACCCTATGGATCACTTTCGCTGATGAACGTTAACGCGATACATATCTCTCCCATTACCCAAAAGGCATTGTCCCCACTAAATTCCTAAGCATAACACTCTATCATCACTTGGTCTTATTGACGGTGTCAGCACACTCATCCGCAACATAGGTTGGGATGAATTTATGGAGTGCAATGCCAGAATATACAAGAGACTCACCTTAGAGTTTCTATCCTCTTTTAAGATCCAACTGTCGGGGTTCTTGTTCCGATTACTCATGTCCACAAACTAACTGAACCCCCTTTTCAAATGGCCCTTGGATATGGATCCTGACACACACATACACAATGATCCTTATCCTGACGAATATAATCAGAACACCTTCTCGTAGCAGATTACTGTCCTTTCTTATTTTCCCATCACACGGGCAAAGACCTCCAGCATTATCCATCCGTTCCTTCGCATCATACATCGCATTATTGCGAATTCTATCTTCTGTAGATATGAGACTGGCTAGGTCTCTCAGGACAAGCTTTTCTTTCTTGGTGCATGACCCAACATGTGTTGTCCACGATGATGGCAATGCAACACCACGATACATCATTCATGCCAGGTATGGTTAACCCAGAGATTTCTACACACCCTCGCCAGCCCACAATCTCATATTTTCTACGGAGGGTTTATTATTATCATCGACATGCTTCCTCCTATCTCATACAAGATCCCCGATTCCTTGCATCCTGTCCTAGGCCCCACTTCCCTAGACCTCTCTGTCCTTGCCAACATGCATTGATAAAAGCTATTGGGGACAGGAGGTATATCTGGCTTCATATGATCCATCACATCCCCTACACTAGACTCCTAAAACTCTGCTCGTTTTGGTGTTGGGAGTGCCAAGCAGTGGATATTTCCATCTGATCCCAATCTTGCCCAGGGTGCTCAGGCACAACCTGCACAGCCTCAGCTTGACCCTACACAGCCTCAGCCTCAGCCCCAGCCCCAGCCCCAGCCCCAGGCCCAGCATCAACCTATCTAGGATCATGTCATCCCTCCTGGTCCCATACATCCATTACCGTTAGACCCACACTCCGTCAGTGTTATAGGAGTCTCGCCAGCATGGCGAAGCCTCTAGCAGCACTGCTCCTCCACCCTTTCTCATCTTGAGCATATCATTCCAGCGGAGGAGGAGCGTATGGATTTTAGAAAATCCACGATTAGCACCCTGACTAGATTCAGGGACGCCATATCTAGTTTAGGACATCGGTAGATTGTCTCACATCTATTGTCGCGACTCTCCAGTCGTAGTTTGACTCCGTCTACCGATGGCATCACGCTCAGGGTCATTATCCTCCTGTAGTACCCACCCTCTTATCCATACTACCATCATCTGAGCCATCACTTCCACCCACATCCTCAACCCAGCCACCACCTGATGGTGGCACTGTTTGATGGGATGACCTTTGAACCTCCCCCTGATCACTTGGCCCTCAATTGTAATGCCCTGCTAAGCTACTGCACAAGTACTAGATGGGGGGTGAATAGTACTTTAAAATAATTAAGAGGATAATTCCTAATTACCTTGCAAACTCTACCAATTAATGCGGAAATGCGGAATAGTAAATAATCGACAACAAATAAACAATCGCAAACAAACGATATTACTGGGTTCGGATCCACCCAAGTCTCCCTGACTTGTTCCCGGTGATCCTACGTCCCAACCACCTGGATCACTTCCGGATACTTGAGTTAGAAACCCTAACTCAAGATTTCCACTATGAAATACTTGTGAAAAACCTTCACAAGTCAAATCATACACAAATGAAATTGTGACTCCCACAACCCGGGATCACAAACAAACTCTCACAACTGAGAGCGAATCACTTACAATATCAAAGTAAATTGAAATGAAATGCTTACCACAAAATACCTATGCCTTGAGTAAACTTACGAATTAGGGAAAAGATGATTTTGGGGAAGATGAAGAGGCACCAAACCCTAGCTCCAAGTAGATGACCAGCAATGGAGAGATATGAGGTTGATGGTGACCTAGGATCAAGCACTTGGCTTGGAAGGCTCGCAATCAATGAATCTCTCTTTTGAAATAAGAGTGAGAAGAGATTCAAGATTGGAATGAATGAGCTTTGAATGAGAGGGAATGATTTCTCTTTGAACTCTAAACTTGTCTTAATATCAGACTTGAGTGCAATGAATGCAGCTCAACAAGTATATATAGGATAGAGGAAAGAGAGAGAGAAAAACGTTTCAATTAAAGCTCCAACGGCTCTATTCTGAACCAAACTAGTCGGTTAAAGAACAACCACCGACCGACTAGTTCATCAACTAGTCGGTCGGTCAATCAACATGAACCGACTAAGTGGTGAACATGGAATAGGTCGAAGTTCAGACTTAAGGAACTAGTCGGTCAAAGCACACTTGTCGACCGACTAGTTTCACAACTAGTCGGTCGGTGAGTTAACTTAGACCGACTAAGAGATAAAACACAAAGTTTGAGAACAAATAGAATTAGTCGGTCCAAGAACAAAAGTTGACCGACTAGTTCATCAACTAGTCGGTCGCCAAATGTACATGGACCGACTAACGACAAACAGTAACTTGGCATGTACAGTAGAAGCTCAACTAGTCGGTCAAAGAAGCATCACTGACCGACTAGTTCACAAACTAGTCGGTCAGTGAGTCAACGTAGACCGACTAACTGTAAACAATAAAGAGCTATGATTTGAGAAGGCAAACTAGTCGGTCCAAGAAGGATTGCCGACCGACTAGATCACCATCTAGTCGGTTGATTCTTCTTCTTGAACCAACTAACATGCACAAGAAGTCGTGAATCAAAGCGCGATGCTTCGGGAAAGTTAGTATGGACTTCTTACAAGTTCCTATGTCTAAGATAGGAGCGTTATGAAGATTAAAACGTAAGACCTACTCAAGGCTTAACATTCTACGAAACGAAGCTAAAAAGACTATAAATAAAACTTGACGAACCGTCTTCGAAAACTTCGATCCGAATCTTCATGACTTCTAAAAAGGTCCAAAAGCTTCAACGAAGCTTTAGGCATAAGATCACGTGCTTTGAGAAGTCTCGAGACGTCGCTTTGGATGTTCATATGAATTTGACGACGATCTCCATAACTGCGCTCACAAATTGTTAGTTCACAATATATTTATGTTTGTTCATCATCCAAAACCAAATCCGGGGAGTCCAATATCCAAAATTCTCCCCCTTTTTGGTGATGACAAACCAACATAAATAATAATCAAAAATAATGATTCAAATGTAATTTACTTACTCCCCCTGCATTGATGACACGTTAATTCCAAAATGAATAATAATAATACGCATCAAGCAGACGGGTAAAGTATATAAAATGAGAATCAACTATTGAAATTTAGGATTTGAAATCCAATTTTTATATCTTAACTCCCCCTGAATCTAACATATCAAATTAGATTCTTGGAAAAATGCTTAAATTATCATTTAGCACATGTCATTATTATATCTCTCCCCCTTTGGCATTAGCAAAAAGAGCGGGAGGAGATCAACGGCAACAACAATGGCTTCAAATAAAAGCACGGGAGTCGTAGAATACGACCACGGTCCAAATGAAACCAAAGAAAAATACGAATGAAATCAAGGCGTGTCAATGAGACCAAAGTCAAAAATCGATAAATAAAATCATAAAAACTCAAATTAATTTTACGAATTGAGTTATGGAATATACTCTCCAATATCAACATGCTTGGTTAATTTAGTGCATGGAAAATAATTCTATGTTTTCATAAAATGAATTCTATTTAACAAAGTATTATCGTCGAGCGACGAAATCAAAACATCAGAGACATAAAATATAAAATGTGCACAACAAAAATGAAATGTCAACATCGATGTGTGTGTGTATATATATATATATATATATATATATATATATATAAATGAAGCATGAGTACATCAAAGAGATACATCCGTCAACATACAAAATGAGATCCAACGATCGAAGCACAAAAGATACAACATCATATCACACATATATAAGGGTGTCACAAAACATATAACATCATCAGAGATACATCAGCATACATCCAAAAGTATCAAAAAATCATAACCATAAAGCCACCCAAAATATCCTAACCCACACTCTCTCACTACAAGATATCTCATCTAATGTGCATCGGGAGAGGCCTCAAAGAAGCTCAGGAGGCAGTGGTAGGATCTGCAGCAGCAGCAGGCTCTGCAGCAGGAGTGGCGGTCACCGGGTCAGCAGTAGTGTCCACGGGAGTGACGGTAGTGGTGATCTCTGGCACGACAGGTGTGGAGATCTCTGGAGCAGCAACGGTAGTGGCCTCGGGAGCACCAGTCGGAGCATCCACCGCAGGAGCGGTGGCAACAGGAGTACTCTCGGGGTCACCAGCAGAAGAGGCAGCAGCTCCAAAAGTGCCCTCGGGGCACGAGTAGAAACACGCACAAGCTCCTCAATCTCCTCCTCGTCCAACTCCTCCTCGTCAGAGACTGACAGAGGGATCTCAATACCAAGGTGACGAGCGATACGAGAAAGAATCTCCTCGATACGAGCATAACGAGACTCCACACGTCTCACTGAACGTGCGAGCTCGTCAAGAGTGGTAGAGGGAGCAGCTGAGGCAGAAGAAGAGGCAGACGTTGAAGATGTCATCCTCTGAACGTGACGGAGCGCCGCAAGAGGCTTCTTGACGGCCGTCGCGTTTAGAGGAGGACCAAGGGGACGCTCATCGTCAGGTGGAAGTGTGACACGGAAGTGGCGAAAAACTAGAGTCAACAAGCAAGGATATGGGATATGCGCAGACTTCGTGGACTTCCGGATACACTCGAAAGAATCCATCTTATCGAGTATGATCCGGGCCTAGTTAATCTCGCTACCAATGAAGATGGCATAGATCAACTTCAGAAATGGCTGGGAAGGCAAAGAGGAGGAGCCGTACTTAGGAAGTAAGCACGACTTCAAGATCAAATTCAGGACCCAGGCATTAGGCTTGAATGACTTGGAGGGGAGGCCAATCATGGCGGGAGGAATCTCATGAAAGATCTCAGAAAAGGATAACATGATCAAGTGAAGAGATGTCATCGACAGAAATGTCTGAAGGGAGGAGGCCAGACGACGAACAACCAATCAACTCTCCTAAGACTTCTGCCGTGAGGACTATCGGTGTCCCCAAAACAGTAGTCTCAATCGAGTGGGTCGCGTCGTACTGACCCCGGATCCTATTGGCGTAGAAAAGCTTCACTAGGCGAGGGTAGGGGTGAGGATTCGCTTTAGGGTCATATCGAAGGTAATCGATAATACCCGAAGACGACAGAAGATCTGCTAGCCCTATGAAGTCAGAAAACTGTATGAAATGCTCCAGAAGCAGCAGACAATGTTCGATACGGTTGTAAGCCGCGAGACACATAGGGTCATCGCGACACAACGAGATATCGACACCGCCAACCGGCATCAGAGCCTTTCCCATCGTATACCCCAAGCCAATGTGGTGATTGGCCGGAAGTAAGTCACTTAGGATTTTATCCAAATGGTCCTTACCCTTATTGAATTTATTAATTCGGCCTAATGTGTTCTCATATTTCTCGGTGAGAGAATGCATAGAAGCATCCAAAGTGGATACTTGCGATGTGAGCACATAAACACGTGATTTAAGATTCTCATTCTCAATACTCAAAGTCAAGTTTTGAGAAGTCAAATCCGCTATCTTGTGTTCCTCCGGATCCTCAATGCTAACATGTTCAAGTTGAGTCTTGAGATTAACAATCTCATTCTTCAACCCTTCAACAACGGTGTCGTTGTTGGTGCTGATAGTTTTAGGCGAGGTTTGGATGCTAGCTAAATCATCTTTTACTTTAGTGTATCTATTTACTAATTTAGTGTATTTAGACCACAATTGAGAGTTAGCATTTCTAAGGTCATCCATTTTACCTCATCGCCTTCGTTGTCGCTATCATTGGAGGAGGAATCTATATCTTGCTCCTCTCTAGCCATGAAGCACATGTGTGCTTGCTCCACTTTCTCATCATCTGACTCTCCGCTAGAGGAATCATCGGAGTCGATGAAAGTCCCGACAAGCCCCTTTTTGTTCCCTTTCTTGTACTTCTTGGACTTGTCGTACTTCGGCGCCTTCCACTTCTCCTTGTGTTTGTTTTGAGGACACTCCGCTTTCATGTGTCCGGGCTTGTTGCATTGAAAACACAAAGGGGAGGAGGCGTTAGAAGAATTAAACTTTGACTTGTTCTTGAAGTTACCTTTCCGGAAGAACCGGTTGAACTTCTTGGCCATGAGAGCCATGGACTCCAAGTCCAACTCGTTTTCTGAGTTTTCATCATCGGTCGATGTGGAAGTTGAAGGAGCGGCCTTGAAAGCAATAGCCTTCTTCTTTGGCTCGTCTTGCTATAGGTATGACTTCATCTTTTTTATCACTCCTTATTTTACACCCTTTTCCCGCATGTTTGCATGCCATTTTGATCGCCCAAATCATGTTTTTCACGATATATCGACGATATTGCGATGCTTTTCACGATTTGTTGTTTTTGTCGCATTTCAGGAGACTTGGCGCGATTAGGAGTGATCTCGAGATGCGTGTAATCTAGACGGCCACCGACGACCTCCCCGAGGGGTATTTTGCTGTTGGAGAGGAGCGGAAGAAGAATGGACGTCGCCGGAGCGACGAGGAGGCCAAAACGACCAGTTTGGGCATTTTTTGTGTCCCACTCGGCCGAGTGGAGGAGCCACTCGGCCGACCAGCGAGACACTGCTCGGCCGACCCGTTCAGACACGACTTCCATGTGTACTCGGCCGAGCGACGGAGACCACATCGGCCGAGTGACGATACCACGTCCGCCCGAGTGGCGCCCAGACGAAGGCCCTCAAAAAGACCGAAGTTACTGTTTTTCGGCCATCTGAGCCTCAGAAGACCCACTCGGCCGAGTGGCAAATCCCGTCCGCCCGAGTGAAGTGAAGCCATCGGCCGAGTGACGACAACTCACTCGGCCGAGCCACCCCCGAACTGAAGACCCCTGAAGCCCCCGACTTACTGGAAAATTGACAGGGTTTTCACTCGGCCGAGCGACTTTTGTCACTCGGCCGAGTGCGATGCGCAGCCTGTAGCGAAATTTGCGGAAAACAGGCTGTGCAGGGGCGTTTTGGTCAGGATTTTTAGACGATTTTTGGGGCTATTTAAGCTCTGTTTTTACCCTAGTTTTGAGAGCCACCTCTCAGATTTTTTGCAGCTTTTTGAGTCTACTTTTTAGCTTTATTAATTGTGATTGGTGAAGAGAAAAACTTGGATTTTTGTTGGGTTGATTGAAGATCTACATTGGTTTGCACTTCTCTTCCACAAAAACTCTATTTTTATTGTTTATATCATTGTTGTGATGAATTCCATTGTCTATTTCTTTGCCAATTATTGTGCTATTGCAATGATTAGTGAGTAGTCTCCACGTCTTGGGGCGTGGGGATGAACCCTACGAGCCCAATTTCGTATTTGTGTTGAATTGGTAGGAATTGAGCTAGGACTGTTATTAGGGATTAGATTGGGATCGAATTACTACGGATAGCTAGGTATTCACATCAATTGGGATTTGCAAGAGATTGGATCCCAATTCGATGGGAAGCCCTAGAAATCCGAATTGGGTTGGAGTCGGATTTTCGAAGTATCGGTTTGCAAGAAATTGGACCGATGCCAGGATCTCCGGTTGCAATTCCGTGCCGATACCCGTTTGCAAGAGATTGGACGGGTAGGAACTATCCTAATCTAGATTGTGGACCGAGTTTGCAAGAGATTGGGCTCGGTGCGCAATTGGACGATGATGTTGACCCTAATGCTAGCTTCCCTAGGCTAGGGTTTGCAAGAGATTGGACCCAAACCTAGGGAAGCTATAGACCGGCAACAGCGCGAGAGCGTGAGCTTGGTTCCACATTTAGTTGCAACTAGTTCATCCGAATTCTCATCCTAGCGATTTCGATACCGGCGAACCACAATGGTGAAATACGGTGAGTAGTGGGGATTCCCCATTCCCTAGGCGTTCTCTATTTGATTTGATATTTCGCACTTTTGTCTGACGATTGTGACAGGATCGGCCAAGGCAATTATCCCTCTAAATAGCCAGGTTGATTAGGAGCAAGCACGGTCATTCGTCCTCCCTGTGTTCGATACCCGCTCGCCGCTATACCGTGCGCTTGCGGTAAAACTACAACCGTCGCCTCGGGACGTGTACGCCGGGGCGCGATCAAGTTTTTGGCGCCGTTGCCGGGGAGGCGATTGCGTTTGATTCTTTTTCACCTTAGCTATTTCTTTCTTTTATTTTCTTTTTATTTTACCTCTTTTACCATTATTATTTCCTTTGCTATTCTTACCTAACCCTTCCACGGTGCTAATCATCTCTTTGAAACTCTGTTTTCCCTGTGCATGTACACGAGATCTACGGCGGACCCCGAAGCCTTATTATTCGATCCCGAGATCGAACGTACCGCGCGGAGACTCAGAGCGGAAAGGAGACAATATCCGGAAGGGCAGTTTATGACCAACCGGGAAACTCCCGAAGAATTGGCGGCGAGAATGGCGAGAATAATTTCTATTCGCGATAGGCTTCGGCCTAAAACCTCTTCTACTACGTCATCCATCGCCGTGCCGGAGTTGGCGGCCGACAAGAACTTCGAGCTGAAGACGGGATTGGTGGTTTTGATGCAACAAGACCCATTTCATGGGAACGCTCACGAGAACCCCCACTACCACATCCAATCATTCTTGTCGAAGTGCGCCACTTTCCAAATGCCGGGGGTCCCGATTGATGCCATCAGACTGCGCCTCTTCCCCTTCACGCTAAAGGACAAAGCACTCTATTGGCTGAGGACGCAAGCTGACGGAGTTTTCACCTCTTGGGACGGGTTGGCGGATGCATTCATTGATAAATTCTATCCACCATCCAAGACGGTGAAGATCCGGAGCGCTCTCATGTCCTTCAAGCAAGGACCACATGAGACGCTCTATGAAGCTTGGGAGCGATTTAAGGATTTGCAGCACCAGTGCCCGCACCACAGTATAGAAGATTGGGAGTTAGTGCATAGCTTCTACAACGGTCTCCAACCGGGGACCAAACAAATTATTGATGCCGCGGCGAATGGTGCAATCTTGCCAAAGACTCCCGAGGAAGCTACGGCCCTAATTGAGGAGATGGCCTCTAATAACCAACAATGGGGCGATGAGCGAGGACACTCTACGTCCTCCTTAAAGCCGACTAGCATCTACGAGGCAAAGGCCGTAGCGGAGCTTACGAGCAAATTTGATTCTCTCCACAAGGTGGTGGAGAGATTGGAGAAATTCATCACTGAGCCCCAAGGAAGCCCTTCCACCTCCGCACCGGCAAGCCAAATGAGTGATTGGCAAGACCAATCTCAAGCCATGTATTCGGGAGGAGAGCAAGGAGAAGGATCCTTGGAGCAAGTGCAATATGTTGCGGGGAACCAAGGTTATTGGTCCAATCCGGCCGCAAGAAATCACCCGGGATTCTCCTACGCCAACAATGAAGGAGCTTTGAACCCGCCGCAACAACCGCCTAATCAAGCTCGACCACCACCACCCCAACAACAATACTATCCGCCGAGGGGACCTACACAACAAAACTTCCAACCAAAGCAACAAGTCCCACCTTATAGGCCTCCCGGATACAATCAAGGGTGGAGGAATCAAAACCAAAACCCTCCGCAAGCTCCACAACGATCCGATTTCGAAACTAGAGTGGAGGCGTTCATGGTCGAGCAAAATAAGGTGAATGCTACTTTGAAGGCGGGGCAAGAATCTCTCAATACCGTAGTGGCTCAAATATCGGAGCAATTGGCATTGCTCAACCGGAACACTCAAAGATTGCCGGCGCAACCGGAGCAAAACCCACGGGGCAACACGGGCCACATCAACGCCGTGGTTGCCGTCACTACTAGAGGCGGGAAGGACACCACCCCCGCCATGATTCCTATTGAGGAGGCCGTGGAGGAAAGTTTGGAGCCGGTTGAGCCGATAGTCGAGATTGAAAAGGAGAAGGAGCCACAAGACAAGGAGAAATCTAGGGCGGAGCTATTAATTGAGGAGAGGCGCTTCATGCCACCGGTCCCATTCCCCCAAAGACTAGCGAAAGCGAAAATGGAGAAAAGGCTAGCGAAATTCCTCGAGTATCTAAGAGGAGTTAGCCTAAATATTCCCTTCCTTGACGCCATCATCGAGATCCCCACATATGCCAAATTCTTGAAGGACTTGATTTCGGGGAGAAAGAGGAAGGAAAAGATCATGCTAGCCGAGGAGGGCTCTTGGTTCACCAAGAGAGAAAAGGAGCCGTCAAAATTTAAAGATCCGGGGAGTTTTCAGATTCCTTGCACGTTGGGCGGCGTGCCTCTTCAAAAGGCGTTGGTCGATCTTGGGGCTAGTGTGAGTCTCATGCCCCTCTCCATGTTCTTAAAGCTTAACACCGGGACGAAGTTGAAACCCACCGACATGCGCATTCAATTAGCCGATGGACGGATAACAAGGCCGGTGGGGATTGCCGAAGACATCCCACTTCAAGTCCCGGGTGGAATATGCTTGCCATGTGACTTCGTCATCATGGACATTAAGGAGGAGGGAGACACCTCATTGATACTTGGGCGCCCATTCCTCGCCACCGCCGGAGTCATCGTCGACGTGCGCGAAGGTACCTTAACCTTAAACGTCGGAAACATCGAGGTGGAGCTCCACATTCCCAAGGCAATGAAGCACATGCCTTACCATGAGGAGCTCGATTATATGGACCTCCTTGATGAGGTGATAGAGGAGGCGATTCCTCACTCAATTGGTGCCCTTTTTGATGAAGAATTGGATGAAGGCCCGGATTTAGGCCATGAGGACAATAATGATGATTCCCCCGACTTCTCCGCTGATGAAGATGAAGGCGACGCTGATGTCGCAAGGATTCGAGAGCTCTGCAAGCTCTCGAAATCAAAGTCTCCAAAGAAAGCTCCGCCGGTACGGAAATCGGCATCGCCGGCTAAGCCGTTGACCGGGGCAAATGCTAGCTTGGGGGAGCCTCCCCCTAACACCATTCGGGACAAGAGACCTCCGAGGGAGACCGCTACGCCGCTACGTTCGAATCCAAGCGCGCTCCCCGGAAAGTTTGACGGGTGCATCTCATATGCACCAAACATCCCGCATTGATTGAAAATTATAGGGGGTCGAGCTCACGACCTAAAACGAGCGCTTGTCGGGAGGAAACCCGACGGTTTTTGCTTTATTTTCGCTTTTTCTTTATTTTTGTTTTAGAAATTTCTAGTGTTTTGAGTCACCCGACCAAAATTTTGTGATAACGGGTCCTATTTTTCTTGACAGGAGAGAAGATAGGTAGATCATCATGAGGAGGATGAACGAGACGATGAGGAGCGCCCCAAGAAGGCGTTCGACGCTTAGGAGGAGCATGAAATCGACTGGAGAAGGAAAGACGGAGTTTAGAGCCCAAACGAAGACAAGACTCGTTCATAGTTTCTCCGGGGCGAACCCGTATGGCTTTGATACCAATGTAGGATCCTGTCCAAAACAGAGTTAGGATCGATAACATGAAGTTTAGACTTACGCTTGCGTATGCGGCACGGTAGTCTACGAACTTCGCCTTCGGATTCGCCACGACGGATCGAGTCTTCTCACGAACGGAGTAAGGCTACTAATCCACAATCTAAATCTCTACTTTAGATTAAGAACTTGGATAAGAGGGAGAGAAAGGATTTCTGCAGAGCTTCGCTAGGATGAAGATGCATGCATGAATTTCATGCAAATGGTGTAAGGAAATGGCTAACCCTTGGGTCTTATTTATAGCCCCCAAGGTAGTTATTTTAGGATAAATTGTTCCTTTGGAACAATTTAACTAAGGTGTACCATCGTACATGGCATATTATAAGCTTAAGTTGTACCATATGCATGGTACAATATAAGCTTAAGATATTACCCCTTTATTAGCCATATGTCGCATGCACTTATGCACGTATAATGCGACTTTCCCATCAATCTAGAGATCCTCTCTGCAAGGGAACATATTCCCTTTGCGTACGACTTCGTGTACGCGACGTTCGAGGTCCGTATTCCCTCATACATCCCCTACAAGGGTGTACTAACGTCTTCCATATCCAACATCTCCCACTCACACTTGAGGGGATTGTAAGAGAACGTCTTTCTCTTAGTTCTTTCATCTATCATACCGAGAAATAGACCGTGCGACCGTCATGCGCGTAGAGTCTGTTGTTGTGCACTTGTTAGAGATACACAACGACCTCGAAGGTGCAAAGTTGAGTAGATCAACGCATGCTTTACCCTAGATTATTTCTTCACATTTCTTATACTTTATATTCAACAATTGAATCCCATCTGGATTACAATTGGCTGGCCAGCTTTGAATCATTAAAGTCCAAATGCGAATATGAAATCAATCTTCCTCTTCTTGTGAACCTTCTGATCTTGACTTGATTCGCTTTTCTAACGTGCCCCGCCGAGCCGAATTATCATAGCCCATAAGTAACACGCTAAGATAGCGATCATCTCGTCAAATCTAAAGGAACCAATTGGAGTCCTTGAGGGTAAGAGTTAAGGCCCATATGACCTTTGAGTCTCACATAATAGCAAACACTATTGCTACTAACTCAGTGGTCGAAATGCATACGTGGTATGAACACGTATTACAACATCACTCCTTTCCCAGGGAGAGTATGTCTTAATGATGTTGTACGGATGAAAAGATCAGACACCACAGTGCCTATCTTTTTGAGTCCCTTTACTACTCGTGAAATATTCACGGACTCTCATCCTGCATAAGACAGATAGGATTTAAAATCCTATGAGATCTCTTTCAAATATCCTTGTGATACAGATCTCAGATCTTTTGTAAGCATCCATATGATGCAGATCTTTCATTCGACTATCTTGTTTAAGTCATGACTCTAAATCATTCGTCTAATGATTTTGACTTTAAACTAGTCTCATCTCTATCTTATCCATCTGATAAGATAAGGCGGTTGCTCATGTGAGAGAGCCAACCTTAATCTGTCCGACATACACACAATTCAGCTGAGATTTCAAAAATGCACACAAACATTTCTTAAGAAATTCATATGCAATGTTTGAAAAAAAAAGAACTTATTCTTTTATTAATTTTGATCATTTACAGACATGGGAATTTACATTGGTACAACTCAGCACATACGCAATCCTTGGGATGATAAGTGTTTATAAAACAAATTTCTGGGGATCGCTTTCGTAAGCTGATCCTCTATCATCTCATGCGTAGATATGTACCTTATGTCTACCTTCTTGGTTTTATCATAGTCTTTTGCTAATATGCAGTTCCTTTAAGATACTGCATTATCCTCTTAACCGCTTTCCAGTGTTCTTGCCCTGGGTTGGATTGGTAACAGCTTACCATTTCCAACGGCAAAACAGATGTCCGGTCTCGTACACACCATAGCGTACATAAGACTATCAACTGCACTGGAATATGGAACTTTTTCCATAATTTCCTTTTCCTTTTGGTTCTTTGGACACGATTCCAGATATAAATTATCGCATATGCTTATATGAATATCAATGGACTTGCAGTCCTGCATATTAAATCGTTCTAGAACCTTCTTTATATAAGTCTCCTGTGAAAGAGAAAGAAGTTTCTTCGAACGATTCCTTGAAATCTTAACTCCAAGGATATATGCGGCTTTTCC
Organism: Scilla litardierei; assembly: GCA_030789695.1. Classification (NCBI taxonomy): domain Eukaryota; kingdom Viridiplantae; phylum Streptophyta; class Magnoliopsida; order Asparagales; family Asparagaceae; genus Scilla; species Scilla litardierei. The sequence continues at coordinate 383,085,349 of CM061142.1, forward strand.
TATGCCTTTCATCTCAAATACTGATGAAAGCCAAGCCTTGATACTCATCACAAAGCCCTTGTCAATTCTGGCTATTAAAATGTCATCTACATATAGATACATGATAATATACTTGCTTTTAATCCTCTTGATATATACTCAGTTATCTTCATCAAGCATGGAAAATCCATTTGATAAGACAACTTCTTGAAATCGTATATACCATTGCCTCGAGGATTATTTAAGACCATATATGGATTTAAGAAGTTTACAAACCTTATGTTCGTTTCCTTCTTTTACAAACCCTGTTGGTTGTTCCATATAGATCTCCTCGTCCAATTCTCCATTGAGAAAGGCAGTCTTTTCATCCATCTGATGTAATTCGAGGTATAAGCAAGCTACCATTGCCAGAATCATGCGAATCAAGGTAAAATGCACAACAGGTGAGAAGGTCTCTTCGTAGTCTATCCCTTCCTGTTGCGTAAAACCTTTCGCGACAAGGCGAGCTTTATATCTGTCAATAGAGCCATCAGCCTTATGCTTGGTCATGAGAACCCATTTGTTCTCAATTGCTCTATGTCCTCTGGGTGAGTTAACCAAGTCCCAGACTTGGTTAACTTTCATGGATTTCAATTCCTCCTTCATCGCTTCCATCCATTTGTCTTTCGCAGAGCATGATGCGGCCTGTTTGAAGGTGGCAGGCTTGTCATCATCTTGTAGTAAAGTCATAAAGGTTTACTGAAATTCATCCTCAAATCTTAGAGGAGCCAACCTTGTACGACTACTACGTTGTATTTGAGATTTCTTCAAGTCCTTGTTGACTCGAATTTAGATCAATTCTAATATCACTCCCACTTGGAATGTCGTTAGAATTGCTCCCACTTGGATCATTATTCCCGTATGGAATAGGATAATCGTCATTCGTATAATCCATTGGTGAAGGTTGAAACGTATTTTCGTTTTCACCAAGAATTCTCCCACTCGAATGAGGTAATCCTTTTTGATCATAAATCTCAAATAAAGATAAGTCCTGACTTATCTCGCCCTGTCTTGGAAACTCGTTTTCCAAGAAAGTGACATCCCTCGACTCAAACTCAATTAGCCCACCATTGTCTTCTTGACTAACAAAAATATAACCTTTGGAGTTTTCTGCGTATCGTATAAAGATACGTTTCCTTCCCCTTGGCCCAAGTTTGCCATACTTATGGGAGGAAATATGTGCGTAGAATGCACAACTCCAAGGTTTCAAAATGTTTAAGTCAGGAGACTTTTGGTTCCACAACTCATAAGGAGTGGAGCTAACTGATTTCGAGGGTACGCGTTTCAAAATGAAAGCGGCCGTCAATAATGCATCACCCCAAAAAGTGATTGGCAAGTTAGCTTGCTCCATCATTGAACGGACCATTTTTCATTAAAATCCTATACCTCCTTTCTGCAACACCAATTTGTTGAGGAGTATAAGGCATAGTTACCTGATGTACTATGCCTTTTTCATCACAAAGTTCCTTTAAACTTGTTGATTGATATTCACCGTCCCTATCGGTTCGCATGACCTTAATCTTGCGATCTAATTGATTTTCCACTAAACTCATATAGTTTTTAAAGCAGGTTTAGTGCTTTCACTTTTGTGGGATATCAAATAGATATGACCGAATCGGGTGAAATCAAAAAGTGATGAAATAGGACTTCCCGCGTCTTGTCTTGACATTCATCGGACCACATATGTCCGAATGGATAAGCTGTATTGGAACCTCGGCCCTTGTGCCGGTTCCAAAAAGCTTGCGACAAGATTTCCTCACAAGGCAATGTTCGCAGGTCGACATTTCAACCTTTGAAACATTGGATAGAAGGCCACGTTTGGCAAGTCTATCTATACGCATTGGTCCAATATGACCAAGCCTTGCGTGCCAACAAATTATATTAGACTCATTAGTCAAAGAATTTGTCACAAGGAAATTTTCATTACATGAGGAAATACATTGTACTTATTACAATAAATCCTTTGAAATACAAACCCAGTTCCAATAAAGGAATTATTACAAAATAGGTCCATATTACAATCATGAAGGAACCAACTATAACCAAGACCCATTAAATTGACCACAGTATTAATATTCCTTTGAATATATAGAATGAAGAGAACATCATAAAGTAGGAGAGTGTGGCCGTTGTCCAAGTCTAGCTTGCAATTCCCAACGCCTTTCTCTACAACACGTGAGTTGTTTCCTACATCGATCCACTTCATTCCATGGTGTATCCGGTGATACTCCACGAAGGACCGTCTGTCCTTTGCTATGTGGTCGGTGGCACCTGAATCAATTATCCCATAATGGATTTAGATTCCACAAGAAATATTGAACTAGAAACACATATGTAACTAGTATTAAAAGTTACCTCGTCACTTCCACTCGTACACGAACGAGCATAGTGACCGAGTTTGTTGTACTTGAAGCACTTGATCCTTTTCAAGTCTTTCTTCTTGTGCCATTTCTTGTGCCCACCCTTATGTTTGGGTTCCTTGGTAGACTCAGGTTGCTTATTACGTTCATTAGAAGACTTCGAACGATTTTTACGTTTCTTTCCCCCGTGTGAGGAACTAGCAACCATGTGCACTTCTGCACTTGGCTTGGCAGCCGCAAGCCGCTCTTCCTCTAATTCGAGGTGCTTGGAAACATCGTTGAAGGTCTTGATGCTCTCATTATGAGTGAGATGCATCTTCATCTGATCCCACCCATTTGGTAGGGAACGTATGACTGCTTGGATTTGTTGCTCATCAGTGAGCACATGACCTGCGTCCTTTAACTCCGAGATAAGGTTCGCCATATGTCGCAGATGTTTCCCCATGGAATGATCTGGACATTTCTTATATGAATCGAACCTTATAGTTAAGGCGCAAAGTTTGGACACCGATGTGCCACCGAACTTCTCCTCTAGCTTGGACCATATGTCCATGGCTAGGTCATGTTCTCGGAAGATGCGCATTATGTCATCAGCCATACTGCTTAATAACGTAATGCGCGCTATCTTGTTCTTCCGAGACCAAGCATCAAAAGCTTCCTTGTCTCGTCTGTGTTGGGCCGTAGTGCCCAACTCAGGTTCAATCATTACGTTCTTTAGAGTTTCGAGCACTTCTTGCTCCTCTAAAACGTATTGTATCTTGATGGACCAAAGTTTGTAATTATCGCCGTTGAGTTTTTCACCTTTGTTTAACTCAGCGACGATATTCTTTGAAGCGGAAGACATTTTACTTTTAAAATGCTGCAAAAGACACAAAACCGAAGGTTTGATCAAAACATTGCATAAAAATTCTTAAAATATAACTCCCACTTGAAATGATAATAGAATATCCCATTTGGATAGTTCTAAAAATTCAAATCCCACTTGGAATTATATTATATTTGATAAGTTACTTTCGAAAAATATTGAAGATGTTGTTCTAGAATCGAAAAGGTCTCTTCGATTCCAATCACCATCTAGAACAACCTTCAATATTCCCCCATCACTTATCAAACAATAGTACTCTTATAGTACTAGCAGCGGAAAACGAGTTTGAAAACGTATTTTTCAGATATAATTCCCACTTGAAATGATAATAGAATATCCCATATGGATAGTTCTAAAATCAACTCCCACTTGGAATGATATTCATAATTTGATAAGTTACTTTCGAAAAATATTGAAGATGTTACTCTAGAATCGGAAAGGTCACTTTGTTTCCAATCACCATCTAGAGTAACTTTCAATATTTCTCCCTCACTTTATCAAATGTTAGTACTCTTATAGTACTTTGCAGTGGAAAAGTGTTTTTGAAAACGTATTTTTCAAAACGTATGAAAACGTATTTTTCAAAAAATTATATTTCAACTTAGTACCCTTATGATACTAGTGAAATATTCGACACTTCCTGACCATTTGTCGGGAATGAGCCGTAGCCGTGCCTAAGTCGGATCCCCCCTTTTTGGGGATTCTTCTGCAAATTATCGTCGCCGGCTCCCGTATGGATCCAGGCGTTTCCCCCCGTATGAGAGAATTTTGATGCAGACGACTGTTGTTTGGCCCCGTATGGGCTAGTTGGCACGTTCATGTTCAACCAAGGCCTTTTGCCAAATTGGTCGACCAAAAAATTTGTCTGAATCACTGCCGGCCAGTGCCGATCAGTCCGGCCCCCGGCCAGGCCCTGACCGTTGCCAGAGACGGCCTGCGGCAGCCCTGGACACTGCCAGGGCCGGCCTGGCCGCTGGCCTGGACTTGACCAGAGGCCGGCCAGGCCTCTGCCTGGCCTGGCCTAGGCCAGAGGCCCCTGGCCGGGGCCAGGGCCCCTGCCCTAGCCTCGGCCAGGGCGGCCAGACCCTGGCCTGAGGCCAGGGCGCTGCCCTGGCCTCTGCCAGGGCGGCCAGGCCCTGGCCTGGGCCAGGGCCTCTGCCCTGGCCTCTGCCAGGGCGGCCGGGCCCTGGCCTGAGGCCAGGGCGCTGCCCTGGCCTCTGCCAGGGCGGCCGGGCCCTGGCCTGAGGCCAGGGCGCTGCCCTGGCCTCTGCCAGGGCGGCGAGGCCCTGGCCTGGGCCAGGGCGGCCGGACCCTGGCCTGAGGCCAGGGCGCCCTGGCCTCTGCCAGGGCGGCCGGACCCTGGCCTGAGGCCAGGGCGCCCCCCTGGCCTCGGCCAGGGCGGCCGGGCCCTGGCCTGAGGCCAGGGCGCCCCCCTGGCCTCGGCCAGGGCGGCCGGGCCCTGGCCTGAGGCCAGGGCGCTGCCCTGGCCTCTGCCAGGGCGGCAAGGCCCTGGCCGGGGCCAGGGCCCCTGCCCTGGCCTCGGCCAGGGAGGCCAGGCCCTGGCCTGGCCGCGGCCAGGGCCTTCTGGCCATGGCCGTGGCCGGCCAGGGCCGGCCGGCCATGGCCATGGCCGGCCAAGGCCGGCCGGCCATGGCCCGGCCATGGCATTTTTGCCTTGACCGGCCATGGCCCTTTGGCAATGGCCGGTTTCCCCTTTCATGGGTGGCCGCACACCCCCGCCGGAGGGGGTTGCCTTGGTGGTTATTGGCCGTAGCCAACCCCCTCCGCATGGGGAGAGGGGTGCATGGCCTTCATAACCCATTTGGCCATGGTGCACATGCACAAAAAATTCATCTTCCCCGATGGGAATAACCACCACCTTCTTCTCCGGTCAAGCACCCGTTCGTCGAGGAAGTAGTTGTCCTCCAATGGCCGTGTGCCAAAAAATGAACCCACTTCAAAAATTCGTAAACTACGCGCTCCACATGAAGAGAGCGCCCATTCCCTATGAATGGAGACTCAGCATCCATGAAGAGAGCGAGTTTGACGATATGAACGGTCGGTTCTTCCCGTCACGGAGAGTTCCTGCCATATCCGTAATGACAGAAGACCCTAACGTGAAAAGAACAACCGCTGCGTTCTCTCCGTCACGAAGCGTTCCTACCATATCCGTAATGGTAGGATACCCATCCGTGAAAAAGACAACGACTCGTTCATAGTTTCTCCGGGGCGAACCCGTATGGCTTTGATACCAATGTAGGATCCTGTCCAAAACAGAGTTAGGATCGATAACATGAAGTTTAGACTTACGCTTGCGTATGCGGCAAGGTAGTCTACGAACTTCGCCTTCGGATTCGCCACGACGGATCGAGTCTTCTCACGAACGGAGTAAGGCTACTAATCCACAATCTAAATCTCTACTTTAGATTAAGAACTTGGATAAGAGGGAGAGAAAGGATTTCTGCAGAGCTTCGCTAGGATGAAGATGCATGCATGAATTTCATGCAAATGGTGTAAGGAAATGGCTAACCCTTGGGTCTTATTTATAGCCCCCAAGGTAGTTATTTTAGGATAAATTGTTCCTTTGGAACAATTTAACTAAGGTGTACCATCGTACATGGCATATTATAAGCTTAAGTTGTACCATATGCATGGTACAATATAAGCTTAAGATATTACCCCTTTATTAGCCATATGTCGCATGCACTTATGCACGTATAATGCGACTTTCCCATCAATCTAGAGATCCTCTCCGCAAGGGAACATATTCCCTTTGCGTACGACTTCGTGTACGCGACGTTCGAGGTCCGTATTCCCTCATACATCCCCTACAAGGGTGTACTAACGTCTTCCATATCCAACAGAATGTTAATGGCAACATATGGGAGGAGACAAGAGATGTAGATGGTGCCTCAACTTGCAACGGGTGAAATTGAAGGGTGGAACTGGGATTACTTTACCACTGCGCCAGGGTTTCCATTTGTTCAATTCTTATAATGCAATTGTTTGTATAATAATTTGGCGGTTATAACTAAAAACAATAAAACTCATAAAGTTGAATCTGTTAGGCATTGATCCTGCGAGACAATAGCCGTGTGGATTCGACTTAACTGCTGGGCTAGAGTTTCTGAGTGTTATTTTCATGTAATTGAATTATTTGAATTACTTCTGTATTGATGATAATAACTTCCATAAAAAATAAAACTCACATTTGCACCAAACGGACTTTGATCCCGCTATCAAACAATCGCATAGAGAAGCCTCTACCATTGGGGTACAGTTTTCACTCCTTTAGTTATATAATTCAAATTATTTCAATTATATGTTAATGATTATAAGATACTCCATATAGTCATCATTAAGATAATCATTTTATCTCGTTTTAATTATCGGCTCTACTATATAAGAGATTAGCGCTCTACTCTATAGAGACTAGCCTTAGCATTTGGCTCTACACTATAAGAGATTAGCTTTAATGCTCTACTCTATAGAGACTAGCCTTGGTATTTGGCTCTACTTAATAAGAGATCAGCTTTAATGTTCTAATCTATAAGAGATTAGCTTTAATGCTCTACTCTATAGAGACGAACCTTGGTATTATGCTCTACTCATAGCTTTATTAATGGTCTACTCTATAGAGACTAGCCTTAGGATTATGCTATACTCTATATTAGATTGGCTTTATGACTCTACTTTATAGAGATTAGAATTGAAATTGTGCTCTACTCTATATGAGATTTTCTTTATCATTCTACTCTATAGAGATTAGCATTGAAATTGTGCTCTATTCTATATGAGATTCGCATTAATGCATATTACGTAGAGATGTATGGTTTTGAATTTTCAATAGTTATTACATTAAATTCTATAATAAATATATGATTAATTTATTTAAATTAATTATATAGTGATAATGTGATTAATAAAGTTGCTTAAATAAGCATTCTTAGTTTTTCACTTTAATTATAAAAGCAGTATTGTTACCAAAGTGAGCTCTGCTGTGGAAACTTTTTATTAATGGATTACTAAGATATTTTGTGTGCATTATTTTTCATGCGGGCAATATGTTGGCCCAAAGAAAAACTGTTGGTTGGCAGAAATTAATGTGTCCATGTGGTAATGAGTATTGATAGATATTGTGTATACCTTGCAAATACTTGGCTAGACCAAAGAAATGCTAAGTATTTGGCTGTATAATGTTATCTTTCTCGATTACTACAACAAGTTAATTGTTAGCAAATCGAATTTTAGTCCAAAGACTATATCTGATGTTGCATTGATCAACTTGTAGATGGATTGTTAATATTCATTTGGTTAATCACTAATTTTTGAATAATTAATTGTGAGCTAATATACATTCTATTCATTCTCTATGCCACCGATATAATAAAAGCAAGTTCGTTTTCTGCTTCCATTAATAGCATTCTGATGAGTGTTTTATGTATACATATTTCACGCCCATTTCATACGCATTTGCCCTCATTTTATCCACCATCTCATTCCATTTTTCCCGTTTTGTCCTTTTTACTATTTGGGCCCTTTATTTGCATTTCAGGTGAAAATGAACGATATTGAGGTCTTAGAGCGGGGAAAAAACGAAAAAGTGCCAAAAAGAGTCAAAGAAGTGAAAGAAGCAAACAAGGTGAGGAGATGGAACCAAAAGGAGGAGAAATCAAAGAAAACAGTCTCACGCGACCGCGTAGGATACCCCACGTGACCGCGTGGAAGGGAGCAAAGAAGAGGCAAAAGTGTGCAACCAAGAGCATTCGACGCGGTCACGTGAACGTATCACACACGACCGTGTCGATCCAACATTCTTGAAGAAAAAGTGCGTAACATCTCAGAATCGACGCGACCACGTCGATTCCATGACGCGGCCGCATCGTTGCTTGATAATCTGAAGGTTAACAATTGTGTAACTTCCAAGAATCAACGCGACCGCGTCAACTCCATAACGCGACCGCATCGATCCTTGACGTGATCATGTAAAATTACCAAAAGACCATGTAGAAGAGCTGAACCCAAGCCAAAGAGAAGAGGATCCATGCGATAGTGTGTGAACTCCATGCGACCGTGAGGAGAAGATGCCACATGAAAGTGCACAAGCCTTGCAACGACTAATGATCTCTCACAACTCTATAGTTATCTTCACTCCATTTTATTTTTCATTCGAAGAGCATCTTGTTCAGATTCCAATGCATATTTATTTATATTTTTTAAGATCAGAGTGATTCTATACATTTTCTGGAAGACGAGGCTACGCTGCAGAATTTTCCACGTGACTGCGTGGAATTTTCCACGTGGTCATTTTGGGTGGGGGTTTTCCCGGCCCATTAGGGTTTCTAAATGCTGATTTAAGGTGTTTGTGCACGTTTTGAGGGGGTCGACCTTTGGAGGCGTTTTCTTCCTCTTTTTCATATGTTTTTCTTAGTTTTAGGAGTAGGGATAAGCTAGATTAGGTTTTGGATGCGTTCTTTGATCGGTGCAAGCTTGTAACCTTCATATCTTTGTACTGCAACCATTAAGACAAGTTTCTAATTCTTTGTTTTTATAATTTTTGTATGTTTTGCTATTTTCTCATTGATCCTCTTGTTAATCTTTGTGACTCTTTAATGATTTGTGAGTAGTTCTTAATCTAGGGTTTGGTGGATCCCTAATTGTGGGTTTGTGCATTGATTGATCTTGTTGTTGGCTATTGAATATTCATTGAGGTAATGTTTAGGATGATTATTATCCATATACATTGATATCTTAGATTGATGGTCAAGAGGAGTTGGGATTACTCTAGAGTTTCAATCCATATGTGCGATTCATGCTACTTACGTCACCAATGGGAGTTGGGGGCATAATGAGAGCCCTCCTAGCATTGAATGAGTTTCTGCCCTTGAAATATGGTTAAACAATGATTGGGGAAGATTGTCCTCTTAGTGCATTTGTCATGTGGCTACGCACTATGGGAGTATGTTTAGTCACATGAGGGATTGTCGTGTCATGACATCACGAAAGTGGGGGGAACGAGATAACATGCAGGAAGACCCAATCATGGCATCACGGAAGTGGGGGTAGGTGATTTCCTATATGCCAGACAACCTCACCCTAGGTGTTTTGATAGCCACACAACGAGTTTATTCCCATGCTCAATCCACATTAGAGTGATACCTAGCCCTAGAGCCCTTTCATTCTATTCGTTTCTCCATATTCTATGCATATTCCACATATCCCTTGCGTAGCTAACCACAACCTAGGATTGAGCTAGTAGTCAATTACCCAGCCTCCCTGTAGATGACCTGTTAGCGCTACGATGACAGTTATGCGCTTGCGGTTATAAATATTAAAGCTAACATCAAGTTTTTAGTGTCGTTGTCGGGGAGGTTGCGTTTGATTGATATTAGTTTAATTCTAGATTATTTAGTCTACGTGTATATAAAAAATAAAAAAATAAATAATAAACGAAAATTTTCCCCACGGACTCATTTATCTGTGCTATTCTCTTGGGCCACCAACGCACTTCTCTTTGTTTTTCCTTATTGTTGTGCAGGTGCACTTGGAGCAATATATGGATGTCTAATGGATTTTATGCTAAAAACTTTGATGCCTCAATGCAAGAAGGTGCTCAGATGGGAAGCTATGATGATTTTCTACATGTTGCAGCAGTTTACAAAGCGTGTGGGACGCAGGGCCATGTTTACATCTAATGCACATACTATGCCCACCCCTACACCCCACTCCCATATACCTACAACCTTCCATATGAACCCTCCCATCCATACCCGAGACTTTTATGCATTCACCTCCACAAAAGTCTGACCTTGAAATTCTTCTAGAAAATACCATGTCTAACCAAGAGCAGACTTCACCGTCCCTCTCCACTATGATCAATACGTACATTCAAGAAATTGCCCAAAATTTATCCTAGATCTCCATATCTCAATGGAAATTAGAAATACAAGCGAGGGAACCGATCATTACACCTACACTGTCAAGGGGAGAGACTTTTGGTGGAGGAGCAACATCTACCATCGGGGATAAGGTAGAGAGACACCAAACACTAGAAGATCAGATTGCCAGCTTCACCCAGCTTGACAGAGAGACTCTTTGGCAAGCTTGGTGGAGATTCAACAAATTAGTGGATGGATTTCCACAGATGGGGTCGACATTTTGGCTCATTACCTTCTTCCGTGGAGGACTACATGCCGATTTGCAGGAGTCCATGATGAGGATGAATGGAGGCCAATTCTTCAAAATGCCACCTGAAGCAGCCTAGAAATACATAGAGGCTGCAGCCGTGTCTCACGCTTCATCGAAAACCTGCACCATGGAAGGTAACTCATGCTATTTACAATTTAATTTTTTTGAAATGAGTTTATTCTTCCATGCAGGTACCACCTCTGAGACACATACCACCGATGCTCACATCCACCACCATACCCCAAAATACATACCACAGATGGATGATGAGCCGCACGTAAGACAATGGGTGGAGACGATCCTTCTTGGTGAAGTTGTTTACGAGGAGGAAACACTCGAGGGCACTGAGGAGATTTCCAAATCCGAAGAGCCCAAACTATTCTCCTCACTTGATCTTATCTCCCATTTCGTGCCACGTGAGAGCACCGAGGAAGCCACGAAGCATATGCACAACGATGAGGAGGATGCACATGAGCCACATACTCCGTGACTCATTTCAACGAGCCTCACACATCCTCTCCTTCGCCATCTACTCTACAGCCCTTTCCTACCCTACCAGAGGCATCGCATCCACCTGAGTTCAACGCTCTCACTAAGTGAGATATTCTGAACTCTACATCTGAATCTTATAATTTATTTTATAATCCTTTAGATTCAGATGTTTCTAACATGACGTACTTTCTGCAAGACATAGGTTCACACTACTTGGAGATATGTTGGGTCATGTCAATAACTGCAGAGCTTATAAAATGCATTATCGAGGAGTTGATCGCGTCGTCGTCAAGGAGTAGCACATTATTCTCGGGGAGTTTTCGTCACCCTATTTCATATTTTCCATCTTATGTTGACATTCTCTTTGGGATACCTTCATAGGGGGAAAAAAATTTCTCGTCGGACTGATGTTCCTTGTCTCTTGCAGGATCTGGTGGTTGTCTTCGAGATATGCTGAAGGGAACATTACTGGAGTTCGATGGAGTTGGTGGCACCATGCATCTAGCTGAGCCATGAAAAGAGCATGAAGAACAGCTACCTGCTCCGCTGGAGATTCTTGATCCACCTTTTGATTAGGTCAATCCTACTCCAGTAGTGTAGATAAATTTTATATGCTTTCTAGGTAAATTTAATAAACTCATCTCCTCTCGATAGCGGGGGAATCGTATTAGGTTTCCTTGTTTTTATTTTTAGATTTCTTTGAATAAACTCTCAACTTCATGCGGTGCACTCACATATTCATGACCCAAAACCCTTATATTCGTCAATGTCCATTCTTCCCTTGATTTCATATTTATCTGTCTCCAACACCCCCCAACATTTGCACCCATGATTTCATTTTACTTCTTTTATTCAGGATATGATTTTATGCTAGCTTGGAGGAGGGACACCATGCATGCATCACTTACACCCCCATTTTCCTATCCTAAGCATCGAGGACAACGCTGGATTTTATCTTGGAGGAGGTGTACATCGTGCATCATTTGTGCATATTTCTTATTAAGAATTCCACCACATCAAATTTTTATATGCATGGACACTGTGGTGAAATTTTTTCAGATTTCTACTTTATTCATTCAATTTCCTATCATTCATCGTGATATGTGCTTATGGGATGTCTCTAGTGTTAGACCTCATCATAGTATGCTTAATATGTTTATGGTCATAATCTTTAGAATAAAAGTACTCGAAACATGCATATGTTATTTTTTTTATTAAGAACCTAACTTATGCATGCATCTTGGATAATTTAGTTGAGAATAATGGGTAGGGATCTCATAGGATTTGGATTAACGGCATGTCTATCTAGAACGGAGGAGTGGGATACTTAGCTTGTTAATGTTCTAAAAAAGAAAAACATAAAGACAAAAGACAAAAAAGACTAAAAAGAAAAAAGAGAGAGAAGAAAATAAATATACCCCGTTCTTCCAGCTACATCGAGTAGCCGGGTCCTCGTGCCTCAGAAAGCATTGGGGATTTACGCCGAAATGTTCAGCTTGAGGGAGTGCATAGGAATAAAGATTTTTAGTTGGTTTGAGCTAGTAGATCCGAGGAGTCCTTCTTGAACTAATGCCCTAAGGTCACCTGATCTGGGAGCCATTGACATAACGCTCTTTACACGAATCATCTAATGATCCAAAAAAAAAATATAATATCGAAAATAATAACATGAATGGAGCTAGCAACCTTGCAAATCATGGAAAGATAGAGTGCGTGGGTGTCAATTCCTTGATGGATTCATGACCCATTATACGATGCTAACTCTTCCTCGATCATTGAATGATTTCGATTCCCAATCTAATAACCTATGCGAGGTAGAAGAAATATTTTAGGATTTGAGCATAACCATGATGATGTATATTATATGTTGATCTATGCTAGAGGAAATGCTCTGTGCTATGTCTCGATATATTGATGGGGGTTTGACATGTTATTTAATTCCATAATCTGAAAGTTTTCACTTTCCATGTATATATATATGTCATTGTGAAATTCTTAATATCATTTATCTTATACATGCATACCCCATCTCTCTATTATCTCTTTGTCTTCCTTGAGGACACAGAAGAGTTTATATTGTGGGATTTTAATGAGTGTTTTATATATACATATTTCACACTCATTTCATACGCATTTCGCCTCATTTTTTCCACCATCTAATTCCATTTTCCCCCCTTTTGTTTCCTTTTTGCTCTTTGGGACCTTTATTTGCATTTCAGGTGAAAATGAACGATATTGAGGCAATAAAGCAAGAAAAAGGTGAAAAAGTATCAAAAGGAGTCAAAGAAGTGAAAGAAGTAAACAAGGCGGGGAGATGGAACCAAAAGAAGGAGAAATCAAAGAAAACAGGCTCCACGTGACTGCATGGGATACCCCACTCGACCGCATGGAATGGAACAAAGAAGAGGCCAAAGTGTGCAGCCAAGATCATTCGACGCAGTCGCGTGAACAGATCAGATACGACCATGTCGATCCAATATTCTTGAAGCAAACGTGCGTAACATCTCAGAATCAACGCGTCCACGTTGATTCCATGACGCGACTGCATCGCTGCTTGATAATCTGAAGGCCAACAATTGTGTAACTTCCAAGAATCAAAGCGACCGCATCAACTCCATAATGCGACCGCGTCAATGCTCGACGCGATCGCGTAAAATTACCAAATGACCATGTAGATGAGCTCAACCCAAGCCAAAGAGAAGAGGAGCCACACGGTCGTGTGTGAACTCCATGCGACCGCATGGAGAAGATGCCACAAGAAAGTGCACAAGAGTTGCAAAAACTGAAGCTTTGCTCACAACTCTGTGATTATCTTCACTCCATTTTATTTTTCCATCGAAGAGCGTCTCGTCCCGATTCCAACACATATTTATTTATATTTTTCTGAGATTGAACCGATTTTATACATTTTCTGGAAGACGAGGCTGCGATGTAGAATTTTCCACGCAACCGCGTGGAATACTTCACGCGGTCATTTCAGGGCAGGTTTTTCTCGACCTGTTAGGGTTTATAAGGGCTTATTTAAGGGTTTTGTGTGCATTTTGAGAGGGTAGTCGACCATTGGAGGCGTTTTCTTTCTCTTTTTCATATTTGTTTTCTTAGTTTTAGGAGTAGAGTTAGGCTAGATCAGGTTTTGGTATGAGTTCTTTGATCGGTGCAAGCTTGTAATCTTCATATATTTGTGTTGCAACCGTCAAAATAAGTTTCTCCTTCTTTGTTTTGATAATTTTTATATGTTTTGCTATTTCCTCATTATCCACTTGTTAATCTCTGTGACTCTTTAATGATTTGTGAGTAGTTCTTAATCTAGGGTTTGGTGGATCCCTAATTGTGGGGTTGTGCATGAATTAATCTTATTGTTGGCTATTGAATAATTCATTTGGGTCATGTTTAGGATGATTGTTATTCACATACATAGATATATTAGATTGATAGCCAACAGGAGTTGAGATTACTCTAGGGATTTAATCCATATTTGCGATTCATGCTAATTATGTTACCAACAGGAGTTGGGGCATAATGAGAGCCATCCTAGCATTGACCGAGTTTCTGTCCCTAAAATATGGCTGAACAGTGGTTAGGAAAGATTGTCCCCTTAGTGCATCCGTCATGTGGCTACGCGCTACGGGAGTAGGTTTAGTCATATGAGGTATAGTCATGTTATGGCATCACGGAAGTGGGGGCACGAGATAACATGATGGAAGACCCAATCATGGCATCACAGAAGTGGGGGGTAGGTGATTTCCTCTAGGCCAGACAACCTCACCCTAGGATGATTTGATAGCCACGCAACGAGTTTATTCCTGTGCTCAATCCACATTGGAGTGATACCTAGCCATAGAGCCCTTTCATTCTATTTGTTTCTCACTATTCTTTACATATTCCACATATCCCTCGTGTAGATAACCACGACCTAGGATTGAGCTAGTACTCAATTACTCAACCTTTCTGTGGACGACCCATTAGCGCGACAACGACAGCTGTGCGCTTGCTGTTATTAATATTAAAGTCACATCACATTCTCATGTTGAATCGAACTAATTTCAAAACTTGGAAAAATAAAGTGAAAATGTTTTTGGTCTTCATGGATCTTGACTATGCATTAATGGTTGATAAGCCAGCACTTACGGCAGAAAGTACTCCTCAAGAGAAGAAAACTTTAGAAAGGTGGGAAAGGTCCAAATGCGTAGGTCAATGATCATGAGAAATGCAGTGTCTAAAGCTTTTCTGGACACAATGAATGAGAATATGGATGCTAAGAAGTTCCTTGAGACCCTTGAAGAACGCATTGCAAAAAAGCAACGCGAAGACTAGCGATGTGTTGGATATCGAGTCTCCACCAATGGTTATTTTGATGATGAGCAACATATTATGGTATTAATGCTTTCATTGAGTTTGTGTGTTGGAACTGCATTTTTAATATAGGTGATAAAGTATGGATGATCACACAATGATGGTGATAAAGCATATGAAACCATATCAAAGCATATGTAACCATATCAAGAGATGAAGGCTAGGAACAAGTGTGACAAACCATTCTCAAGGGCATTGGAGAACAAAAGCTCAATGAAGCCAAAACAAATGACCAAGACCTTAAAGAATTGCATCGCAAGGTTCAAATGTCAAGAATTAGAATTTTGTCTTGGTGAAAGTTTTTAGATTGTCAAAGCCCTTGATAAAGCCCACACACACTTAAAATATCCCAAAAATGATTTTAAATTGTTTTTAAAATGTGTTAAAATGTTTTAAATTACTATATAATTAATTATACATATTTTCACATCATTTTTATGTAGAAAAACTCAAGTATAAGTAAATAGCCGACTATTCTTGTCAAATAGCCGAGTATTTTGGTCACGGTTTTTCTCCAAACTCTCTGTCAAAATAATAGCCGGTTATTTTTGACAGATAGTCGACTATCTGGGCAGAAATAGCCGACTATCTGGGCAAATAGACTACTATCTAGGTCAACTTTCAGCTTTTAAGGAAAGTTTGATTTTAAATTAACTAGCCGTTAGAGAAGATTTTTTGGACTAATTTTGGGCTGATTTTAAGCTATTCTTTACTTTATAAATAGCCAAGCTTTCAGAGGGTTTTAGACATCAAAATTATTCATTTTTAAATCATTATATTGCTCAAAATTTCTAAAAGCTCTCTCAAAATTTTGAAAGTCTTCTTAGGCCGTGTTCTAATTTTTGTGGTGAAAATTCTTTAATGATTTTATTTATTTTATTGGCCTAACATTAACTTATTTGATCTCCAAAGCTTATAGATTTTATTCTTGATATTCAAACTTCAAGTTTTGTTGTTTTGATCTTTCTGTTCTTCACTCATTCTTTCTCAAAGATCAAATCTTGATTTTTGATCTCTAAAAGCCCAAGCGCTGATATTTTAGAGAATCAATTTCAAGTTATTTCTTTTGATCAAGTTTACATTCAATATTTTATTTAATCAAAAGGATTTCAATTTCTTTTAACCACGATATTCACACATATGTATATGGCTATAAGAATTTTTGTGACTTCATTAAAACTTGTTTTAATCTCTGTTTTGAAGTTATATTTTAAAAGAGATTTAAACTAAAGTTTATTTTTGATCTCTTAAGCTTCTAAAGATTTTTATTTTTGAGATCAAATACACTCCTATAGTTATCACATTAAACAAGGGCTTCATCAAGTGGCTATAAGTATTTGTAAATCTTCAAAAGGTTATAAGTATCTCTTGCTTGGGTATTTGTAAGAGGGATTTCCTTATTGTATGTGATGGTTTGTAAATCCTAGTTAGAGGCTAAGTGGTGAGTGAACTCTTGTTGTAGGCAAGGAGTTTGTAAAAGTCCTCGATTTGTGAGATAAGGAAAAATCGTCATTGGAGATGAGGTGGTTTGTATTATTTACGGAAAATAGTGGATTAAAGCTCGACAGAAATTTGAGGACTGGACTACTCGGGAGTAGGTAACCATGATACATTGTGGTCTTTGCAATTGTTATTTACTTGCACTTTATTTCTGCTGCTTATCTTTATCATTGCAAGTATTTGTTGATTAAGATTGATATTAGGCAATTCTATATTAATCTTAGGGAGAATTCTAGAGGTAAAGATTTAATTTGCGAAAACACTATTCACCCCTTAGTGTTCTATTCTCCAGCTCCCAATATAGATGTGTTTTTCATCTTCACTGGCCCTTCGGTTCTTCAGGCAGCCATGCATAGATATACTTACATGAGTTGTGTCACCAGAATCAAAACACCAAGTATATCTATGAGCTGAAACCACTGCAATATGAGTGCAAACAAGAGAGAAAGACTTCCCCTTTTTCATGCGCCAAGCGTGATATTTTGCCCAGTCTTTCTTGACAAGAGAAGTGTCCATGCAGAAAAAGCATTTCATTTCCTTTTTTCCTACACTTAGGAAACTTGTTTCCATAAGGTACAAAGGTAATGAAAGCATTAGGGAGCACATTTTGGATATGTATAAACTTTCTGGAAACTGAAAGCACTTAAAATTGAGTTACCAGAGGATTTTCTTGTCCATTTGGTGTTGATTTCCCTTCCTTCTCAATTTAGTCAATTTGAAGTGAGCTACAATTGTCAATAGGACAAATGGACATTGAATGAGCTTATTTCTCATTTGGTACAAG
This sequence comes from Scilla litardierei, assembly GCA_030789695.1. Taxonomy (NCBI): domain Eukaryota; kingdom Viridiplantae; phylum Streptophyta; class Magnoliopsida; order Asparagales; family Asparagaceae; genus Scilla; species Scilla litardierei. The sequence continues at coordinate 383,102,909 of CM061142.1, forward strand.
AGGAGGAAAGATTGAAGCAACAAAAGACAAGTAGTGTGCACTTAGCTACAGCCTCTTCTGTTGCTAAAAAGAAGAGGAAAGGCAAAGTGACTGCGGCATCATGATCATAGAAAAAGTAAAAGGTCCCCGATAAAGGAAAAAGGAAATGAAATGCTTTTTCTGCCAGGACGCTTCTCGTGTCAAGAAAGTCTGGGCAAAATACCATGCTTGCCGTATGAAACAGGGTAAGTCATTATCTCTTGTTTGCACTCATATTGCAATGGTTTCAGTTCATAGATATACTTGGTGTTTTGATTCTGGTGCCACAACTCATGTAAGTATATATATGCAAGGTTGCCTGAAGAACCGAAGGCCCAGTGAAGATAAAAAACACATCTATATTGGGAGCTGGAGACCCAACAGAAGTTGTAGGCATATTGACTTTTAGATTGTTATTATGTATTGTATTTCATTTAGAATTAAAGAACACTTTGATTGTACCGTTATTTAGACGGAATTTAGTGTCAGTTCCTACTCTTCACAATGAAGGATATAATTTGTCTTTTGGTAACGGAAAAGAAAATTTGTTTCTTAATTCTAAATGTGTTGAAACTAGTACTTTGTATTATAATGATAACATATATATGCTTCATATGGTTGGCACAAACCATGAGTCCTAAACAACTACAACCAGAGGCATAAAATGTAATTGCCAAACAAGAATTCTTATTCGTTATGCACAACGTTTGGGTCGTATATCAAAAAGGAGAATTGACATGCTTGTGATTGAAGGAATTCTTGATGAACTTGACAAAATAAATTGAAAAACACCCTAGAGGGGGGATGAATAGGGTGTATGGTACAAATTAAAAAAATCACAAGATCACATATATGCAAGCATAAATATTTTTAACGGAGTAGCTCCCTACTTATACACCAATCTCTCCCTAAGGATTTAAAAAACCCCTTTTATAATCTAAAAGGAAAACTTTGATCGTGTTTGCGGGTGGTGATCGAACCATAGAAAATAATGTTCAAGAATATGACGCTCAATGATAGCTTCTAGGTGAATCTATTCTAATAATACAATCTCACAAAAATTAATATAAACTGATCTACAACTACAGTAATAAACTAGAGAGATTGCACTGTGTTGTAGTTTGTGAGATCATGATCATATAGGCAAAAACAGTTCGTCATCGGATGTTTGGATCAAACAGTTATGAGCCTCTGAAGTTTGCTCCACAAACTGTCTGAACTTGGTCTGTACGCAAAGCAGATGGCCGTGGCTCTATGGAATCATGGGTCAGACTCAATGGAATCTCCAATTCTGCTAGGTCGGAAGTTCTATCTGGCACATTGCTTGGTCTGCAGTCTGTACACTAAGCAAGAGGCTGCAGCATGGGTTAGCAGAGCTTTTGGCTCTAAGATTCACTGAGTCAGGATCATGGAAACTTGGCTATAGACCAATGCCTTGACTCTATGACTACGGTAGGCTCCAAAAATGGGTCAACGGAGAAGTTGGTGCATGGTTCTTGTTAATCAGGCTCGTGTGACTTACTAACCAAGGTGTTGTCGTGACTTGCGACTGCCCAAGCAAGATGATTTCTTGACTTTATATGCTAGAACTTGCTTGCTTGATGGCTTCCTTACTTGATAATTGATGCTAGGGTCTTGGATGATGCCCTAGGCTTTGAACCGAGACTTGGAAGTGATTGGATGCTTGCCAAACTCATTTGGCCATGAGTTGTTCTTGATGGATGCTTGGATGAAGCTTGCAGCAAGGCTTAGATTCTAGCTTGGAGATGATTTGCTTTAGGGATCTTCTTTGCACGTGGAAACAATGGTGTAGTTTGTTGAAAGCTTCGTGGAGAAGGAGGTCAGCCAAAGATAAGGGAAGAGGGTTGCTAGAGCTGGCTAGGGCTTCATTGATTTGCTTGTGGAATTTTTCTCTCCTTGAGGGTTTAAAACTTGTGCATGAGGGGTTTAAATAGGAGAAGTTCCAAGTTCTATGAGTAATCAAACTCCTCTTGGGAAAGGACTCCTCTTTGAGATGAAACTCCTTTTTGAATCCAATCCTTGACTAGGCAAACTTTCAATCTTTATGGTGCATTGAACTTATATGAGTATTGATGAAGTATGACTCATTTGAATTTCTTTGCACAAATAATTTTTCCACAAGTTATCTTATCCTCCTTTGACTTTCTAGAAGGATTTGACCAATGTAATATTACTAAATTCCCCTTTTGTTCTCCATGCACATTTGTCCCTGAACTCACTTAATGAACATATTAGTACCACATGACTTGTTTGTCATCATCAAAATTAAAAGTGTGACTTAATACTTAAGCCAACACAACTAATAAAGAAATATGTGTTGAGTGCATAAAGGGCAAAACAACAAACAAGAGAAACATATAGGCTGAAGGAGCTCAGGACGTCTTAAAAATAATGCATACCGATATTAGTGGACCATTCCCTATAACTACTTGGAATGGTCATTGGTACTTTATTACGGTCATTGATGATTTATCTTATTATGGTTACCTCTATTTGTTACATGAGAAGTCACAGGCTCTGGATTTTTAAGTCTTTTAAAGCTGAAGTTGAAATCAACCTGGAAAGACAATTAAGTCTATCAGGTCAGACCGTGGTGGTGAATAATATGGTTAATATGACGGATCAGATGAACAACGTCCATGTCGATTTGTGCAATACTTAGAGGAGTGTGGGATCGTCCCTCAATATACCATGTCAAGCTCTCTTGGCATGAATGGTGTGGCAGAGAGATGAAATAGAACCCTTAAGGATATGGTGATGAGGATGATTTCTCATACAACCTTACCTTAATCACTCTGGGGCGATGCACTAAAAACTTAAGTCTATATCATCAATCGTGTGCCAACTAAAGCTACTAACAAGACCTCTTATGAGATGTGGACAGCCAGAAAACCTGTCTTGAAGCATTTACAAGTATGGGGATGTCCACCTAAGGCTAGACCCTATAGGCCAAATAAGAAAAGGCTGGAATCAAGAACAACTAGTAGCTATTTCATGGCATGTGCCGAAAGATCACGGGTTATAAATTCTACGATCCCAAGGTAAGAACATTCTTTGAGACGAGAAATGTGTGTTTCTTTGAGAATGTTGAATTTGGGGGGATAATGATAATGACTTCGATTTTGAGGAGGATTCTGTTAAGTATTGGTGTTTCATACCAATATTGTTTTGATGATGATCACAACAATATGTTATTGCTAATGTCTCTCCTGTTTTAGTCCCTTGTTTATCAAATGGAGAATAGCATGATTTGGAAACTAATAGCTTGGTACAAGGATGGACATCAAGAGGAGCAATGCCAAAGCTTGGAGATGATGGGGAGCATCAATGTATCAAGGATTGAATCCATAGACTCTAAGGAAAGTAATGTAATCCATGTAATATTTCATTTATTTCTTTTCTATTTTTGAGTACAGAATTAATGTAATGCCTTAATAGATGGTCTACTCATTCATGCATATGCATATAACCATCTTAGTGAGCCTTAGGATTATCATAGAATCTAACCCAAGAGGTTCATCATACCAAATGAATCAATTGGAGTCTCTGGCTCTCCAATAGGTGACTGATGAAGGAAGCAGTCGACTGGTTGATTCCAGGCACTGGCCAGCCTTCTACAGTCGGCTGTTGTGCACCAGCTCAAGTCAACCATTTCTTGCCTCTTACGTGAGCTTTTGGAATAGTCGACTGAAGTTCAATTTACAGTCGCATGTCTTCCAATATGTGCATGTGAATTGTTCTACAGTCGTCTGTGTGCAGCTTGCATTTTCTGGGCTTCATCCCAATTTGCAAGTCGGTTGACTGATGAATTACAGCCGCCTGTCTATTTACAGTCGTCTGTGAAATGGTCATCTATCGTCTGAAGGCACTACTGCGAAAGTTGCATTTTCCAGCTCTGTTTCTATCCCAAGTGACAGTCGCCTACTGAAGGATATTCAGGTGTCTGCTTATTTACAGGCGCCTGTGTAGTCTTCTACAGTCGCCTATCCTAGCACAGATTATAGCCGTTAGGAATTTTATAGTCGTTGAGCAGTCGACTGTCAGTTGTTCATCAGTCGACTGTCTGTACCATAAACTGCCAAAATCTAGCTGTTGCAGATTTCGTTGTTGGGGCTTTTTACTTGGATTTGAGGGTTTCTTTTGGATTCCTATATATAGGAGAGGGCTGAGTTCATTAGAACTTCTTGGAACTAATGAAGATCATTTGAGAATCATTAAGCCACTCTCAAACTCTCTCATTTCCCTCTTATGAGCATTTCTCTCTTCATGCATTGAAGCTTAGCTTAAGGAAAACCAACCAAGTGCAATCAAGATAAATCTCAAGCACTTGGTCATCCTCTTCCATTCCTTCATCCTCATATGGTAAGTTTATGTCAAGGCATAGGTAAGAGTTTATTTGTTTCATTGTGTTACTTGAAACCATAATTCTCTTTGTGGAAATTAGATACTCTCTTTGTAAGAGTTGGTTATTCTCTTTGTGGGCGTTACTCTCTTTGTGGAAGTTAATCTCTTTGTGGGAGTTTGGTGTCCTAGTGTAGGACTAACCCTAATTCTCTGTATAGGAGTTAGTAATTCTCTGTGTGGGAATTTGACCCTTGTGTAGGGTTGGTTGGGTTCTTGTGTAGGACAAAATCCTCTATGTGAGGTATCTCTGTGTGGGATTGTATTCACTTCTCTTTGTGGGAATTATAGTGGATATTGATGTGGCTGGACATACCCAAGTTTGGAGAACCAGTGTAATATCTTGTGTCTGCATTTGGAATGATTGTGTTGATTATTTTCTCTTGCATTTATTATTCCACATTTGCAAGTTAAATTTTAATTGCACAATTTATTGCCATTACTCTATTCACCCCTCCTCTAGAGTGTTTGTTTTTAGTATGCAAGGTAGATAGTCCTCACAGATTCAGCAACACCTTCTCCTTTGATTGTTGCAAATTATGACTAGGTTTATATTCCTGGTGTAATTTTTCTGCAATATCCATTACATATAAGTGAAGTTGGCGAACCTTCCACCCATCAAAATGAAGCTCCCCAAATAGTGACTCATGAGGAACCTCAAAATAATGAAGTTCCTCTTCCTCAAATAGTGACTCAAGATGAACATCAGAATCAAACTCAACCACAAGATCAAACTTAACACCCTCAAATTCAAGAAGAACCAGTGCCTCAACGGAGATCCACGAGAGAAAAGAGAAGTGCAATATCAAGTGATTATATTGCATTTCTCAATGAGCATGGAGTAAGTGATGGTCCAGTGGGAGATGACCTAGTCACCTTTCACAAAGCGATCAAATGTTCAAACTCTCGAAAATGGATCGAAGCCATGTGTGAGGTGTAAGGACACTGACTATGGAGAAAACACTAGAAGGGGGGTTGAATAGTGTTTAAGCAATTTAAACACGATAGTTACACCAATTTAAATTCCTAACCAACAAAATAGTGCGGAATAGAAATTAAACCCAAAATGAAACAAATGCAAACACAAGGATGTTTCAAGGGTTCGGATTACCCAAGTTACTTCCCAACTTATTCCCGGTAATCATATGTCCCTTCACCCGGTTAACAACTGGATACTCAAGTTAGAACCCTAACTTGAGGTTTCCTTAAACCCCACTTATAGCAACCCTACAAGTGAAATCGAAATAGAATCGATTGTCCTTGACTCCCACAACTTGGGAGCAAGCAAAGCACTCTCACAAACCGAGAGTGAATTCAAATAACGAAAGTTATGAAATATGAAAGCAACACTTACAATCACCTATACTTTGAAGTAGAACTTGAAGGAGAAGTGTGTTGTTTGTTGAACGACTCTCTTGGAAGAGAGGAAAGCCCTTTCTCTTGACTGCACCAAATGCCTAGAAGATATCTCTTTGGTTCTAGTTTGGAGAACAAGAGATTGAAGATAGGAATTCTTAGGGCTTTAGGGTTTTTGAGAGCTTTGATCTTGAGAGATTTAGCAAAATGAAACTTGGAAGAATAAGTAACCTCTCAATGGAATAGTAGATGCTCCTTACATAGGTTTCTCAAAAACCTACAAACGAATTCAGTAAAACCGCTTTGAAATCCGTGAGAAAAATCTCAACGGATAGAATCTGAGCCCGTGACAGTTGACTGTTGAAGAAATCACAGTCGGCTGATGCACAGTCAGATAGGGTAGGTGAGAATTCATAACGGTAACTTACCACGTGGACAGTCGACTGATGAAGCATAGACAATCGACTGTTAAACCAACATGCCACTGTGAATCCTTCTACAGGCGACTGGCCAAAACAGGGTAAGTTGAAGAAGTTTGGAAAAATCTGGGAGAACATGACAGACGACTGATGAAGAGACGACAGTCGACTGTTAATCAGAACATGTGACTGTAAATCCTTCTACAGATGTCTGTCAAACCCCTGAGATTTTCCAGAGAGTTGAGTCAACAAATTGGCTCACAGACAGACGACTGTTGCAGCATTGATAGTCGACTGTTCCTTTGGACAGTCGACTGTAAATCCAACATAAGTCGACTGGCCAAAGTAATCAGAGAATTAGGCTTTTGGCTAAAGATAGACAGGCGACTGGTTAACAAAACACAGTAGACTATCTGTCACGCCCCACTTCCCAAAATGGACGGAGGCGAAGCGTGACTAAGGCCCGCTTAGGCCAGAGCTGCGAAGCTCGGACCCAATAAGCGTCTGTAAGGGTACCATTTTGAAAGTTTCAGGTTCTTGCATTAATAAAGTTCGAAACAACAGAAAATACAGAAAAGAAAGTTGCATTCATTAAATTAGAGATATAATATCCAACGAGTACCAAGTCTAAAAAGAAGCCTAAATAAGGCAACGAAATATTTAAAAGCAAACTAAAAGCAGTAACCTCTGTAAGTGACTACTAAAAAGACCTCTAGGTCTGGTCCTCGTCAGACACATGCTCTGGGTCGACGTCCTCGGCTCCACGTACTCCAGTGAGTCTGCCTCGTCCACAAACTCTGGCTGAGCACCTGACGTACATCACCCAAGAGAAAGGAACTGTACGTCAGGTAAAGTCTATAAGAAGGGTTGGACTTTACTGCAAGTGCACCGAACTTTAAACAATGGTTTACTGGTTGATTAGCATGCTGAGGTTCTATTACACAACAGTTTACTGGTTGATTAGCATGCTGTAATTATAACAGAGTAACACAACAGGAAGTAACGTAGCCGGAAAGTAAAACGGGACAAGTAGTAGTCGTAGCGTGTGCTACCAACTACGGGACTAACCTACAGGTGTCATGGCGAGTCGGGACGTGACGGGACAAGACAAGACAAGACAAGTGAGACACGAAAGGGTTCACGCCTTACGGTTCGAGGGGGATCAGACCCTCCTGCCGTGCGCATGCTCAACCCTACCCCAACCCAGGAACTCAGGACAAGAATTACAGGGATCACTTCCGCTAGGGAAACATCCGAAACGCCCGAAGGCTTTTTGTGTAACAGGGATCACTTCTACGGGGGAAAGCATCCAAAACACCCGAAGGCTTTTTGTGTAACAGGGATCACTTCCACGGGGGAAAGCATCCGAAACGCCCGAAGGCTTTTTGTGTAACAGGACACGACATGACAAGTGTAGGGAGTTGTTATTCTAGGGTGTCCACATGCACGCACACGCAAGATAGTCCTATGATGTCAACAGTTGTTGTCAGGCTCAGACTTCGTCGTCAAGTCTGAGCCGTCAGGAGTCGTCCCGGACGCTATCATTCCACGTCCGGTTCTTTTTGTTCACAGTTAACAATTCTAACCAACTAAGGCCTAAGCACGGCCAAAAGTGCAAGTGGATACACTTGCCTGCGTTGGCGAGTGTGTCGTCCGTCCGGGGCATCTCGTCCAGGCGTCGCGTCCGCGGTAGTCCGTCTGAAATAGGTCATGGCGACGGTGTCAGGTCGCGTTTTTCAATAAACCTATTTAGGTTCATTTCTAGGTTGTCGGGACTACCCTAATTGTCAAAGTCACAATTTAGATGTTTTATCAACCTAAATCGACCACTACCCTATGTGCACAGAAAATTTTCTGATGGTCGATTTCTACAGTGAGCAGCGTTTTACTGGTACGGAAAAGTAAATTTAATTTGAGTTGTCCAGTTTTATTTTAGGGTTCAGTTTGCTATAGTGTGGGCTTCGCTACGAGTTTAGAGGGACCAACCTGGTGTAAGGAACGCGCATTTAATCTGGCATCGGGTCTGGAAATGGTGACGGTGTTCGTGTCCCCTGACTGTGGGTAGCGCAATGGAGGTCGTCTCGGGATCGCCTCAGGATTGTAACGGCTGTGGGTACGGTGTCGAGATTGTTTCGGTTGCGGGTAGCGCAACGAAACGTCTAAGGCTGCGGTAACGGTAACGGATCACGATGCTGGAAGATCGTGAGTCCGGCGGCGTCTATGTTGTCTCGACTACGGGTAGCGTAGTGAGACTCGTCTGGGCAGCGGACGAAGTGCGGCAGCGGGTACGGTCAGTCTGTCGGCAAGAGCCAGGGTCAACAGAACAACCGTGCCTTGGGAAGGCGTTGGAACAAAGTAGTCGCGGCGGCTCGAAGGAACAACAGCAGTCCTCGGGCTATTGCTCTCGTTGATCTCCATGCGGAGCGGCCACCAACGGTCGGGGCTCTGTGCGATGGCCACAGGCGGCACAGTGGCAGCGGGAGAGCGCGGATGGCGCTGCACGACCCGCGGGGTCACGGCGACAGGGGAACCACGAGGGCGGCGCTGCGAGGGGAGACGGAAGATGAGGCATACGGGCTCGGGAACGCTGGAGCGGCGTCTTGTGGGGCGCGGATGAAGGGAATCTGTGATGGGGGCGAGATCAGCGACATAGCGGCAGGGGCAACGAGAGCACGGCAGCAAGGGGAGGATTGCCACCGGTCAGTGGCGTTCGATGGCGGCCTACGGTGCTTCCCGGTGATCCACGAGGCTGGGGCGACGCTTGCTTGGCCAGCGATGGCCGAAAATCACCGCAGCGATGGAAGCTGCGGCTGCTCACAGGGAGGTCGCCGTTGTCGGCATCGTACGGCGGCGAAAGGCGACCGGGGGGTCTTCGGTGGTCGACGGCCGGAGCAGTGTGCTGGGCGTCGTTGCTCGGTGGTCGGAGTGACTGTGGAGCGAGGGGGAGATGCGGGTGAGGGTGGTCGGGGTGATCGGGGTTTGCTCTGCGAGATGCAGAGCAGCGGTGGCGGGTCGGGATCACGGCGGTCGGGGAGATCTACGGCGGCGCTGGGAGCCGAGAAGCTAGGGGAGGCGGCGCGAGGGCGGCACCGCGGCGGGAGGCCACGATCGGTGGCGGTGCGCTTAGGGGATTTGTGGCAGAGATCGGCACTGCACGGCGAAAATGAGGGCAAAGGCATGCGGCCTTGGGTTCGCGGGGGATGCCGTGAATCAGAGGGGATCGCCGGCGTCGCGGGGCCTCGGGGACGCCGGAGCGGCGTCGGGATCTCACCGTGAGGGGGAGAGAGAGGGCGAGAGGGAGACGGGGGTTTCGAGTTTTTTGGGGAAAAAGAAAACGGCGGCAGGTTAATTTTGTTTTAGGGTTAGGGTAAAATTTGGGCTAGGGTTTAATAATATAAGAATAGTTTGATATATACCTATGAGATTTATAGATAGAAGGGGATTGACAAGGAGGTGGAGGGTGTACAAGTAGGGGAAAACTAGGGGAGAATAGAAGAAGCAGTTTAGGAAATATTTAAAACAGATTTGATAAGTGATTTAGCTAGATTTGGCTAACGAATTTGAATTTTGAATCTGATCAGGGCAAATCAACGGTCCGGATTTCTCCGAGCGATATCTTTCAATCCGGGCGTCAGAAAAATAATCCGAAAATACCGGTGCGATCGTGGAGACGAGACGTACAGACCTATAGAGCCTGATCATGCGTAATTCCTACCAAGAATTTACGTAAAATTGGAAACGGCGTTTCGAGTCGGATGACTAAAACGTCCCTATTATTCAAGGTCGTTTCGCGAGAAAACGAGCTGTGAAAGACGTTCCCAAAAATTACTATAAATTTCAACACCCCAAAACGATCGCAACGGCATATCGTATCGCATATGCCGGAGCTCAGAAATAGTCAATTAAAATACGTGCACGTTAAAGCACGTGCACGCAGAAACTACGATCGGTCGGGAAGCGGCCGTTACACTATCACTTGGATAGGCGCATGTGAATCATTCATAAGTCGTCTGTGGGAATTAAAATAGAGAAGCTCAAAACTAGACTGTAAAAGTTTGTGCATAACAGGCGACTGTAGAACAAAACACAGTCGACTGTTTTTGAGACAGGCGACTGTAAAATGTTCAGCAGTCGACTGTTATAAACAATACATGCACAATCAATATAGAAATGAATTGGAGTCTAAGGACGATTGATCTGATGATGTCCTAAGACTGAAATGAAGCTGTGTGTGTACTCCAACAATGTTCTACTTCTAATCTACATACTAGAAGAGATATAAGAAAGTTACATTTGATGAACTCTCTCTTCTATCCAATGCATGAGCTTGAAGTTTTCATGGAGCTTCAATCACCATCTACGATCATCCAATCCATTTTATTTGCCTTAATGCTCTTTGAGTGTCATCCATTACAAGTAGATCTTCATAATAAGCTTAGGCAATGGATTAACTGTAAAATAGGGAATTAGTCACAAGTATTTATGTTTTCTCATCATTAACACCAAGTAGGGAGAAGTCCAATACTCAACATTCTCCCCCTTTTTGATGATGACAAACAAACATAAACAAAAAGATAAATAATTGTGCTTTAAAGAAAACTTATTCCACCTACATAGATGCCAATCAAGTTAGTCAACAAAAATTAGGGCATCTATGTATATCAATTGAAGCAAATGAGTAAGATATGCATGAATGAACTGAAACCATGAAATCTAGGATTTAAAATCCTTAGTCATTGTATCTTACTCCCCCTGAATCTAAGGCATCTTCAATCTTAGATTCAAGTGTTAATTAGTATATACTTAGCATATTCAATTATGAATCTGTATGTTTATTTCTCTCCCCCTATGACATTATCCAAAAGGTGGGAGTATAATAACAACAACAATCGTGCTAAATAAAACTATCAACAATTAGAGAGTTTAAAGATATATAAAACTTAAACTCATAAAACCACATCATATACTTATATGAATAGAGGAATGGAAGTCCAATATCAACATTTAGATATACGAAGAAAACATATCGTCTCAAATCAAATCACATCACATATAAAAAATATAGTCCAATATCAAGTCCATAATTGTCTCAAAAACACATCACAAGAGAATATATCATTCATGGAGACAATATCACAAACATCACACAGATATGATAAGCAATTATACACTGTGAAACGGACAAGAAACTGCAACTATCATATATATATATATATATATATATATATATATATATATATATATATATATATATGAGAATAATGGATATCATACGCCATATGAGATAGGCTCTCATACGCCCTCTCACATAAAGCAACCAAGTACAACCAAGTACAAGCCCATGTGGGCATGTACTTGGTTGCTTTATGTGAGAGGGCGTATGATAGCCTATCTCATATGGCGTATGATAGCCATTATTCTATATATATATATATATATATATATATATATATATATATATATATTATATAATGGAAAAAGAAATGGGAGAGAGCGGAGAGACGGCGGCGGCTGCCCTAGGCGTTGGCGGGATTGTAAATGGCGGTGGGTTTGATCTTGCTGGGATTGATCTGGGTGGTGGAGGTGGTTCTGAAGGAGATAAAGGAGGAGGAAAGAAGTTGGTGGGTGCCCTGGGCGGCGGGATTATTGATGGAGGCGGATCTGATCTTGTCGAGGGTTCTGGATCTGATCTTGTCGGTGGTGGCGCTTCGGGGGGAGATAAAGGAGTCGGCGTGCTTCTAGGTTGCGGAAAGACAGTTCAGGTCAGCGGCGCTGGGTGTTCTACCAAATACGGGAAAGACAATGGCGGCGCTCTTGGCATTCGTGATGACGATGGCTGGAATCGCGTTACAAGGGGGAAGAAGAAGGTTTCCTTCGATCATCGACGGAATGAACAATCCTTTCCTGTTAATCATCGAAGGAATTGGGGGAGGTATCCGATTCGTGATGATGCGAAGCTAAAGAAAGGTAATTCATCATCAATTGCTGCTAGGCGAGTTCCAAGTAATGGTGCAGTTGCAATTACGGAGTCAATTGCAACTAAGGACAGATTACCTGTCAGGCCTAATGCTTCTATCCATATCAATCCCTCTGTGGTCAAGCGGTCTTGGGTGGATATTTGCGCCACTCGTCGGAAATATGCGGACCCCCTAGTGATGTCTCATATTCCGCCAGTCAGCAAATCTGATGGTGTCGTGAAGGTGAAGGTGTCTGCGGGGATGATTGATGTCGGGGCATCTCGATGGCAGAATACTCTTGTGGGCTATGTGTTGGGTGATGTTCCGTTCTTTGGTCAGATTAAGGCCTGGACAGATAGGTTATGGAGAATTAAAGGGGGGCTCCGTATTTTCTCCCGTGAAAATGGATATTTTTATTTCAGATTCGAAAATGCAGAGGATCGGGACAACATTCTGCACGGGGGTCCTTGGCTGTTTGATGGCAGACTAGTAGTCCTTCAAAATTGGTCTCCAACCACCCAACATGGTCGTGATATTCTTACAGCGGTCCCAGTATGGGTACAATTTCACAACTTACCACTGTCAATGTGGACTCTAGATATTTTAAATATAATTGCTAGTGGGGTTGGTACACCAATTTGCCTGGACAAAGCTACTGCTTCGTTGGATAGAATTTCATATGCTCGTTGCCTTGTCGAGGTTGATTTTGAATCGCCCCTTCAAAGGAATGTTCAGGTAATTTTGGATGATCTGACGACTCTCACCATTGATGTTAAATATGAGGGAGAACCCCCTAGATGTGGTCGATGTGCTTGCTTCGGCCACCTGGATTCACAATGCCATATGTCATCTCCTACTAGCGAGCCCCCTTCAATCCACTGCCAGGTTGCCCAGGATATAACTATTGGGTTATCTGATAATTGTGTTAGGCCTCAAGTCTTAGCGGGTAACACTTTGGCTAATGACGGAACCACAAGAGAAAGGAGTTCCTCACAATCTGTGAACATAAAGGAAGGGATTAATAATATGGTTAACGTTGTGGATGCATATGGCCATACATCAATCCTTCGGCAAACCATTTGTGAACCATCAACCAATATAAAGCCTGCTGTTGTCCAGCCTAATATTACTTTGACTTCCGATGTACCTGTGCCTATTCCCGTGGGCCTTTCGGATGGCAGTGCTCTCCATTTTGAAACGGGTGAATGCAGTCAGCCTGCCCCAATTGCAATAAACTCTCATGTAGGGTGTAATGCTGGGTCAACTACACTTCAGCAAACTCGAAGCTCACCTATCGGTATCATTGAATAGGCCTATCAGCACAAAACCACCCCTGTTCTGATCCAAACTAATGAAGACCCTGCGGATGTTGAGCCTCCTTTGGATCCAACCTTCCTGAATCCAGATTGGCTAGAAGAACACTCTATCCTAAAGGAATTGAGTAGCCATACCAAGAGTAAACCATTGAGAACATCTCCATCGGTAATTAGATGAAGCTCTCGACTTGCGGGCCCGTCTTCTGCCCAGCTATCCAACACTTTGTAATGTCAGTTCTCTTCTGGAAATGCCGAGGGCTTAATAATGTATTGCGACGTTCAGATCTAAAGCAAAAATTGAGGAGGTTTATGCCTTCGATTGTGTGCCTTCTGGAAACGAAAGTGGAAGCTCTTAATTCAGTTAGAATCTCAAATTGCTTCGATAATCAGTGGGATTTTATTGATAATAGATCTCATCATAAAGGCGGCCGTATTGTTATCTATTATAACTCGGCGGTTTGGAGCTCTTCATTGCTTGCGGCCTCCCCTCAGCATATCTCTTCCTACTTCACTAATACAGCTGGATTTCGTATGTGCCTCTTTGCTGTCTATGGATTCAATCTATCTAATGACAGATCTCCACTATGGACTGATCTTGAAGCGGACTCTAAGTTTCTCTTTAATATTCCCTGGTTGTTGGGGAGTGACTTTAATTGCATTCGCTTCTCTTATGAGAAATTGGGAGGTCGCCCTGCGGATACTAGTTCTATGGACTCTTTCAATTCTTGCATTGATGATTGTCATATAATGGAGCTGAAATGTACCGGCCAAAGTTTCAGTTGGAGTAACAGACGCATTGGTCCGTCTCGTATCTCTGCCAAGTTGGATAGAGTTCTTTGTAACATGCCTTTCTTTGATACCCTACCCCATGCCTTTATGGAATTCTCATCTCCCGGTACAAGCGACCATGCGGCTATGATCATCTATTTATTATCAAAGGTATCTCACTTTCCCACACCTTTTAAATTCTATAATTCATGGACTTCGTTCCCCGGTTTCCATGACTTGGTCTTCAACAATTGGGGGCACAAGCCTGGAAATTCGGCCATGCAAAGATTGGTTAATAACCTAAAGTATATGAAAGGGATTCTTAAAGATTGGTCTTCCAGCTATAAGTCCGAAATGAGTGTAAGTGCTTGCAGGCGGAAATTGGAAATTGTGCAAAATGATTGCAGACTCCCTTTTGATCCCGCACTCCAGGAGCTTGAGAGGGAAGTTTGTATAAAACTTTCATGGTCTTTAGATGTTGAAGAGGAGGATACTCGACAGAAAAGCAGACAAAATTGGCTTACTTTGGGTGATAGGAATTCCAAATTCTTTTATACAGCTATGAAGGCCAGGCGTTCGCATAACAATATTTCCCATCTTATTAATTCTAATGGCGTGAGATATTCCTCCTCTGATGCCCTCAGAAGCGAAGCCCCTATTTTCTATAGAAGTCTCTACATGCAGAATGATTACTGGAATGTATTTCCGAATTTAATCCCCAAACGGAAGCTAACTTTGGACGCTTCTATCTGGATGGATAGGCCCGTTGCTAATTCTGAAATTAAGACTGCTCTTTTCCAAATTGGAAAAGATAAGGCCCCAGGGCCTGAAGGTTTCAACGCTCATTTTTTCCGGCAGCAATGGGGGGTTGTTGGAAATGAGGTTCTTGCAGGCATCACCTCTTTCTTTACTTCTGGTCGCATGCTACCACATATCAATCATACTTTTCTAACTTTAATCCCAAAGAAGGCTAATGCGGCGGGGCTTGGAGATTACAGACCTATTTTATGTTGTAACGTCATTTATAAAATCATTAGTAAGGTCTTGTGTAATAGATTAAAGCATGTCATTAGTGAATTGATTTCCCATAATCAGGCTGCTTTCATGAAAGGCAGATTGTTGGCTGATTGCACTCTTATTGCACACGAGCAAATACGGGATTTCAGCAACCCAATGGGATCTAGATCGTGCATCAAGTTGGATTTGCAGAAAGCTTTTGACAGTGTTAACAGGCAATTCATAATCTTCCTCTTACACCAGATGGGCTTCGGGAATAAATTTATCAACTGGATTTCTGAATGCATCTTGCCCCCTTTTTTCTCGGTTTTAATTGACGGATCGCCTGCTGATTACTTTCCTTCCAACAGAGGCTTGCGCCAAGGTGATCCACTTTCCCCATACCTTTTTGTAATTATTATGGAGGCTTTCTCGCTCCTAATGGCTAGGGCAGAATCTTGTGGTTCTATTCAACCTCTGCATAGGGTTGGTGCGATTTCCCATTTGTTGTTTGCAGATGATCTACTTGTTTTCTGTCGTGCGAACCCTCGATCCTTTAATGGTCTTAAAGATGTTTTGGATAAGTTTTATCTTCTATCTGGCCTCCAAATTAATTGGGACAAAAGCTCAGCAATTTTCAGTAAAGGTGTGCGTAATTACAGGGATCTTGCTTCTATTCTGGGTGTTAAAGAGGTATCTTCTTTTTCCATTTATTTGGGTTTGCCTCTTTCCTCTAAATACCCAAGGGCTTCTTTATTTGGTCGTCTGGTTGATAATTGCAATAAGAGGCTTGCTGGCTGGTCTTCCTCTTTGCTCTCTATTGCTGGTAAAATTGAATTGGTCCGGACTGTGATTTACGGCATGGTTGCCTTCTGGATGCAAGCTTATCGTCTTCCTCCATCTGTTATTCGCACTATTAACTCCGCCTGCAGGCGTTTTATATGGGGGAAATCTAATATTTGGGCCTGGAAGGATTTTTGCACACCTAAGAAAGAGGGGGGTGTGGGCCTTAGATTATTGGAAGACATGAACGTTGCTTCTGGTGTTCGACTGACTTGGAGGGCGCTTACTTCAGAAGGTGCCTGGGCAAAATTTATGAAGAGGAAATATGCAGAGGTCTCTTATGGATTCTTTAGTACTAAAGCTACTCCGTCACAATCTGGTACTTGGAAGTTTCTTCTCAAAAATCGTAGTATTTCCCAAAAGCTCATCAAGCGCACTGTAAATGATGGCACCACAACCTCCTTTTGGTTTGACAATTGGCTCCCAAATGGTCCCCTCTACCTCCTTCAACCCCCCTCCAATTGGAACGGAGAAGATGCGTGTTTGTGACTTCTGGAATGGAACGGCTTGGGCAAATGATCACCGCATCCGGCATTTAATGCCCGTTCTCAATTCAATTTCTCTGGGCCAGGGAAATGATGAATGGAAGTGGGCCCCAGCCCCAACTTTCAATTTCCGCATAGCATGGGATGGCGCCCGTGAGAGGAAACCCAATTTTGATTACACAAATATTGTGTGGCACCCTAAGCTGATTCCAAAAATGTCCATTTGCCTCTTGCGTGCGCTGAGAGGAAAGCTTCCCTCTCGCGACCTTCTGGCCAAATGCGGGATTATTGCAGTCCAGTCTTGCGTACTTTGCGACGGTCATGCGGCTGAGTCCATCCCACACATATTCTTTGAGTGCAATTACTCTCGCTATTTGCTCACTAGATGTCTACTGAAGCTGTGCTACAAAGGTCCTATTCCTAACTCCCTTTCGGGCACCTGTGATCTAATCCAATCCCTTTATACCAAATCGGATCCGGTTGGGGTTCTTGCTAAGTCAGTATTAGCCTCCTTGGTTTGGCACATTTGGAAGCAGCGCAACAAGAGGATTTTTGAAGGTACTTCAGTTGAGAAGACGGATCTATTCAAGGATATTGCAGCTGATGTTCTTATCTCTCTCCGTGACATGGATATAGATGAGGCTTCGGACAAGACCCCCTTTCACTATTGGGATTTTATTGATGCTGGATGATGTGTTCTCCTCTTTTAGGCTTGTTATATGTGTTTTGATACTATTGGTAGCATCTGTATTGTTCTTTTGGTGAAGGTTTATAATTGGAGGTAGTGGGTGACGACGCTTGTGCCCTATCCCCTATCCCCTCTCCTCCACCTATCTACTGGAACCATTGGCGATATCTTACTGTATGTACTTATTTTGTTAATAATAAAGATCATTTTACTTGCCTATATATATATATATATATATATATATATATATATATATATATATATATATATATATATATATATAAACGGTCACATGAGTATAAATTCATATGAACATCACCATGTTCATCAAAAAAAATATACATCATGAAACTCCATACAACATCAAAATATCCATCATACATCAACGAATCACTAAAACAATCTATGAGTGCGTATCTCCAGGTGCAGCAGATGAAGAGGCAGGCTCAGGGTCAACAGTGGTATCCTCTGAAGGAGAAACAACAGCAGGAACACCCTGAGAAGCTGTTACACCAGGATGCACAACGAGATCAGTGATGATGGGAGGAGGAGGCTCACGAGGCTGGGAAGGAACAAATCGACTGAGATGCTCAGGGAAGGGTATACCCTGATGCCGAAAAGACAGAAACACCAGCTCATATAGACCAGAAACCATCTGAAACAGAATGTCCTGAGAGGCAGGAGCAGAGTTGGATGGCTGGTCTACAGGAGGAACCGTGGAGGAAGATGGAGCTGAAGTGGATTTCCTCTTCTTAGATGCAGACTACAAAGCCGAAGAGGACTTCGACTTTGCAGAAGCATCGAGAAGAGGACCAAAAGGCATGGGCTCGTAGGGAGACAAGTCAATCCCAAAATGACGAAAGACTGGAGTAAGAAGACCACCATAGGGGATGTGTGAGGAGGAAGAAGTAAACTCGACCTTGTCCATCCTATTAAGGAGGACACCTGCCCAATTCACGGACATCCCGGAAAAGATCACATACATACACCTCAGTATCTCCTGGAAAGGCTGGTCAGAAGATCCGTACTTCGGCAGGATGTTGGACTTCACCACAAGGTGAACAGCTCAACCCTTAGCTGTGAACATGGACGACCTAACACCAGAAGATAGGACAGACGGTATCTCACAGAACATGTCCAGAAGGACACACTGATCTAGCTGATCGACATCAAAAATGAAAATATCAGAAGGAAGGGATCCAGTGGAGGAAATCCTAAGAATGGTCCCTAAGAGAGTAGGATCAATGCAAATGGGGGTCCCCTGGACAATAGTGTCAATGACTCCAGTGGTCGAATACTCACTGCGAACGCGGTTAACATAGAAAAGCTTAACAAAAAATAGGTAAGCTCGAGGAGACTCCCTTTGAGAGAAGCGAAAGAGGTCAGCCAAACCTGTAGCAGATAGGATGTCAAAAAGTCTCTCAGCTGTGAAGGCGGGAAATACAATGAATCGCTCTCTAAGAAGTTTGATGCCAAGGAGAGAGTGGAATTTAGCCAAACAGAGATCGTCACGACAGATTGGAATGAGAGGATCAGAGGGTGGCACGTCAGGGGTTTCTTCTCCAGAACTCGACACCGATGGTGAAGGAGGAGCCTCAGTACAAGGCTCATTGATGCAAACACCAATAGGCTTGCGCTGACGCTTGATGAGGGGCTCAGCGTCTGAAGAAGAAGACCCAAAAGGAGAGTAACCCCACGAAGAGGAGAGAGAGGGAGAATCGGCTTGCTTGGTTCGGGCCTTATAAGGTTTCTTGGTCTTGGCCATAGTAGGCTTAGGAACCCTATGGCGTTTAGAAGCAATGATCTTTCCCTTTCCCTTATTCTTGGGAGCCATTGCACAATCAAAATCAAATGACGAAATTGAAGGTGAAACACACGAAATAGACAATCGAGGGAGAATCAAACCTAGTCGAAGGGCAGAACAGACAGTCAACGACGCACAAGAAGACGCACTCGACTGGACGACGAGAGGAGATCGACGGCGGAGAGATCGACAGAAAATTCGAGCGGGAAGTCGAAGGGTTTTAATCGGATGAAAGAGAAAAAATTTCGATCGAACAAAATTCTCTCGATCATATATCGAAGGGGCAACAGATTTTGGGCCGTTGGATCAAAGAATCGACGGCTCAGATCAAAGCAGTGAACCGCCACAACAGGAGACATACGACTGAAGAATAATATTCAGTCGACTGGATGAAGTGATAAGAAATAATCTGAGTTTGACAGACATTCGACTGTTGAGTAACATACAGTCTCATGTCCGTAAGACAGTCGACTGTAGTATATACATCAGTCGACTTACTGAGAATCAATAAAAATGATGAAAAAGACAGAGACTACTGACGAAATAGACAGGCGCCAGAAGACTAGAATACAGTGTCGCCTGTTGATCCAACAGTCAACTGTAAATTTGTCAACGGTCGCCTGTGCGAAAGATACGATTTTCTGACAGAGAAGATAGAGTAGTGCAGTCGACTGTCGAAGGAAAGACAGTCGTCTATCCTGGTCCAAAAATGCACAGTGAGATAAAAAATCCAGAGGATATGAACAACTCACCCTATGAACTATACTCTAAACATAAACTCATCATAAAATCAATATCAACCGATAAATCGTTTATAACATAAATTTCTTAAAACAATCTGAAAAAAATAATCAAAGAAATTTTTCATTAATCAAAGAAATCTCAATAGCCTATCTTAAAAACCAATATAAGATATATCAAGTTAAGAGAGGCAACATGATAAAATAAGTTCAAAATAGGTTATACCAAGTAAGTTGAACTCCTAAATTTCAGATTCACCCATAATCCCCAATTCTTCATGCAACCTCACAAATGAATCTTCTTTAAGAGGTTTTGTGAAGATGTTGACGATTTGTTTTTGGATTTCAATGTACTCTAAGATGATGTCCTTCTTAGCTACATGATCATTGATAAAATGGTGTCTCACATCTATGTGTTTGGTACGGGAGTGATGTACCGGATTCTTGGAAAGACCTATAGCACTTTGGTTATCAACCATGATAGGGCAAGTATCACAATTGACACCATAGTCCTTCAAAGTGTGTCTCATCCAAAGAGCTTGTGCACATGCAAGACCCGCGGCAATATATTCCGCTTCAGTCGTGGACAATGATACCGAATTCTGTTTCTTGGAAAACCAAGAAACTAGGGAATTTCCTAGAAAATGGCAGGTGCCACTAGTACTTTTCCTGTCGGATTTGCATCCGGTAAAGTCGTCATCACTATATGAGATTAACTCATATATGCTATATTTAGGATAAATTAACCCATAATCTAGAGAATGATTGAGATAACGAAAAAGTCATTTAAATGCAATCAAGTGTGACTCCTTAGGTCTAGCTTGATATCTAGCACACAAGCATACGAAAAACATGATATCGGGCCTACTAGCGGTTAAATAAAGTAAGCTACCGATCATACCTTGATATAGACGAACGTCTACATCTTTTCCGTTTTCATCCTTGTGTAGATGGGTTGTCGTACTCATGGGAGTCCTTTTGCTTGAAGACGATTCCATCCCGAATCGCTTGATAAGCTCCCCTGTGTACTTTGTTTGATGTATGAAAGTCCCATCCTTTATTTGTCGAATTTGTAGTCTAAGGAAGTAATTGAGCTCTCCCATGTGGCTCATCTTGAATTCATCCTTCATAGACTTAGAAAATCCTTGACAAAGATTAAAGTTAGTAGAACCAAATATTATATCATCTATATATACTTGAATCAAGAGGATGTCATTTTCATAATCTTTAATGAAAAGTGTTGAATCAACCTCACCCATTTTAAAACCTAAATCCAAAAGAAAGGTCTTGAGTCGATTATACCAAGATCTAGGATCTTGTCTCAACCCATACAACGATTTCTTAAGTTTGAAAACATGGTTTGGAAATTTTTCATGAATGAAACTAGGAGGTTGAGAAACATACACTTCTTCATTTACAATCACATTTAAAATGCACTTTTAACATCTATTTGAAATATTTGAAATTCTTATGAGATACAAAAGATAAAAGCAATCTAATAGCTTCTAATCAAGCTAAGGGAGCAAATGATTCTTCGAAATCGATACCTTCCTCTTGTCGGTAGCCTGAGCTACTAACCTTGCTTTGTTCCTTATGATGACCTCGTTCTCAATGGTCTTGTTCTTGAAGATCCATTTGGTCCCAATAATTTGATGACCACTTGGAAGAGGAACGAGCTCCCAAACTTCATTTCTCTCGAATTGCATGAGTTTTTCTTCCATTGCCACTATCCACGAGCTATCCTCATGATCACGCCCCGGATACACGTCCCGAAGCGGCGATTGTAGTTTTACCGCAAGCGCATGGTCAAGTGGCGAGCGGGTATCGAACACGAGGAGGTGGTGTTGGTTCCAATCTATCCTAGGTTGGTTTGACTACGAATGTATTATTGGTGGAGATGGTTATGGAATGATATAATGGAAATGGTGGTGGATGTCGGTGTCGGAGATAGAGAAATCGGTCAAATATCAATTCAAATACAATACACTAAAAGTGTCTAGGACTAGGGAATCCCCACTACGTACCGTCATTCGTCATTGTGAATAGTGAATCTCAATATTACTAGACTTGCGTTGAGGTGAACTAGTCGTAACTGAATAGAGAACCAAGCTCACGCTCTCGCGCTATTGCCGGTCTATAGCGAACCTAGGATAGGGCCCAATCTCTTGCAAACCCTAGCCTAAGCCACTAGCATTAGGATCGACATCATTGTCCAATCGCTTCTCGAGCCCACTCTCGTGCAAACTCGAGTCACGATCTAGGTTGTGATAGTTCGTATTCGTCCAATCTCTTGCAAACGAATATTGGTATAGATTTACAATTAAAAATCCTAGCTTTGGTCCAATCTCTTGCAAACCAAATCTAGAGAAATCCAATTGTAAATCTAAATCGAATATCTAGGCCTTCCCATCGATTAGAATCCAATCTCTTGCAAATCCCAAATCGATGGAAATCCCTAGCTATCCGTAGTAAATCAATCACAACCTAACCTCCTAGCAATTCTAGCAATTTAGAAATTCATTCATCACAAATATGAAATTAGATCCATAGGGTTCATCCCCAAACCCTAGAACAACAAATCTACTCTAGCATAGCAATAAGGATATGAGAATCAATAGAAATCATTGCTTGCATACAAAAAGATAGAGAAACAAAGATTCAAATAAAAAGAAGAAAATACTTAGCTTGATGAAGATCTTCAATCCAAAATACAAGCTTTTAGATCCAAGAGGGGGCCTAGGGCATGGCCTAACCTCTAAAATAATCCTAAGAAAAACATCTTGGAACCCAAAGAAAACATGGGGGGTCCCCTCTAATGGTGGCTACAAACCCGTTAAATACTCCCCCAAAACCCTAGCAATAAAACGTAGAAAACCCCTCAAATTCGTGCCCAAAACATCCCAAACCGCAACTTAAAATCTAGGCCCGTCGCCGACTCGGCCGAGTGGAAAATGTGACTCGGCCGAGTGGAAATTCCAGCACTGCAGCGTCAACTTGCAGAAATTCTCCAGATTTCATCCGACCTCCGATTGATGCGTTCTTAGCGGCGTTGGAACCGTCATGAAGTCTACTATCCATAAAAAATATGAGAGAAATACTTTGATTGCTGGAATGATAGCAGATTTCAAAAGAGTGGAAGGCTGTCTGAAAATCTGGGCGCTGCGTGTCCTCGGCATCACTCGGCCGAGTTGACTTCTCTACTCGGTCGAGTGGGCTTCTCTACTCGGCCAAGTGATAGACCCTGTAAAATTCCAGTAAGTCAAGGGTCTTGAGGGCCTGTCTTCGGAGGTGACTCGGCCGAGTGGCTTTACTCACTCGGCCGAGGGGCATTCGGTACTCGGCCGAGTCGGAACCCTCAATCGCCTGACGGATTCCAGTAAGTCTGGGATTTTCGCTTGCCGTCGTCGTGATGACACTCGGGCGAGTGGTGTCTCCATGCTCGGCCGAGTGGGATGGCGATGCTCGGCCGAGTGCACGATGATACTCAATCTGCTGCGTGTCTGATCTGGCCGACCGAGCGGGCTTCTTTGCTCGGCCGAGTGACTCCTTCACTCGGCCGAGTGGCATGCTGAAAATGCCCAATCTTCTCCGTTTCTCCTCCTCATCGGTCCTACGGAGTTCCTTCTTCTTCCACGCATCTCCCATCACCGAATAGCCCTCAAAAGAGCCTTGAGTGACGCTCCGGAGTGGGTGCAAGTCCCTTAAGCTCATTTTTGCTCCTGATCGCTCCATATTTCCTGAAATCCGACAAAAACAAGAAATAGTGAAAAGTAACGCAATATCGTCGAATACTCGTGAAAATCGCAATATGAACAATCGAAATGGCGTGAAAACATGCAGAAAAAAGGTGTAAAATATGGAGTGATCAAAATCCCCTAAGCTTACCCCTTACTCGTCCTCGAGGAAGATAAGTAGAGAGACGGACTCGGGAGAAGAAAATGAAGAAGATGAAATAAAAAAGAAAGAACACGAGGTGGAAGGGGTCGCTAGATTCTTCTCAGATCTCAAGCCATAAGCTACACATCACGATGACTTGGAAAATACAAATCACATGCTATAAGGATTTCATATCTTTCATAAACATGGTACTTGCAAACTTTTAAGAACAATAAGAGGGACTCTCTAAATTCATACAATCAATTCATATCCACATCACGCATTTCATAGAATTTAATATACAAATGTTGGCGATGCACTTTTCAATCAAAAGTTATAACAGAAGCATATAAGAATCACACCAAACATGCAATGGAGAATAGAATAAATCATGGCATTCACATATTTATATCGATTCATAAGAAATCTCCATAACTAAGGTATTGTGCTAAGTTTCAGCATTATCAAACTTCCCCATTCGTGCACCTCTCCACTCTAATGTCGCACTCACTCA
Organism: Scilla litardierei; assembly: GCA_030789695.1. Lineage (NCBI taxonomy): Eukaryota > Viridiplantae > Streptophyta > Magnoliopsida > Asparagales > Asparagaceae > Scilla > Scilla litardierei. Next base: position 383,127,111 of record CM061142.1, read on the forward strand.
TATGGTCAAATGAGTTCCCCCCAAGCTTAGCTTGAGGCATCACATCTAAAGGAATATGATAGTGGAAAATGGGATTTTTGCCTTGGTTTTCCCAAGTATTTTGTGGCTCCAATAATGAGATAGAGAAACATTTTTTTTTCTTCTTTGTTTTTCTTTTTGAACTTTTTTGTTTCTCACTTTTCTTTTTGGATTTTTGTAGGAGCTATTTGATTTGTATTTTTGGTTTTTGGCTCCTTTTTGGCTTTTTGGACTTTTTGGAGCAACCTTTTCTTTTGTAGGGATTTTTGGGAAATAGATGCGATATAAGTAGCTTTAGGAGGTGAGCTCAAGTGACATGTAGAGAATAAAAAGATATATGTGGAGAAAGAAATAATGTAACACTCGGTTCACTCTAAGATGTGCACGAACGGTTCAATAAAATAATACTTCAACTAAAACTCATATGTAAGCATGGATATTCTCAATCATCTCAATAAAAGGTGAAGTCAAGCGGTACAGAGTACTTTCATATCAAGCATGCAACAGAAGGTGAATAAGATGATAAGGCAGATGCTCCCGTTATACAATTGATGCGTGAATCTTGGTGCACTTCCAACAAAAGCATACTAAACACTAATCCATACATTCAGTTTCAACTAATATCATGCATTCATAAAGAGAAATCATCAAAAGAATATATAAGCAAGCACATGGAAAGCATGATACTGAAATACTCTAAGTAGCATGGCAAGGAATAATAAGCATCGTGATGGCTGCTAAAGCAATAAGAGATATCATCATAAGGAGCAAATCTAACAAAAGGAGGAAAAGAAAATAAAGAAATAAAAATTAAAGAGAGGAAAGAAAAGAAAAACAAGCACACAATATGATGTATGAACACACATAAAAGGAAAATAAGATGGAAAAATCAAAAAGATGATGCAAAAATTTTGAAAAATTTTAAAAATCCTAAAATAAAGTAAAAAATGCAACTAATGCATCTAAATGGCATGGAAATGCACTCCCCCAAGCTTAAACTTCACATTGTCCTCAATGTGATCATAATGAAAGAATATGAGGAACAACGATAATAATAAGGGGGTGAATGAAAAATGATGAAATGAATGACATGAAATCCTAATGCAACTACATGCACATACAATGATGCATGAGAGCGCTTTCCCCCAAGCTTATACCAAACAATCCTATTTAAGTGACTCAATCAAAAATGTCATGGCTGGGCAAAGCGTGATCAAGTCAAATGAATAAGAAAGTGAGTATTCACTTGAAAGAAATGCTCGATGGCGGTGAGAATGGAGAGGGGAATTAATATATATAATGGGTTTGGGGTGTAAAAGATTTTTGTTGCCATCATATGAGTTGATATTTATTCAAGCAAATCTATACGGTCCTCTCGCTGTCGAGAGGATTCGGGTTTATTGAAAGCATAAAAATTTCTACACTACTGGATTGATATCACCTATAGCAAAAGGCGGATCCAGTATCTTTGCCGGTGCAGGCAACTGCTCCAACTGCTCTTTCCGTGGCTCCGCAAGGCGCGTATGTCCACGGACTCCAACGAACTCCAGCAATGCATCCTCCAGCATTCCCACAAGGACTCCACCTGTACCCTGCAGAGAATAGGATGCATCAGTTCGCTGCAAAAAATTCACCCTCATAATAAAAGTATCCCAAAGAGGATCGTCTATAGAAATGTATGGAATAAATAATGGTGGACGATACTTCCCTGGAAATAATCCAATATCCTCACGTGCCGTGATACCTGTCTCCACGGTGTCTTCTCTATGCTGCTCAGGTAAATCTACATCATAGGTGTGGACCTCATCGAGATGCTCCTCATCATCGTCAGAGTCATCCCAGTGCACCTCTTGATCATATTCATATGCATCCATGGGTGCTAACTCCTCGCTCTCCTCCTCATATACGTCCCATCGTACCTCTTGATCGTATGTACATGAATCCTGCAAAAGGCACGATGAATCATAAAAAACATCATACACGGGAGGGAAATCAAAGATAAAAGGGTGAGGGAGTAAAGAGATCTCCCTGAAGGGGGGCCAAAAGCTCTGTGGGGTAGTCCTCTGCGTCAGTGGGAGGATGAGGTGGCTGCGGAAGCTCTAATGGAGGAGGATAGTGCTCGGGATCCTCATGAATGGCTATGTCCTCGTCCCGATGCACGACCTCCTCGGTGATAAGCTCTGGCTCTGTGTGTAAGGCCTCCTCAAAAGCATGCTCTGACTCCGTATGTGAGGCCTCCTCGGCAATATGCTCTGGCTCGATAGTGTGCTCCTTTACCTTCTCATCAACTATCAATGTAGGCTCTCTCTGGGATGGTGATGCTGGCTGCTCAGGTGTGTCAACTTGTGGGGATGTATCATGTGGAGGGGAATGCCCGTAAGCAATCCGAAAATATAGTCTATCCCCCTCAAGACTGACATGGATGTCCTCCTCTATTGTTCCTGCAGTTGAAACACGGTTCATAACAAAATCTGCAAATAGTAGCTCAAATGCATCACCTGCTGTAATGCTCTCTGAACCGGTGAACCTCACTGACTCCAAGAGACCCTCCAGTAATCTCTGAAATCCATCCTCCTCTGGCTGCGCTGGTGGCTCAATTTCTGCTTCCTCCACTGTATCTTCGTCCATCCACTCTTCATATGAAACAGTTGTATTGTAGGACGTGGGATCGACGGCTGCACATTCTGGCTCTGGTAATATGATTGGAGATGCTTCTTGCCCATAAGATGAAGGAACAGAACTGATATCTTGGGGAATCATCGCAACCTTAAACATGAGCGCATTCATTTCAAGTTGCCTCTTCACCCGTTCCAATAGAAGGTTACCCTTTTCAAGCCCGGCTTGCATTTCAACCTGGTGTGCATGCATCTCATCAAAAAAGATCATTTTTCTCTCATCAAGCTCGGGCCAGTGCATCTTCTCAAAAAATTATTCTCCCATCTGAGCACTCTGATCATAATAGTATTCTCCCATCTGAGCACTTTGATCAAAATCTGTGGTCCACGTAGTGTAATCCATAACACCTGATCAACAGAGATAAATACCTGGAGAAAAATATCAGTGGCACAAAAGAACATAGAAATGATAGTAATGGTGGCGGGGGTGAAAATTTCCCTTTTAAATTTTTTTTATATAGTCAAATCAACCTAATTGTGACAAATTGGCACCCAACGGGAAACACCTCCCCGGCAACGGCGCCAAAAACTTGGCCGCGCCCCGGATACACGTCCCGGAGCGGCGATTGTAGTTTTATCACAAGCGCACGGTCAAGTGGCGAGCGGGTATCGAACACGAGGAGGTGGTGTAGGTTCCAATCTATCCTAGGTTGGTTTGACTACGAATGTATTATTGGTGGAGATGGTTATGGAATGATATAATGGAAATGGTGGTGGATGTCGGTGTCGGAGATAGAGAAATCGGTCAAATATCAATTCAAATACAATACACTAAAAGTGTTTAGGGCTAGGGAATCCCCACTACGGACCGTCATTCGTCATTGTGAATAGTGAATCTCAATATTACTAGACTTGCATTGAGGTGAACTAGTCGTAACTGAATAGAGAACCAAGCTCACGCTCTCGCGCTATTGACGGTCTATAGCGAACCTAGGATAGGGCCCAATCTCTTGCAAACCCTAGCCTAAGCCACTAGAATTAGGATCGACATCATTGTCCAATCGCTTCTCGAGCCCACTCTCGTGCAAACTCGAGTCACGATCTAGGTTGTGATAGTTCGTATTCGTCCAATCTCTTGCAAACGAATATTGGTATAGATTTACAATTAAAAATCCTAGCTTTGGTCCAATCTCTTGCAAACCAAATCTAGAGAAATCCAATTGTAAATCTAAATCGAATATCTAGGCCTTCCCATCGATTAGAATCCAATCTCTTGCAAATCCCAAATCGATGGAAATCCCTAGCTATCCGTAGTAAATCAATCACAACCTAACCTCCTAGCAATTCTAACAATTTAGAAATTCATTCATCACAAATATGAAATTAGATCCATAGGGTTCATCCCCAAACCCTAGAACAACAAATCTACTCTAGCATAGCAATAAGGATATGAGAATCAATAGAAATCATTGCTTGCATACAAAAAGATAGAAAAACAAAGATTCAAATAAAAAGAAGAAAATACTTAGCTTGATGAAGATCTTCAATCCAAAATACAAGCTTTTAGATCCAAGAAGGGGCCTAGGGCATGGCCTAAACTCTAAAATAATCCTAAGAAAAACATCTTGGAACCCTAAGAAAACATGGGGGGTCCCCTCTAATGGTGGCTACAAACCCCTTAAATACTCCCCCAAAACCCTAGCAAGAAAACCTAGAAAACCCCTCAAATTCGTGTCCAAAACAGCCCAAACCGCAACTTAAAATCTGGGCTCGTCGCCGACTCGGCCGAGTGGAAAATGTGACTCGGCCGAGTGGAAATTCCAGCACTGCAGCGTCAACTTGCAGAAATTCTCCAAATTTCATCCGACCTCCGATTGACGCGTTCTTGGTTGCGTTGGAACCGTTATGAAGTCTACTATCCATAAAAAATATGAGAAAAATACTTTGATTGCTAGAATGATAGCAGATTTTAAAAAAGTGGAAGGCTGTCTGAAAATCTGGGCGCTGCGTGTCCTCGGCATCACTCGGCCGAGTTGACTTCTCTACTCGGTCGAGTGGGCTTCTCTACTCGGCCAAGTGATAGACCCTGTAAAATTCCAGTAAGTCAGGGGTCTTGAGGGCCTGTCTTCGGAGGTGACTCGGCCGAGTGTCTTTACTCACTCGGCCGAGGGGCATTCGGTACTCGGCCGAGTCGGAACCCTCAATCGCCTGACGGATTCCAGTAAGTCTGGGATTTTCGCTTGCCGTCATCGTGATGACACTCGGGTGAGTGGTGTCTCCATGCTCGGCCGAGTGGGATGGCGATGCTCGGCCGAGTGCACGCTGATACTCAATATGCTGCGTGTCCGATCTGGCTGGCCGAGCGGGCTTCTTTGCTCAGCCGAGTGACTCCTTCACTCGGCCGAGTGGCATGCTGAAAATGCCCAATCTTCTCCGTTTCTCCTCCTCATCGCTCCTACGGAGTTCCTTCTTCTTCCACGCATCTCCCATCGCCGAATAGCCCTCAAAAGAGCCTTGGGTGACGCTCCGGACTGGGTGCAAGTCCCTTAAGCTCATTTTTGCTCCCGATCGCTCCATATTTCCTGAAATCCGACAAAAACAAGAAATAGTGAAAAGTAACGTAATATCGTCGAATACTCGTGAAAATCGCAATATGAGCAATCGAAATGGCGTGAAAACATGCAGAAAAAAGGTGTAAAATATGGAGTGATCACCTCACAAGCTTCTTGGATGTTCTTTGGCTCAATGGAGGAGACAAATGCGCAATGAGAGAATTCTTCAATTCTTGACCTCGTTCAAACACCCACACCAATATCTCCAATAATTTGGTTATGTGGATGGTTGAGAACGGTTGGGTAAGCTTTGGATATTCCTGCATCACTTGGAACATCTTCAACAATCTCATTAGTAGTGTTAGTCTTAATAATCGAATCATTAATCTTAACATTACTAAGAGAATCACTGATACGACTACTTTGACCGGGTCCGGAGGAGCCAAGTCAACCACGACCAGTCAACCGGCCAAACTACGGCCTCGGGCTCCGGCCCAAGGACCTTACGGGTGGGTCACGTTTCTCCACCCACGACGAAGTCCCAAGAGATTGCCCACTTCTGTAGTGGAGGAAATCGGGGCCCAAAACGAGGAAGCCTTCGCCAGATATGGCAGCCACCCCATGCCATCATGATCCGCAAATTATGGCAGCCACCTTCATGGCTCGCCAAATATGGCAACCGACTTCATGGCCATGACTCGCCAATGATGGCGTCCACTTTCAATGCCATGACTCCACCTTCATGGCATTTACCCCTCCATAAAGCATGGCAATTATTGGGGTCAACATACCCCATTAGCACGACCTCATCAATGTCGACCATGATGTCTCATCATGGCCCATTACTATGGGACTCGCCTATATGAAGAGGCGGGAGGCATCATCGCCAGGGGGCCAGATCTTTGCGATCTACAACCATGGTATCGTATACTATCACGATTACTCCTTCTTCCACCTATAATATTCTTTCTCCAAAGCTGGGCCTGAGGACTCGGGTATCGGTCTCTCCGCGAGCCATACTCGATCCCACCGGGCTCCTACACAGATCCGTTCTGACTTAGGCATCGGAGGGGAATTGGTCGGAACCAAGGTCTGACCCCCCTGACGAGTTCCCTCGTCTATTCAGGTCCAGGAGATCCAGCGACGTCGAGGCTACCCCTCAGCGTCCTTCCAACCGGAGCCGAGCGCCCACGTCCCCGAGCCAAGGCGACCGAGGCTACCCCTCGTCGTCCGACCGACCGAGGCCGAGCGCATCCATCCGAGCCGAGGCTCCCCCTCCGCTCCGCATCGGCCGTGCATCAAGACAAGGCGCCGCGGCTTCCCCTCGACGTCTGACCGTCCGAGGCCGAGCATCTCACACCGGGCCGAGGCTTCCCCTCAGCCCCCTTGAGGCCGAGGATCCAGACCCGGCCCAGCTGACGTGTTCCACATCATCTGCATCTCCGATTCGCGTCGCGTCTGCACGTGCTCGACGCACCCAAGGGACCCAAATCAGCCCCTTGACCACGTTGACCGGGCAGTCCACGGTCAACGCTTCTGTAGTGAGAAAACACTCTGAAACATCTGGCGCCGTCTGTGGGAACGAATCAACATCCACGTCGACTACCACACCAACAAAGATTTGTTCCTTCAATCAAAATTTCAGGAGAAAATCTGCTTAAATTCTTTCAACCCTTCTGCCCTTTTTTGATCTATTGGGTTTCTGTGTCCCACTCGTGCGAAATCAACGGTCCACGAATATGTTCGTCTCGAACCGCACCGCCGTCTCCTATACCTACCCTGACTCCAGCAGCACGAAGTTCTCAATGGTGAGCCCGCCTCAGTCCGCAGCGGGCGACGGGGTCAAGGCCGATCGATCTCCTCCTGCTCAACTCCCGGATCCTCGTCGATCTGAAGGCGACCCCAATGTTGACATTCAATCTGGGCCCGCTCATGACTTGGATCTGGTCGCTCCGTATGGAATCGTCCCTAATCGCGATGATCAGCTCACCGGTATCAGAATCGTCGAATTCGATCCCGAGGTCCACAAGCCGTGCGTTCTACAGGGCATGCGCATAAGAACTCGCTGTTGAATTGGAAGCAACCAAATTTGTGGACATCACCAATCATTTCGCTTCCAACTTTGAGCGTGCAGTGCTCGTAGGGCTACCTCCATTGATGGTGAATGACCTCGTGAACAATTGGGAGCACTTTTCCTTCATGGGTCCTCAAATCATGTGCCGATCAGTGCTCCCAATTTGATCCTCCAACAATTAATGGACAACAAATAAAATTCAGACACCCAAAAAATCGGATTTGGGGTTGGATCACAATGGATCCACAGGAGGCCTCAACGACTTCGAGTACAGATTCAATCTATGTTTGCCGGAGCTCCGACGACGAATGGAGCACCAGGCAGATCTCCGACGACCTTGAGGCGTCGGCATCTTCCACCTTCGATATCCGGCAAAAGCTTGCTCAGGCTGCCACCACCGCTGATCCCGCCGGCGACGTCACCTCCTCCTTGGTCACCCCTCGTCTGCTGCTCCTGAGGTACCACCTGCAGAGGGGAAGAGGAGAAATGGTGATCGACCAACCAAGGGGAAACATCCGGCATGAACAAGCTCGGTGATCCGGTGGTGACGCTCCCTGCGAACGGGATCTTCTTCGACGACGTCAACGTCGTCCTCCGCTCACTAACCCGTCGCGTGACAGGCGACCTCACACTTCTCACCGAGCACGATTTCGTGCTTGCGGACATCTTCATTGATTTCCCGATCCAGACGCCATCTCCACAGCTGAAGCCAAGCTGGCGATCTCAGGTCATCCTCTGCAAATCAGAATGCAAGGCTGAGCTCTTTGTAGAGGCAGATCTGGATCAGCTCCACGAAGCCCCGATCGCACGCCACATCGGTGTCGGAGCGGGTATTTTTCACCGAGCTCACAGGCGCAGATGAAGGGCCGTCGTCCACCGATGAACTCCCAGCAGGCCACGGCGATACATGCATCCCCGGAATCGCAAAGACATGGCCTTTTTGATCTCGAGATCCAATGACAATGGAGCGAATTGAAAACAGGTCATATTAAAAGAAAACTTTAACCATCCATTGAATCTCGTTTGAATTTAGTGTTTTCAAATAGAAATTAACTACAAATTGAATGTGCTTTTTTGAGACAACCACTGGGCTCGTCGAACTACCCCTGAGCTTCGACCCGAATGGAAGCTCGAACGGCGATCGATTCTCGCGGCCAGAGCCTTGTAGAAGCTCGAGCCTCGTTACCATGGCCCCGACGGATCCCGAAACTCATGGCCAGAGATTCGCCCGAGCTCGACGTTCATCGCCAAAGTCTCGTCAGAGATCTCTCGTCCAATCTTCTTCAGGAGGAGATCGTACTAGGGATGCCCGAGCTCAATCCAATCATGCCCTGCGACTGAGACATGTACCTCCTCCAACCAAGCTTCTTGGCACCGACTAGAGCTCTTCATCCCCTGGCACCAAAGTTGCATGCAAGACCTCGTCTTTGGACGGTTTTGTCTCAGTAATTCTCAAGGAGCTTCCTCATCTTCCACTCGAGGGGAATCTGCCAGCACCAAATCCGCATCTCCGACACGGCTCAACGAATTGAGCCTCAGACACTCAGGCTGAAACTGCCTCACTCATCTCCGGTTCGAATCAGTCGAAGCCAACCGACCGTCGACCAAGATCGATGCTCTCAAGCAGGGCTTCGACCGAGATGGAGACTGTTAACCGTCGATCAACCAAGAGGAAGCCTTCCAGGTTCGAGATGCGGGGCCGCCGAGCTTTGATCGGCCCAAATCGAGGTCATGCGCCTCCTCCGACCCAAATCGATGCCGTCGTTCCTCGCCTAAGCACAACCAACTCCTTCATCTCATCGGAGTGGTTGACGCCTTCGTCGAATCCGCAAGCATCACCGAGCTCAAAATAAAGATCATTGCGGAAAGGACTATCGAGCCAGGTCCACCTGTTGAGCTCCTCCAGTGACCGGTGGATGCTCAATGGCCATTACCACGAGGTCTGCCTCCTCCATTTTTCACGACAACATCACCATGTTGTACACCGTGTTGACCAACAACAAAGGAAGCACATGCTGGCCTATCTCCCTCCAGATTGGTTTCTACTGGGTGCTCGGTTTTTAAGCTCGGCTTCGCCTCGAAGGGCCTCTTTGCGCTTGGCATCCGACATCTCGGCCCAGCGTCACAGGGACCATGCCAACCCATCTGATCGACCCAGGAAGAGCCCGACCAAACGAGACCGAGCTGCCTTGCCAAGCTCGGGGTGTAGCCAATCATCCGAGCCTATCGACCATCTACACCGACCTCATTGTACCAACCGAGCCAAGCCAGGGGCTCCCTCGACAAGAAGTCTGGGAGATGCTGCCGCACGAGGGAGAGACGCATGAGGATCAAGCGGTGGATTTTGTGAGAGAGAGCCAGACATCTTCGAGCTCGAGGCGATCAAGGGGAAAACCATCGCTTGATTTCGGGGAGGGAATAGAGATTGGCGACAAACGCTTCCAACATGAGTTATGCTGGCCACAAAGTCGGTGGGTAGTTGATAGGGGCTGTGAGGACTCGACCTCGACCACCTCGGTCTCGGCGCAGACAAGGGCGAGCCCGCCTCCCCTGTCTCCTCCTTCCTTCGCCCCTCCGTCGCGAGCTCGATGACAGCCTGTTCGGCGCCACCATTGATGAGGACTCCGAGGCCCTTGATGGAGATGCGAGAAAGTGAGGCCCTTGACGACAGCCTGTTCAGCTAAGCGGCCCTCATCCGAGCTTCGACCAGTCAACCTGGATCCGAGCCTCGTATGCCCAACGCTTATTTGTCCGAGCTGCAAGTCGACGACGATGATTTATTAGGTCCGAGCCGTTCAACAGAAAGATCAGCTCCCTACCATATCTGCATCCTCGCCGATATACTCCTAACTGAACTTACCAACAACCAAGCAGAGGCGCCCCCACCCGATCAGAAGAGCACACCTCTGCATGTCCGGCCGAGCGCGCCTTTGGCAAGCTGAAACCGCCTACTCAAAGCCGAACTGCTCCCATGCCGAGCTTGTCATCTCCGACTGTAGCGAGCCTCCCTTTCCGGGCTCCCGAAGCTATCCTCCAAGCTCGTCGAGTCTCCCTGATCGGGCCCACCGCCCTGCCGAGCAAGTGGCTCCTTGCTTCTCCGAGCTGAGGATCGAGGAACTAGCCGGTAGAGCTCTTGTGGCCAAGCACCAAAGACCAGAGGAGCGAATCTCGTCGACCGAGCGGAGGGGGTAGAGCCTCTTCTATCGCCGAAGAGCACATGATGAGACGTACTGGGGGATATTTTTTGGCAATTTGGAGGAGCTTCTCTTCGGGAGTTGACCCACTCAACGTCGGATTTCCGGAGGGCTGCTTGTCCCTACCGGGCATAATTTATGGGGCATGGCATCAATTTGAGACACTGCCCCTCAGATTGCTCGGCACGGAGCCTTCATCTCAACATCAATTCCTCAGCAGGGAAGCCCCCCAGGAAAGTGCTGGGCAAGAATTCCTCCATGAATTTCGCCACCCGTGAAATTTGATGGAGGCATTTTTCAGGAGCTTATGTACTAAGTGACATGCTTCCCTCACTTTCTCAAAGAGAAGCTGTGGCGTCCCAGTCAACTCATTAAAACAATCAAAGGCGTCCGATGGACAAGCTTTGGTACGATCAACAGATCGACACGCCATGACTGAGCTATTTGGGAATTTCGTCGGCAACTGATCGACCAAGTTTTGCTAGCATTGATCTCCTTCTCCAAAGCTTCTTTGCTCAAGGCTTGACTCAACAACCGATAGAGCTCGACCCGAGCCTCCTCGTCCGAGGCACGATCGGCTCTTAGCCCGACGACATTGTAGGGGAACCATTAGCAAATGCAGCGGGAATATTGACGCAGCTTGATACAAACTCGACTTGCCTCCCCGGGGGCACCTGTGACAACAACTCAAGCTACTGACAAGCCACGTCAACGGGCCCTCCGGGTTGACCCAAGCTTTTTGACGATCAAGTGACAGAAGTCTCCAACCAAGCTCGACCAGAACTCCTCGAGCCGAGATATGGTTCACCAAACCTTGAGATGATCAACTGATTGACCATGGCCGAACTAATCTGGCCAAACCACGGCCGTCCAAGTTCGAGCATCCAGACCGCTCCTCCGACCGTGCTGCTGGGTCCCTGCTTGCCGAACCGCTCCTGCATCCACCCGAGCGGGACGAAGTAGTGGCAGAGCGCCAGCATGGAATCTTCGAAAGTCTTCACAAGGTCCTCACTTCTACTTCGGCCGTAAGTCAAGGGGCAACTCCCCTCGCCACCGAAGGAACAGATCGGTCGAAGAGTCGAGGGGCAACTCCCCTCGCCACTGGACGAATCTCCTTCGTCAGTCGTAAGTAGAGGGGCAACTCCCCTCGCCACTGAACGAATCTCCTTCGTCAGCCGTAAGTCGAGGGGCAATTCCCCTCGCCACTGAATGAATCTCCTTCGTCAGCCGTAAGTCGAGGGGCAACTCCCCTCGCCACTGAACGAGTCTCCTTCGTCAGCCGTAAGTCGAGGGGAAACTCCCCTCGCCACTGAACGAGTCTCCTTCGTCAGCCGTAAGTCGAGGGGCAACTCCCCTCGCCACTGAACGAATCTCTTTTGTCAGCCGTGAGTCGAGTGGCAACTCCCCTCACCACCTAACAGACGAGCTCACCGAACGGATCTCCTTCGTCAGCCGTAAGTCGAGGGGCAACTCCCCTCGCCACTGAACGAATCTCTTTCGTCGACCGTAAGCCGAGGGGCAACTCCCCTCGCCACCCAACAGGCGAGCTCAATCTCAGTGCTGGGGACAACTCCCCCAGCTGATCGACCCACTCCTTCATCGGCCGTAAGTCGAGGGGAGACTCCTCTCGCAACCGAACGAATCTCGGACCGACGATCTAGCCAACTCCGCAGGACCGACCAAATTCTACAGAAAGAGCAACTTCTTCCCCATTATACTACATCTCCCGACCTCCACCTCAACAACGGTAGAGCTAAGAAGATGGGGGCAATTGATACGACTACTTTGACCGGGTCCGGAGGAGCCAAGTCAACCACGACCAGTCAACCGGCCAAACTACGGCCTCGGGCTCCGGCCCAAGGACCTTACGGGCGGGTCGCGTTTCTCCACCCACGACGAAGGCCCAAGAGATTGCCCACTTCTGTAGTGGAGGAAATCGGGGCCTAAAACGAGGAAGCCTTCGCCAGATATGGTAGCCGCCCCATGCCATCATGATCCGCCAAATATGGCAGCCACCTTCATGGCTCGCCAAATATGGCAACCGACTTCATGGCCATGACTCGCCAATGATGGCGGCCACTTTCAATGCCATCACTCCACCTTCATGGCATTTACCCCTTCATAAAGCATGGCAATTATTGGGGTCAACATACCCCATTAGCACGACCTCATCAATGTCGACCATGATGTCTCATCATGGCCTATTACTATGGGACTCGCCTATATGAAGAGACGGGAGGCATCATCGCCAGGGGGCCAGATCTTTACGATCTACAACCATGGTATCGTATACTATCATGATTACTCCTTCTTCCACCTATAATATTCTTTCTCCAAATCTGGGCCTGAGGACTCGGGTATCGGTCTCTCCGCGAGCCATACTCGATCCCACCGGGCTCCTACACAGATCCGTTCTGACTTAGGCATCGGAGGGGAATTGGTCAGAACCAAGGTCCGACCCCCCTGACGAGTTCCCTCGTCTATTCAGGTCCAGGAGATCCAGCGATGCCGAGGCTACCCCTCAGCGTCCTTCCAACCGGATCCGAGCGCCCACGTCCCCGAGCCAAGGCGACCGAGGCTACCCCTCGTCGTCCGACCGACCGAGGCCGAGCGCATCCATCCGAGCCGAGGCTCCCCCTCCGCTCCGCATCGGCCGTGCATCAAGACAAGGCGCCGCGGCTTCCCCTCGACGTCTGACCGTCCGAGGCCGAGCATCTCACACAGGGCCGAGGCTTCCCCTCAGCCCCCTTGAGGCCGAGGATCCAGACCTGGCCCAGCTGACGTGTTCCACGTCATCTGCATCTCCGATTCGTGTCGCGTCTGCACGTGCTCGACGCACCCAAGGGACCCAAATCAGCCCCTTGACCACGTTGACCGGGCAGTCCACGGTCAACGCTTCTGTAGTGAGAAAACACTCTGAAACAATTACAAATAGCATCTACACTATCATCATTAACATGAGGAAAATCAAAATCTTCATAAAATGATACGAGTAGTGATTCCTCGATCGTTGAAGAAGTTTTGTTGTATATCTGGTAGGCTTTGCTATGTGTGGAATATCCAACAAAAATTCCTTCATCGGATCTTGGTTCAAATTTATCTAAATTACCAAAAGTGTTCTTAATAAAACATTTTGAACCAAAAACTCGAAAATATTTAACTTGAGGCTTTTTGTCATAAAATAACTCAAAACAAGTTTTGTTCGTTCGGGTCTCACTAGGATCCTATTGAGCACATAACATACCGTGTGCACCGCTTCTGCCCAAAATTGTAGTCCAAGATGACTATCATGGAGCATGGTGTGAGCACACTCAATAAGAGTCCTATTCTTTCGCTCAACAACACCATTCTGTGGTGGTGCCTGAGGAAAAGAAAAATTGTGAGTTATCCCGGTGTCATCACAAAACTTTGTAAAAGACTCATTCTCAAATTCTCCTCCATGATCACTACGGATAGTGATAATGGTGGATCCTAAGAGATCCTGAATCTTCTTTGCAACTATGGTAAACTCTTTATAAGCTTCATTCTTATTGGTTAAGAATGAAGCCCAAGTAAATCTAGAGAAGTCGTCAACGACAACTAATCCATATTGAGCATTGCCTAAAGAAGCGGTTCTAGTTGGCCCAAACAAATCTAGATGAAGAAGTTCTTGGGGCCTCTTAGAAGAAATGCCTTCTTTAGCTTAAAAGATGATTTACTAAATTTACCTCTTTGACATGAATCACAAAAGTTTTTCTTACTAAAAGCAATTTTTGGAAAGCCTTTGACTAGATCATGCTTAGCTAACTTATATAAGTGCTTGAAATGAACATGACCAAAATGGTGATACCGTAATAGTTGTTTATTTGTGTTAGCAACTAAGCAATGTTCTATGGTTTTAGGCAAGCTCAAATAATAAATATTTTTACGCCTAATACCGGTAAATAAAACATGTGAATTAGAATCAACAATTTTACACAATCCTTCTCTAAAGTTAACCTTGTAACCTTTGTCACAAAGTTGACTAATAGAAATGAGATTGTGACATAAACCACAAACAAGAAATACTTGTGTAATTAAGGGTTTGGAAGGGTTACCGACAATACCCACTCCACTGATTGTTCCCTTTTGGTTACCTCCAAAAGTGACCGTTGCACCATCCTTGATGCTAATCACTTCGGAGAGCAATGAGGGATCTCCCGTCATATGTTTGGAGCAACCACTTTCTAGAATCCATCCTTTTCTTTTAGAGCTAGTTTGACCTTTATTGCTCTTTTTCTTTCTCTTGGGTACCTACATAATATACCATAAGCTCATGGTACCCAATGTTTGTTGGGTCCAAGGGGATTAGCCCTTTGGAAGCCAAGTCCAAGTGGACTTCCGCTTCCCAACATAATTACCATTATTAATCACATCATGAAAATAGGAATCAACATAAGCATTCCTATCATTTAAGCTAGTGTTCTTAGGACCCCAAATGGTGTATGTTTTGGGAGCCCTTTTCCTAGTTGCATGCATACTTGTTAGATTTCTATGTGGTGCATGCTTATTAATGAAAATGGTTTCTAGCATAAGAGTGAGGTGGTGGATATGCATGGGACATATGCGAATTATATGAAACATGCGGATCATGCATGACATGTGAAGGATGTGCATACAAGTAAGAATGATGCATATGATCATATCGATGTATAGGAGTACGTACATGAGTATTTCTCATGTGTGGATTTGTACGTGTCCGTGGGTGTGGAGCATAAAAAGTGTCATGTGTATCCACTTGTGAAGTAGGAGATTTCCTACGTGGATGAATGTTGGTGTACATGTAAGCATGGCTTCTCTTTTGATTTCCATCCTTAGTGGGTTTCTTGCCAAAAGGAAGAGACGGTGAAGTGGTGACTTTCTTGGTAGGTTTGCTACCTATAGTGTCTTTGACACTACTTGTGGATGCACCGGAGGATGGCATCATAAAGTCTATAGTGACACCACTATAGGAGGTGCGATCATTAGATGCATTTGCATTCACAAAGCCAAGACCAACATGATGTGTGGCCGGAAATTAGTTTGCAAGCAAATCGTCCAATTGTCCTTTTCCCTTATTGAATCTCACAATACGGGAGGACATGAGCTCATATTTCTCCTTAAGAGAAGAAATGTTGGTATCCAAAGTGGATACCCATGCTTTGAGCTCGTGCACTTGGGTTTTAAGAGAATCATTCTCTGAACCCAATTGTGTGTGTCATGAAACTAAATCACTATTATCCTTTGAATGTGTTTGATCTAGTTGAGATTTGAGGGTATCAATCTCATTTCTTAAAGTGACATTTTGAGAAGCTAAGTTTGCTTTCTCAAGGGTTAAAGTATCAACAATGGTGTCATTGTTGATAAATGCATGGAATGGATGAATTGTAAACATTCAATTTCTTTAAGCTAGAATATCTACGCATTAAAGGTTGATACCTAGCAAATAATTCTCTATTAGCAATACGTAATTCATCCAGTGTTACATCGGTTTCATCCATGTCGGAATCACTCTCATCGGAGGGTGAATCTTCTCGGGCCATGAAGCACATGTGGGCACTTTCACCCTTCTCATCATCGGATTCGATTGATAAGTCTCCACTTAAGTCATCGAATGTACCGACGAGCCCTTTCTTCTTATCGTTCTTGTTCTTGTTGGACTTGTGGTACTTCGGAGCCTTCCACTTCTCTTTGTTTCTTAGCATTGGGCAATCCTTCTTGATGTGCCCTGACTTGTTACACTTAAAGCAAAGAGAGGAAGTATTATTAGTTGAATTAAATTTATTCTTGGAGGGAAATTTACCTTTGCAAAAGAAGTGTCAGAACTTCTTCGCCATTTGGGCAATTTCACCCAAGTCCATCTCATTTTCTGATTCTTCACTCTCGGAGGATGATGAATTGGTGTTGAATGCCAAAGCTTTCTTCTTGGTCTCCGAAGGGTTCATCATAGCTCGAATCTTTAATCGGTTCTCCCGTCTTACTTCGTAAGACATGATAGTGCCAATGAGATTCACGACGGTGTAGTTCTTCAAGTCGTTGACCTCCTCAATGGGATAGCTCTTCGTTCCCATTTGGAGGTCATCCCCATGATGATCTTTCTCACCTTCTCTGGTTGGGTTTATGTTTGCCCAAGAGCTTCCAGTTCATTGGTGATGTCGGTAAAACGTCCGTACATCGATGCAATGCTCTCATTTTCCTGCATATGAAACATATCGAAATTTTGCACAGCAACATATGGTTTAGAAAGTTTTACCTTGGTCGTTCCCTCATGGGTAACGACGAGATGGTTCCAAATTCGATATGCACTCTTACATGTGCATATCTTGTTGAACTCATTCGGGTCCAACACACAATGAAGAGCGTTCATTGTTTTTGTGTTGTTGACTTCGGCAGACTTCTCGGCAGCCGTCCATTTTTCGAAATCCTCTTCGGTGGGTTCGACGTATTCCTTGTGGAGGGTTCTCCAAAGGGAAGCACTCCTTAGGAACGTCTCCATCTGGCATTTTCAATAGCCGAAGTTCATGCCATTGAAACGCGGAGGATGCACCGTAGATTGACCTTCAAAAAGAGTGGACGCTCCATCATGATCGTGATTGTTGTACGAAGTCGGTGGAGGAACGTTGTTGTTGTTGGATGCCATAGCTATAACCTTGCGCTCTGATACCAATTGTAAGGACCCTGACTATGGAGAAAACACTAGAAGGGGTGTTGAATAGTGTTTAAGCAATTTAAAATGATAGTTACACCAATTTAAATTCCTAACCAACAAAATAGTGCGGAATAGAAATTAAACCCAAAATGAAACAAATGCAAACGTAAGGATGTTTCAATGGTTCGGATTACCCAAGTCACTTCCCGACTTGTTCCCGGTAATCATACGTCCCTTCCACCCGGTTAACAACCGGATACTCAAGTTAGAACCCTAACTTGAGGTTTCCTTAAAACCCACTTGTAGCAACCCTACAAGTGAAATCGAAATACAATCGATTGTCCTTGACTCCCATAACTTGGGAGCAAGCAAAGCACTCTCACAAACCGAGAGTGAATTCAAATAACGAAAGTTATGAAATATGAAAGCAACACTTACAATCACCTATGCCTTGAAGTAGAACTTGAAGGAGAAGTGTGTTGTGTGTTGAACGAGTCTCTTGGAAGAGAGGAAAGCCCTTTCTCTTGACTACACCAAATGCCTAGAAGATATCTCTTTGGTTTTAGGTTGGAGAGCAAGAGATTGAAGATAGGAATTCTTAGGGCTTTATGGTTTTTGAGAGCTTTGATCTTGAGAGATTTAGCAAAATGAAACTTAGAAGAATGAGTAACCTCTCAATGGAATAGTAGATGCTCCTTATATAGGTTTCTTAAAAACCTACAAACGAATTCAGCAAAATCGCTTTGAAATCCGTGAGAAAAATCTCAACGGATAGAATCTGAGCCCCCGACAGTCGACTGTTGAAGAAATCACAGTCGACTGATGCACAGTCAGATAGGGTAGGTGAGAATTCATAACGGTAACTTACCACGTGGACAGTCGATTGATGAAGCATGGACGGTCGACTGTTAAACCAACAGGCGACTGTGAATCCTTCTACTGGCGACTGACCGAAACAGGGTAAGTTGAAGAAGTCTGGAAAACATATGGGAGAACAGGACAGACGACAGTCGATTGTTAATCAGAACAGGCGACTGTAAATACTTCTATAGACGACTGTCAAAACCCTGAGATTTTCCAAAGAGTTGAGTCAACAAATTGGCTCACAGACAGACGACTGTTGTAGCATTGACAGTCGACTGTTCCTTTGGACAGTCAACTGTAAATCCAACATAAGTCGACTTGCCAGAGTAATCAGAGAATTAGGCTTTGGGCTAATGATAGACAGTCGACTGGTTAACAATACACAGTCGACTGTCACTTGGACAGGCGCCTGTGAATCATTCATAAGTCGCCTGTGGGAATTAAAACAGATAAGCCCAAAACTAGACTGTAAAAGTTTGTGCATAACAGGCGACTGTAGAACAAACCACAGTCGACTGTTTTTGAGACAGGCGACTGTAAAATGTTCAGCAGTCGACTGTTATAAATAATACATGCACAATCAATATAGAAATGAATTGGAGTCTAAGGACGATTGATCTAATGATGTCCTAAGACTGAAATGAAGATGTGTGTGTGCTCCAACAATGTTCTACTTCTAAGCTACATACTAGAAGAGATATAAGAAAGTTACATTTGACGAACTCTCTCTTCTATCCAATGCGTGAGCTTGAAGTCTTCATGGAGCTTCAATCACCATCTACGATCATCCAATCCATTTCATTTGCCTTCAATGATCTTTAAGTGTCATCCATTGCAAGTAGATCTTCATAATAAGCCTAAGCAATGGATTAACTGCAAAATAGGGGATTGGTCACAAGTATTTATGTTTGCTCATCATTAACACCAAGTTAAATGGGTATACAAAACCAAAAGGGATTCACACAGTAATGTGGAAAGACATAAAGCACATCTTATCGCAAAAGGATTTACTTAAAGGGAAAGCATCGATTATAAAGATACTTTCTCTCCTGTTTCGTCGAAAAACTCCTTCGAAACCATAATGTCACTTGTGACACATTTTGACTTGAATTACATCAGGTGGATGTAAAGACAGCTTTTCTCAGTAGAGAGATTGAGGAGACCATCTATATGATGCAACCGAATGGTTATCTCGAAAAGAAGATAAGGGTTTGGTATGCAAACTTAAAAAGTCTATATATAGGCTCAAGAAGGTATCTCGTCAATGGTACCTTAAATTTCATCAAGTTTTTCTCTCATTTAGTTTTGAGGCAAACATTGTTGAAGATTATGTGTACCATAAGTTCAGTGGAAGTATGTTTATATTTTTTGTGTTATATGTGGATGATATATTGCTTGCCAGCAGTGATGTAAAACTTCTTCATGATACAAATAAATTTCTATCGAAACATTTCGATATGATAAATCTTGGAGAAGCCTCATATGTGCTAGGAATCCAAATTCATTGTGATCGTTCATGAGGAACTCTTGTATTATCACAAAAAGGTTACATCGAGAGGGTATTGCAAAGGTTTGCATGCAAAACTGTAGGCCACATGACACAACTGTGTTAAAAGGAGAAAAAATCAGTCTAAAGCAGTGTCCAAATAATGATATTGAGGCCAAGTATATGGAGAATATACCATATGCATCGGTAGTGGGAAGTCCTATGTATGTGCAAGTCTACACCTGGCCAGATCTTGCTTTTATACCGGGAATGCTAGGCAGATACCAAAGCAATCCGGAAAGAGTGCATTGGGTAGCAGCCAAAAGAGTCTTTAGACACTTGCAGAAGACGAAAGGTTATATGCTCACAAATAGGAGGGCAGATAATCTTGAAATCGTGGGGTATTCTGAAAGTTCGATGATCTATTTTGGAATCGTGGGATACTTGCAGAAGACGAAAGGTTATATGCCCTTCTTACCCATTAGGGATGCCTAAGATGAGGCTGCATCAGAAGCGGGAGCCCTGTTCTCGGACGATCCATTCAAATTGTCCATTCTGCAAGAATGAACAGTGAAAAACAATG
Source organism: Scilla litardierei (assembly GCA_030789695.1). NCBI lineage: Eukaryota > Viridiplantae > Streptophyta > Magnoliopsida > Asparagales > Asparagaceae > Scilla > Scilla litardierei. Next base: position 383,147,143 of record CM061142.1, read on the forward strand.
TTCAGTACAAAGTTACGAATTATGATGTTAGACCTTTACTCTAACTATTCTTACGCATATCACAGTGTGAGATGACTTGAAAAACTTGCCACGCCCCGCTCTCCCAAATACAGGAGATACGCGGTGGACTAGGCTGCCATAGTATTCAGACACGGGCTTCAAGCCCCTAACGTCCAAATACTACAAGGCTTTGATTGTAGTTAGACTAAAATTATCTGAGCAGGCCACTGCGATACACTGGAAAAGTACACAAGAGTAAGAAATACAATGCTCCAATAAAATTTAAAACTGTAGTGCTGAAAAGTAACGGTACTGAACATCATTATATAACATACATTATACATCTCTGTACAAGTACCAAAGGGTACCAAAAGTACAGCAAAAAGGGGGTAGTATAAAAAAGGGAAACCCGCCCTCAAAACCCCCAAAAGGTGTCCACACCCGTACAACACACTCCCTAGTCTAACCCAGGGAAGTCCAGGTGGACCAACTCTCCATCTGATGGCTCCAGCTATACCCGTGGAGAGGAAGAAGTAGCAGTCTGTACACATCCTGACTCTGGTGTCACTACCTCATGATCTCAAAATCTTAATCAGATACGTCAATGCGTGGCCCTAGTAGGAATCCTAACTAAGCTAGGTAGGATCCAGTTTGGAACCGAACTACCTATCTACAGAAGTGGTCTGCAAAAGTAAAAAGGTCTACAATGCATTCACAAGTAATCATGTCATAACATGTAGATGCTAAAAGTAACAGAGTAACATATCAACATGGGATAACAACATTTATGAGTTGATGACAATTACATTAAAGTTATCAATTTAAATGTTCGGGAGCCTGTGTAAATCGTAGGACACTTAAGGACTGGAATTCACCCAGGGTGGGTGAATAGTGGTACCCCAAACAATGACACGAGCACTGTAGGGGCCTCTCGTAACTTCCACTATGTGAAGTGAGGCAACCCTTGGTTTTATGGCAAAACGGAGGAAACCATTCTACCTCATGGTGCATCACGAGTACATCCATGGGCCTCTCTAACCCTGTCCACTCTCCTTGCCGGCTATCAGGAGTGCGAGTGAGACTAGAATTCCATGTCCACTCCTTAACGTCTACTTTTTACATGTGCCCCCCAACATACATCTGAAATCTCACCCATCTTAGAATGGACTGAGAAATTCAGATTTATTATTCTCATCTTACTCTCAATTCATTATTTCATAATTCTTTCATCTTTGGATATTAACATCATTTTTACTTCATAAATTTCAGATTGCATTGGTGGTCTTAGTACCACAAATCACATTGTCATATACTCTGCATGTCTATTTCACAATTTCAGATTCATATGAAAACTGCATAAACATAACATACTGGCAATATGAATAAAACAACTGATTCCTCTTATATAATTCGACATGGCTCATAACATGGTGGCATGCCCCATTTTGAAATATACATGTATTCTAATATATACACGTGGTATTCCTACTTACGATGCATATGTAGGGGGGGTTGTGCCGTAATACGTGGTTAAGAGAAGAGAATGCGAAATGTGAATGCGGGAGAAGGGTGAATGACATCGTGGGTGTAATACAAAAAGAATGTATTGGACATGTGGTGTGTGTGTGTGATGTATGTATGCATGCATGGGTGTGCATGGGGTGTAAGTATGGAGAGCCATGCTAGTGTGAAAGGGGTTATGGGTTAATGGCATCCCCGTAAATTTTTAGAAAAGTGAAGGGCAAAATGGTCATTCAGGCTAAAGGAGGTGTGTGTATATAGTAAAGAGGCGTGTGCATAAATTAATGGCAAACTTGTAAATACCTAGAATGTGGAGGTGTATTTTAGTCATTTAAAATGATGCATGCTTATCTTATAGATAAGGTTAAGGAGGAGATTTTTCATGGGAAGTTTCTACCCATTTCTAAACTTCTCTTCTTCCTTCTTTTCTTTTTCATGTTAATCTCCATCCCCTCTCCCTCCTACCATGGCCGGCCACCCCTCCCCCTATTTTCCTTCTTCCTCAATCCAAAATCCAAATTCTCCCTCACAAAAATCAAGAATCTCAAGTGGGTTACAAGAGAGAAAGTGGAGAAGAAAGAAAGAGAAGGAGATGAGAAAAATCAAGTTTTGAGGTAGGAATACAACTTGGATTTGTAAATCTATTTAGGGTTTCTTTCCATCATGTTTTTATATCATGTTTTACCCAATATGAAGTAGTGGTTATCAAATTAATGTGCCACGATTCAATTTTCATGAATAACCCCTTGAAATTCCAAGCATAACCACTCTCTTGTAAAACCTGAAATTCTGTTGTATGTTTTTACTTAAATCCTAGTTACTGTAGCTTCAATTAAGTTTCGAAAAAATTATATATATGTAGATCTTGAAGTTATACCCCCAAATTATATAAAATTTGACATAGGGTCAATTCAATAATTAGGAGTAAAAGTTCCATCTTTACAACTTGACTGAGTTTCATTCAGACTGGACACAGTTCAGTAAAACTTAGCTCAGTATCTGCATACTTCATGGAATTTTGTATTCTTGGTCTCGTTGTAAAGTTAACAAGTTTTTCTACAACTTCATCTCAGTGCATGTTTTTCGAAATTCTGACTGTAACATGCCCAAAAACAGCAATCTTTACAGCACTCAGAATCTGTCTAAAAAACAGATTCAATATGCCTCACCAAATAATTCACTATAAATCATATAGTTCATATATTTGCATGAACTTTTATCTGTGAATCCATTACTACCATAAATACAACTTTCATTTAGGAAGTTTTGCTAAATTCTGAATATAATTGGGTGATATCAGCCATTCTTTATGACTGCATGTACGTTTCCTGCAAGCTGAAATGGTTAAGTGATGTTATGAATTGTGTATTGTTGCTAATCTACCCTCTATAGTGCATTATTATTGTTTTTATATGAAAGGTATACTAATGATATGTTTTGCCAATTTATTTGCTAATGTGATCATGGGCGTATACGTCACGCTCACCACGTGTTCGTGAAAATGCTTCAATGAAATGAAATTTCAGAAACATAAGAAATAAACTCCCATGAACCATGTTATACATTTGAGATGTTGTGAGACATGTATGGCATGTTTCATAAGTGATGGGATAATGAGTGGTGATGGCAGGCATGACACTTTGGTGTATGACCCATGTTGACGTGTGATGTGGCCATGATGGAGGGCATGACACTTAGGTGCATGACCCAGATTGATATAAATGAGGAATGTTAACACTGTGAAGCCATGCCATCATGATTCTTATAATATGATTTATGATGTTTATTTGATGATTTGGAATATCCCAGTCCCCTCAAAAGGGGTGAGATATTAAAACTGGGGTTTGGGGAAAATTTGAGTAAATTATGGATATGAGGCCTGGACTATGAAGGTGGGGAGGTGATGATGTGATATGTGATGATTATTCCCACTCGCCTTTACAGGGAGTGGAGGGGCATTAGCGTTTGTGATGATGTGGTTTGGGTGTGGAGAGGTATATGGTGGAGAGCCTCACTTTTGCTACCGTCCAGGGAGGAGGCGGAGATGCCCGGTGTACAATGCTCGTGTCCACTGCACCTTGTGCCATGCTTACTCCAAATCTTTGGGGTGAGACACGTGAGGCAGGTCCCCTGACGGGGCAGGGTGAGAGGCCCGGCGTACAGTGCCCATGTCCACTGCGTCGTGTGCAGTTTCCACCCTAACTCTTTGGGGTGAGGTCCTGGTCCTCGTATTACACAGTTTACCCAAGTTTCCAACTACTTAAAATTATTAAATAAAAGTCTTGCATGTTACTTCTTCTGCTTACCGCACTTTCCTCTTCCATTTTACCTGCTTTGCTTATGACTCTGTGTTATACCTCTGGCACTTTTACTTATCTTATTAGATAATGTTGCTTGAACACTTGTATTATTATTCGTGCTAACCTTTTTCTTGTAGTAGCTCGACATCAGACCGCATGTATGATCCCTTACTTAGCTATTTACTTCCCGCCACATTGTTTAGTTTACACGTCTCATTTATTATAATTTGCATGTGGTTGATAACCTTAAAATAGTGTTCCAAATCCAAGTTGTTTTCCTACTGGGGCACGCATTGACGTGATCCTCTCCATTTTTCAGGTAGCAGTGGTAGCTTGATTTGTGGTGACTTGGAGTTGGGTTTCAGGTGTAGCACTTGGTGTGAGCTGTAACTTGTATTGTGACATGGTTGTCTTGGGAGGTGGAGAGTGGCGGTGTATATGTAGTGGTGCACCTAGACTATGTATATAAATGATAATTGTGATATAAATATGTTGTTGTTATTCTATATTATTTATGATGTTGTTTTGATATTATAATGAAGCTTCACTTGTACTATCCCAGCATGTGCGCAGTGGCCTGCATGTTCTGTTTCTCCTTCCCTCTCTTTTTCCTCTCTCATCACCCTCACTCTTCTGGTTACCTGGGAAAAGTTTAAAATTCCGGGTATACTGGGGATATGGGCATGACAGTTTTTGGTGGCCCATGCAGGTCACCGCACTACGATATGCGTAAGGATAGTACATGTAATGCTTCAATATTTGATTGGGATAGATTAGCCCTAAGGTGAGTAGTGACCTTAGTGACCTTAGCGCTTTAAGTGATCCACTCTTGAACCCCTAGTTTTAGGGAGTCCAGGGATGAACTTTCTGCAGTGTGTTATACTATAGATGTATATTGTGGGTATACGTGTGTATTTTATAACTGTGTGAATTTGTGTGTATAAGTGCATTTGTTGTGCTTAGATATTTGAATTACATATGTTGCATGTATACTCGTATTAGTATGTAAATTTATATTGGAATGACAAGAAAGTTACACGTATCCTGGATGATTATAGTGGTATATGGTTGTGCTTGGGTGTATATACTAGGTGGGTGATTACTTGATGTTGAGTATGTTATGTTTCTATATAGAAACATGATACGGGTATGCGAGTAGGTATGTGTTAAACCTATGTTACCCTGAGATGTAGGTGATATGTATGTGTTTATTCGTGGATGTATACTGGTGGGTACATATAAGCTAGTGGGGATATATATATATATATATATATATATATATATATATATATATATATATATATATATATATGACAACCCAAAAAAATCTCCAACCCCCTCCCCCTGCCTTCGGTATAGGAGGGTAAGGCAAAAGCTCGGCCGAGACTATGCAAACTGGGGGGAAACTGTCGTGCCCTCAACGGCCCCTGGTAAGTCCGAGAGGGAAGATGTAGTCCCAGGATAAATAATCCCCCAACAAATACCAACCCATGCAGGCCATATGCCTTGAACCCATGACTCTTGGCTTTGGAGTGGAATGACTTACCACCAGGACACCCTCTCGTGGGCATATATATATATATATATACTAGTCATTACCCGTGCCCATAGGGCACTGTTTATTTAATGGCTGAGTTTTCCCCCCACAAATTTCAAGTTCCCCCAAATTTCAAGTTTTCCCACAAAATTTCCAGTTTCCCTCCAAATTTAAGGTTTTTCCCAAAATTTAAGTCCCCCCAAAATTGTCATTGCCACCTAGGACAAAGTTGCCACGTAGGACAAAGCTTTGTCTTAGTAGGAAAAGATTCAACATCTTCAAATGACTGGGAAACAATGGTCGGAAGGGGGAGAATAAAAAGTGTGGGTGGGTGTGTGTGGAGGGTCCAGGGGCAAAAATGCAAAAACCGGGGTGGTATGTGCAAAATTTCACACCTCCTCTCTTATCCCTCAAAATCTCATCTCTTATATTTTCCTTTATCCAATTTCCCTGTTTTAAATAATAGATATCCAAATTCTCTTATCCAATTTCTCATGTCCAAATTCTCTTATCCAATTTCTTTTGATAACATCCCTCTTTTATATAATAGATATCCAAATTCTCTTATCCAATTTCGCATGTCCAAATTCTCTTATCCAATTTCTCTTGAAAACATCCCTCTTTTAAAATATAGATATCTCTTATCCAATTTCTCTTGTCCAATATCTCTTATCCAATTTCTCTTGATAACATCCCTCTTTTATAATATAGATATCTCTTGTCCAATTTATCTTATCCAATATCTCTTGTCCAATTTCTCTTGATAACATCCCTCTTTTATAATATAGATATCTCTTATCCAATTTCTCTTGTCCAATATCTCTTATCCAATTTCTTTTGATAACATCCCTCTTTTATATAATAGATATCCAAATTCTCTTATCCAATTTCGCATGTCCAAATTCTCTTATCCAATTTCTCTAGAAAACATCCCTCTTTTAAAATATAGATATCTCTTATCCAATTTCTCTTGTCCAATATCTCTTATCCAATTTCTCTTGAAAACATCCCTCTTTTAAAATATAGATATCTCTTATCCAATTTCTTTTGTCCAATATCTCTTATCCAATTTCTCTTGATAACATCCCTCTTTTATAATATAGATATATATATATATATATAGATATATATATATATATATATATATATATATATATATATATAGATATATATATATATATATATATATATATATATATATATATATATATATTGAAAGGTAAGTGTGAGACTTTATTTCTGAGTGTACACATATACAACAGTCTTTGCATGATTGGGGGAACTCAGTAGAGAAAGGATAGGGCACAGGCGCCGTCACTCCCAACTAAGAGAACCCCCAACCAAGCTCGGACCAAAAGATTACAAAAGTTCAACAAAAACGAGAAACATCTAGCCATTATCCTTGAAACCCCAATTCCCAGATGCCTCGTGATCATCTTCTGAAGTGGGTTCTTGGTCATATAACGCCACCCGGATGTCTGCCGCAATCTCCTCAAACAGCATTGTCTTACATCTTTTTTCATTATCAAATAATCTTCTATTTCTTTCCCTCCAGATGTGCCAAACCATGGATGATAGGCAAGTTTTCGACAACAAACTCAGAAAAACCTTTCCCTCCGTAAGTCGAAAGAATAGACTTCCCAACCTCTGAGAGCGAAGGAAGCATAGGAACTGGAAGCTTTAGCTTTAGCAGAGCCCTGCATAAAATGTAATTAGAGTAGCTACAGCTGAAGTATAGGTGATCAACATTCTCTTCAATATTTCATTCACACAATAAGCAAGCGGCTGAAGCATGCGGGTTCCAACGGCAGTACTTGTCTTTGGTAAGTAATTTATCCTTAAAAGCTCTCAAGAGGGTAAGCGACATTTTAGGGATAGAATGAGGATACCAAATCAGTTTTTGAAAAGTAAATGGAATAGCTTTCTTGCGGGTTACCTCCCAGGCTTGTTTGAAGTTGAAGTTTTCACTCGGTATCCATGACCAGCCATCAATACCTGGCCGCAAAACAATGTTCTGCAGTAGAGGCCGGCATTGGTCAAGCACAGGATCTGCGCTCCACCCCCGCACTCCCCAGTATTCCGCAACTGTCCGGTTCAGCTCCCCCGGCGGCACCATAAACTGATCAGCAAGCGGCCTATCAGATATCCACAAATCCCGCCAGAATAGTGTTCCCCTACCATCTCTAACCTCCCTCTTGATCAGCTTCATAGAGACCGACCTGCAGTTGAGAAGCCTCCTCCAAGTTCCGGACTGCCCATACACCTTACTTGCCGCATAGAAGCCCACAGGGCCGCCATATTTCTCCCGCATATGTGTTGTCCAAATTCTTTCAGTTTTCAAATACCGCCATAATAGCTTAACTCCTGCCACCACATTCAGCTCCTCCAGCAATCTAATACCCACACCCCCTTCAGCTTTCGGTTTGCAAATATCTTCCCAAGCCCAAGATTTCGAATTTCCGAAAATAAACCGCCTACAGGTCGAAGTGATAACTCTCAGGACACTAGCAGGGATATGGAAGACTTGCATCCAGAATGATATCATTCCGTAAATAACAGATCTAACCAGCTTGATACGTCCAGCAATAGACAGGGCACTTGAGGTCCATCCACTCATTTTCTTCTTGCACTTATCAATCAACTTTTTATAGTTAGCAGAAGTTGGATATTTCAAATATAGAGGCAGACCCAGATATGTAGTGATTGTGGTGGCAATTTTGATACCCAGCAAATCCGCAAGCTCGTCTCTATGCTTTGCTCCTTTGCTAAATAAACCCGCACTCTTGTCCCAGTTTACCTGCAGACCCGTATATGTGCTAAATTCGAGGAGCAGTGTTTTGATTCCCAGAAAAGATGCTTTATTTGCCCGGCAGAACAGCAGGAGATCATCCGCAAAAAGTAAGTGAGAAATAGCACCAACTCTCCTCATGGGCTGGATTTTTTGAGATACTATGGCTCTTTCAACCAGGATAGAAAAGCATTCCATAACCAAGACAAATAGGTAGGGCGAGAGAGGATCGCCTTGGTGGAGCCCTCTGTTGCTTCCAAAATATCCATATGGAGTCCCATTTATCATTACAGAGAATGAGGGAGTACCAATACATTCTTTGATCCAGGAAATAAACGTGCAAGGAAACCCAAGTTGCTTCATGAAGTAGTAGATAAATTCGCGGTTTACACTGTCGAACGCCTTGCGCAGATCTAAATTCAAGCAAGCTCTCCCCCCATAGGGTTTCTGAAATCTTTAATTTGCTCATGGGCAATGAGTGTGCAGTCTGAGAGAAGCCTACCCTTCAGAAAAGCCGCCTGATTGGGTGATATTAGTTCATGCACCACAGTTTTAATCCTGTTGCATAAAATTTTGCTGATAAACTTATAAAGGACATTGCAACAGGCAATAGGCCTATAGTCACCCAATCCTGTAGCATTAGAGTTCTTTGGCACCAACGTCAGGAAAGTGTGGTTAACTTGCTTTAGGAGAGACCCTGATATGAAGAAGGACTTAATAGCAGTAGTTACCTCATTGCAGATAAGCGCCCAGTTTTGTTGGAAAAAGAAGCCATTATACCCGTCAGGCCCTGGCGCCTTGTCTGCACCAATCTCAAATACCGTACTCTTTATCTCCTCAGTGGAGACCCTTCTGGCCAACCATGATGCAGATTCTGAAGTTAAAATCCTTTTAGGAGTAAGCTTTTTGAAGGAGGTTTCATAATGCCTTTGGTTGTAAAGTTCCTTGAAGAACAAAGGAGCTTCTACCTTCAGAACATCATCCACCCGGTTTTGCATGCCAGACACATCCACCAGGTGACGCAAATTGTTGCGATTATTCCTTGCCTTCATAGCATTAAAGAAGAACTTAGTATTTCTGTCACCAAGGCTAAGCCAGTCCTGTCTGCTTTTTTGTCTGAACATATTCTCCTCCATCTTCAGAGCAGTAGTCAATTCTTTTAGCAAATCTGATTCCTTTCGTTGTAGAGAGATATCAGTATGAATGGCCGAGTTTTTCCTGACTTCATCAAGCTCGGCCCTGCACATAGCCACTTTCTTGTCTGCCTGAATTGAAATTGCCCAACCTTTAAGTGCAACTTTGAGATCCCAAAGCTTATGCACAAGCCTGAACATAGGCGACCCCTCTTTCGCTTCCGCCCAACAAGTAGAGAGAAGATCTTTGAAACCTGGGTTGTAGTACCAGTAGTTAAAAAATTTGAATGGTTTAGGGTCAGGGGGTACCTCATCGTGTAGATATACCGCCATGGGAGCATGATCACTTGTTAACGCCTCCAAATAGACCAGATGTGAAGCTGGGAGTATATTAGTCCAATCCGCATTCCCGAAGACTCTATCAAGTCTCGCACTAATGCGCTCATCTCCCACACGATGATTACACCAACTGAATGCGTTCCCAGAACTTTTCAATTCTCGTAGCAAGCAATTACTAACACATTCATTAAAGTCCCTGACCATGCTCTCATCAAGCCTCCTTCCGCCGATCTTGTCACGTGTATACAACACACTATTAAAATCACCCCCACCATCCAAGGTACACCATTCATATTTTGTGAATCAACCTTCAGACTTTGCCACAGATCTCTTCTCTCCCCCATGGAATTGAGAGCATAAACTCCAGAGATTGCACACCTAAATCCGCCATTATTGGTACACTTGACCGTAATATGCTGGGCAGAGGAAGAAAAGGGCTCCACTTGCCAAATGGAAGAGTTAAAGGCCATGATAATACGGCCTCCATTGACCAAATCAAAGTTGTGAAAGGAAACCCAGTTTCTCGGAATCACAAACTTCTCAGCTTTAGCAAAAGTCCCCAGCTTCGTTTCCACCAGAATCATAGCAGATGGATTAATTTTATTTAAAATATACCTCAAATCTCTCCTCCTCAAAGAATTATTAAGGCCCCTGGTATTCCAAATTAGGACAGTCATTAATCAACCGTGGGTTTCCTTCCAAGTCCACTCTCCTATAAGCGAAAACTCTTCTTGGAGCTTGGTAAAGGGCCAGCTTCCGTCTTCTTTTTTGTAGTCTTAGTCACCGCCAAGTTCTGCATCTGGACTTCCATCTCCCTATCCCACTCAGGATTATCCCTAGCAATCTCAGAAGGCACCCTATCAATTTCAGAGGAATTGGGGTCTTCTATAAGAGATGGCAGCATCCTTGGATGCGTGCAGGGTTGTATCCCTACTGACCTGCGATGTGCCACAGTTCCCATGGAAGAAGTAAGGGCAGTAGTTTCTGTTCCTTCCAAGCAAGCACTCTGCATTTCAGGATCCACAGCCTGTACATGCTCAAAGGCCCTATTGCTGCTATCATTCACAGAACTCATTCTTGCGCCGGATTCATCACAACCTGTATGACAAGGGGCATCAGTAGTTACTGCAAGAACAGGTTCTGCATCCCCATATGACCCACTTCCAGCCAAGCAATCCTCTTCCGGTACCAAGGGGAGGGCCACATTTGGACCAAGAGGTTGGGGACCCAAACTTGCTAGGGGGGCAGCTTCTCCTGGATCGGAAACCATGGTAGATTGAACATCTACTAGGGGAAGATGAGTCTCCAATATTGCGGATTCTCCAACAGCAGTCTTCACAGACGAATTGTCATTGCTAGCAGCCTTCACAGACGCAACCAGGGCAGAAGTTACACCAGGGTCCACCCACACAGCCTCAACAAAAGCTCTCACGTCTGAATGATCAGCATTTGTGATGTTGGCAGTGAGATTTAGTGGCCCGGCATTTGCATCAGCGCCAATATCCTGGATTGAAGGGGGCTCTGTTGCATCGGGGCATTGACTGTCAAAATGCCCAAAACAAACACACTTCGCACATCTGGGGGGTTCTCCTTCTATTTTTACTCCGATAGATAACATAGGCCCCTCCTCAGTGCCAACCAAAACTTCTTTAGGGATAGTCTTAGCAGCATGGACTTCCACCAGGCATCTTGCATAGGATAGTCTTTCCTTCTTGGCGGTGAGTTTGTCTAGGCAGATTGGCGTACCTATAACAGATGCAATGCAGTTGAGAATTTCAAGTGTCCACATACCTAATGGCACCCCCTGTAGCTGGACCCAGACAGGGACAGAAGACAGAATATCTCTTTCTAACTTTAGAGCCGAGCTCCATCTTTGTAAAATGACCAGTCTACCATCAAACATCCATGGGCCTCCATGCAGAATCCTCTCACAGTCCCCCTCATTTTCAAACTTGAAATAGAAGAAACCGTTTTCTCGAGAATAGATTTTCAACCCCTTCTTGACATTCCAAAGCCTATCACCCCAGGCGCAGATCTGCCCATAAAAAGGAACATCACCCATCACATACCCGACTATGGTGGATTTCCACTGTGCAGCCCCTCTTTCCAAAGCTGACTTTGCCACCATAGCCATTACCGTGCCATCGTCATTTGTGTGAGGGGCAACATAGGACATACCAACATCCAGATCATAGCTTCTAATGTTAGAGCAGACATCAGCCCATGAATGCTTGATACCCGAAGAATTGATCTTAAAATCAACCAGAGGCCTCTTAGGCATTTTATCGAGCACCACAGGGGCACCCAGGGCCTCCTTTTTACGTAAAAGCAATGTATTGAGCATTTTACTTCTGTTATCCTGCCTTCCATTCAACCTCCAAGACCCAGGGCCCCTTCGGGTCCAAGGTATGTTCCCGCTGCCGCCCAATCGCACGTCGGCGCCTCCTTTGTTCCGCCGCCGGGTGACCTTCTCCCAGCCATCATCACCAACATCGGTCACCGCAGGGCCAATAATGTTAGGCGCTGCAATATTGCGGATCGGCGCTGCAACCTTCGTTCTCGCCGTTGCAACAGTATCCCCACCGCCAGGATCACCTTCTTCGCCCGTGGTCGCAAGAGGAGCCCTCATTTTTTATATATATGGTGTATATATATATATATATATGGGATTCATGTAGATCGGGTGCCACCTGATCTAATACATCATGTGCATGACACAAAAAGGAGGGCCCCCAACAAGTACAAGCTCATGTGGGACTTGTACTTTTCACCTTTTTGTGTCTTGGCACCTGATCTATTAGATCATGTGCCGCCTTTTCTACATTAAATCCTATATATATATATAGTATATGTATGCATGTATGTATGTATATGTATATGTATATGTATATATATGTATCTGTGTGTGTGTGTGTGTGTGTATATATATGTATATATACACACCTTGTAGAGGTGCGAGTAAGGATATGTACGTATGTGATATGAGTGCATGTAAGCGTTTTCTAATCTATTGCATTATGGTTGTGTCCCTATGTGGGGAATGTACTAAGGTGTATATCTATCCTTGTATGGATAGGACAGTGGAGTGTCCAGATTGTCTTGTGGAAATATGGGGGAAAGTGTATGTGTGAATATATGCGTACTTGTATGGATAGGTGTTGTAGTTATAGGTTGGGATACTGGTGCATATATATTGCTAGTGCCGCATGGCTAGGGTATGAATTTTTATTATGTTAAAATTTTAAATAACTGTGAGTATGTGTATGTGCTGCCTATGTGCTTATATGAACTGATATATTATTTTAATTTGGTATATGCTTATGTGTTGTATTATTGTGTGAAGATAGATTTGTGTGTCCAAATGTGTATATTTGTACTTCATGATATCTGTGTTAGTATGTGGCTGACTATATAGTTGTATATGAGTATTTATACTTCTGTGCTTGCGTGACATTACTATGTTTAGATGGCTCTACATGGATTTTATCGTATGTGCCTTGAAGTTATGTATAGGAGTTAGCATATAAAAGAATATATTTGGATGTATAAATGAAAGAACATGTGTATGAGTGTTATCTATGCATGAATACCTGTGTGTATATAGTTAGTTAGAGTATATAGTTGTGTGTATGCATATTTGGGTGCATGTGTAGGGCATGTATACCATTATAGTGTATGTACATTTGATAGTGTAGGTTAGGTCCATATATACATACATACATACATATATATATATATATATATATATATATATATATATATATATATATATATAGGGTAAAGTGTTCCTAGGGTGACTCCTTAGATTAAATCTAAGGAGTCACCCCCATTTTCTTCCATCTCCCACAATTTTTTTTGAATTTTTTTTCTTGGGATTGTTGTTCATCTCATGGATGATCAACATACCAAAAACCAAGTCATTCCAATACTTTTAGAACCCACATCTACCCCTTGCAACTTTATGTGTTTTTCAGCACGTTTTCAGACCGTTGAAGTTGCAAGGGATAGATGTGGGCTTTTAAAGTATTGGAATGACTTGAATTTTGGTATGTTGATCATCCATGATGTGACCAACAATGCTATGAAAAAAAATTTCAAAAATAATTGTGGGAGATGGGAGAAAATGGGGGCGACTCCTTAGATTTAATCTAAGGAGTCACCCTAGGAACACTTTACCCATATATATATATATATATATATATATATATATATATATGGGTAAAATGCACCTGCGCTCAAGCTCAGATGGGATTCCTGCGCTCGACCCCTCCCTACCGTCCGATCCGATCCCCCGGCTGTTGTTAAAAGCGGAACATGCGGAACTTTTGGTGCAATTATCAACGCGCCCTTACGCAACCGGAACTTTTGGGGCAATTACCATCCTGCCCTTAAAGCCTCTTTCAAAGCAACTTTTTAGAACTATTGGTGCAATTACTATTGCGCCCTTTAAATCCTTTTCAAAGAAATATTGTACACTATACGGCACCGTTGTGCGTGTCGACCCAGAACAGAGTAAATTACTCCCCGCGCACAACGCGCTACAGCCTACGCGTCGTGCGCGGCATCATGCGCGGGGCGTAAATGCACAAGTGTGGAGCAATTTCCATCCGCGCGCACGACGGGCAAAATTACGCCCCGTCGTGCGCGGGGGTTAAAAAGCCTAGTGTGAATCAATTTCCATCCGCGTGCACGACGGCAAAATTAACCCCATCGTGCGCATCGTGTGCAGGGCTTAAAACGCACAAGTGTGTAGCAATTTCCATCCGTGCGCACGACGGGCAAAATTACCCCCGTCGTACACGGGGGGAAAACGCAACGTGTGAAACAATTTTCATCCGCGCGCACGACGGGAAAAACTACCCCCGTCATGCGCATCGTGCGCGGGGCTTAAAACGCACAAGTGTGGAGCATTTTTCATACGCGCGCACGAAGGCCAAAATAACCCACGTCGTGCGCGTGGGTTAAAACGCCTAGTGTGAAGCAATTTCCATCCACGCAAATTACCCCCGTCGTGCACGTCGTGCGCGGGGGTTAAAACGCAACGTGAGTAGAAATTTCCAGCCGTGCACATGACGGGCAAAAATACACCCCGTCGTGCGTGGGGGTTAAAACGCCTAGTGTGAAGCAATTTCCATCCGCGCGCACGACGGGCAAAATTACCCCAGTCGTGCGCGTCGTGTGCGGGGCTTAAAATGCACAAGTGTGGAGCAATTTCCATCCGTGCGCACGACGGGAAAAATTACCCCCGTTGTGCGGGGGGGGGGGGGGGGGGTAAAACGCCTAGTGGGAAGCAATTTCCATCCGCACGCACGACGTGCAAAATTACCCCCATCATGAGAGTCGTGCGCGGGGCTTAAAACGCACAAGTGTGGAGCATTTTCCATCCGCGCGCACGACGGGCAAAATTACCCCCGTCGTGCGCGTGGGTTAAAATGCCTAGTTGAAGTAATTTCCATCCGCGCGCACGACGGGCAAAATTACCCCAGTCGTGCGCGTCGTGTGCGGGGCTTAAAACGCACAAGTGTGGAGCAATTTCCATCCGCGTGCACGACGGGCAAAATTACCCCCATCGTGCGCGGGGGGTAAAAGGCAACGTGTGAAGCAATTTCCATCCGCACGCACGACGGGGAAAGTTACCCCCGTTGTGCGCGTGGGTTAAAACGCCTAGTGTGCAACAATTTCCATCCACGCGCACGACGAGCAAAATTACCCCCATCGTGCGTGTGGGTTAAAACACCTAGTGTGAAGCAATTTCCATCCGCGCGCACAACTGGAAAAATTACCCCAGTCGTGCGTGTCGTGTGTGGGGTTTAAAATGCACAAGTGTGGAGCAATTTCCATCCGTGCGCACGACGGGCAAAATTACCCCCGTCGTGCGTGGGGGGTAAAACGCAACGTGTGAAGCAATTTCCATCCGCGCGCACGACGGGCAAAATTACCCCCGTATAGCGCGTCGTGCGTGGGGCTTAAAACGCACAAGTGTGGAGCATTTTCCATCCGCGCGCACGACGGGCAAAATTACCTCCGGCGTGCACGTGGGTTAAAACGCAACGTGTGAAGCAATTTCCATCCGTGCGCACGACGGGAAAAATTACCCACGTCGTGCGCGTCGTCCACGGGGGTTAAAACGCAACGTGAGTAGCAATTTCCAGCAGCGCACACAACGCTCAAAAATACGCCCCGTCGTGCGCGGGTTAAACCACGTAGTGTGAAGCAATTTCCATCCGCGTGCACGATGGGCAAAATTGCCCCAGTCAAGCGTGTCGTGTACGGGGCTTAAAATGCACAAGTGTGGAGCAATTTCCATCCATGCACACGACGAGCAAAATTACCCCCGTCGTGCGCGGGGGGTAAAACGCAACGTGTGAAGCAATTTCCATCCGCGCACGACGTGCAAAATTACCCCCGTCGTGCGCGTCGTGGCGGGGCTTAAAACGCACAAGTGTGGAGCATTTTCCATCCGTGCGAACGACGGGAAAAATTACCACCGTCGTGCGCGTGGGTTAAAACGCCTAGTGTGAAGCAATTTCCATCCGCGTGCACGAAAGGCAAAATTACCTCCGTCGTGCGTGTCGTGCGCGGGGATTAAAACGCAACGTGAGTAGCAATTTCCAGCTGTGCGCACGACGAGCAAAAATACGCCACGTCGTGCGTGAGGGTTAAAACACCTAGTGTGAAGGAATTTCCATCCATGCGCACGACGGGCAAAATTACCCCAGTCGTGCGCGTCATGTGCGGGGCTTAAAACGCACAAGTCAGGAGCAATTTCCATCCGTGCGCACGACGGGCAAAATTACCCCCGTCGTGCGCGGGGGGTAAAACGCAACGTGTGAAGCAATTTCCATCCGCGCGCACGACGGGCAAAATTACCCTTGTCGTGCGCGTGGGTTAAAACACCTAGTGTGCAGTAATTTCCATCCACGTGCATGACGGGCAAAATTACCCCCGTCATGTGCGTCGTGCGCGGGGCTTAAAACGCACAAGTGTGGAGCAATTTCCATCTGCGCGCACGACAGGAAAAATTACCCCCGTCGTGCGCATCGTGCACGGGGCTTAAAACGCACAAGGGTGGAGCATTTTCCATCCGTGTGCACGACGCGCAAAATTACCCCTGTCGTGCGCGTGGGTTAAAACGCCTAGTGTGAAGCAATTTCCATCCGCGCGCACGACGGGCAAAATTACCCCTGTCGTGTGCGTCGTGCGCGTGGGGTAAAACGCCTAGTGTGAAGCAATTTCCATCCGCGCGTATGACGGGCAAAATTACCCACGTCGTGTGCGTCGTGCGCGGGTGTTAAAACGCAACGTGAGTAGCAATTTCCAGCCGCGCGCATGACGGGCAAAAATACGCCCCGTCGTGCGCGGGGGTTAAAACGCCTAGTGTGAAGCAATTTCCATCTGCGCACACGACGGACAAAATTACCCCAGTCGTGCGTGTCATGTGCGGGGCTTAAAACGCACAAGTGTGGAGCAATTTCCATCCGTGTGCACGACGGGCAAAATTACCCCCGTCGTGCGCGGGGGGTAAAATGCCTAGTGTGAATCAATTTCCATCCATGCGCACGATGGGGAAAATTACCCCCGTCATGCATCATGCGTGGGGCTTAAAACGCACAAGTGTGGAGCATTTTCCATCCGCGCACACGACGGGCAAAATTACCCCCGTTATGCGCGTGGGTTAAAACGCCTAGTGTGAAGCAATTTCCATCCGCGCGTACGACGGGCAAAATTACCCCCGTCGTGCGCGTCGTGCGTGAGGGTTAAAACGTAATGAGAGTAGTAATTTCCAGCCGCGCGCACGATGGGCAAAAATACGTCTCGTCGTGCACTGGGGTTAAATCGCCTAGTGTGAAGCAATTTCCATCCGCGCGCACAACGGGCAAAATTACCCCAGTCGTGCGCGTCGTGTACGGGGATTAAAACGTGTAACGACCACTTTTCGTCGTACGTTTTTCGTGCACGTGCTTTTGGCCGTGCACGTGTTCGTTTGGACTTTGTTCGTTTGTGAACACTTTTGTGTGCTATGTCGTTGTGAACGTCCCTGAGAGCATTAAATAGTGGCACTATCTTGGAACGACACTTCTCGAGTCGTTTTTCCACAATTTAAACTTACTCGATGATATGTGACGATTCTCACTCTTGACGGGAGACGTTTCTATTTTTAGTTTTGGCGTCCGACGTCAAATTTGAGATCCGTCTTCTTAGTTAGCTCACATTCGTCATCACGATCACCACGATATTTATTTTATAATTTTTGGAGTTTATTTGACCACTTTAATGTTTTTAACAAGTTTTATATTATTTTTAATAATTAATTTATAAATTATTTTCGGCCAAATAAAATTTATTTGAGTTTTAAACGTTTTAAAGAATTTTTGAGCCAATTTCCAGCTCATTTGGACCAGGTCAAATCCTAGGATGGGTTGGAGAAGTTTAAATTCAAATTTTAAATCTTTTTGAACTTCTAATCCTATTAGATTTAGCCCTAGACCAAGTCAACCCATCTATACTATATAAGCAACCCCTAGCAAGACCTATTTTCCAAAGAAATTAGCCCTAGCCTCTTCCAAAGTTGAAATTGGACGTTGCGACGAATCGTCGCAACGTTGCGACGTTCAGCCCCCCGCACGACCGAAGGAAACCCCGCCCGTTCCCCGCTCAGACCGGAGGCCAACCCCGCATCCATCGCCGCCCGCTCCGCACAGCTCCGCGCCGCCCCGTTCCCTCGGTCTGACCGAGGGATTGGCCTGCATCCAACCGCTCCGCATCGCAGCACAGCGCCCGCACCGTCGCCCGCTTGTCGCCCCGCTCCGCAGCCCGCACGACCGACCCGCTGCTCCGCACCGATCGACGTTGCAAGTGTTGCAACGTTGCAACATCGCCCCGCCCGCATCCATCGACCTGACCGACGCTCCCCATCGATCTGACCGAAGGGAAATCCCGCACCACAGCCACCCCGCAGCCGCTGCACGCCCCAAATCGTCGCAGCCCGCATTCTCAGCGCACGACCGAGGGATTCTCCCGCATTGGAGGGGTACGACCGAGGGTCACTTGTCGCAACCCCGCACCCGTCGCACCGCTTGCCACCGTGGGCCCCCCAAGTTCTCCAGAGTTATTGTGGGTCCCCCAAAGGCCCCTAGGAGTACTGTGGGCCCCACCTAGGTGCTTGCTCTTCGAGGATTTGCCGCGTACGACGTCGTCGCACGTCGTAGCCCGTCGTCGCACGTGCGAGCTTTGGAATCTGGAATCGTCGCTCGAGTTGATTGCTCTGAAATTTCCAGCGAGGAATCTAATTGGAATCTGGACTTGGAGCGCGATCTTTTATTCCAACCCCCGGCGTCGCTACCCGACGCCGGTGTAGCTTTCGCGTCGTGTTGAGGTAACGTTTTGCACCCCTAGGACCCCCAACCCAATTGCATGCTAATCAAGACTAAAAATCAGTATTTTAAAGTATTTTAAATGTTTTAGCAATCACTAATCAAGATTAATAAAACGGATGTAGGCCGGTGGACTTGTGCACGTAGGAATCGTGACTTTGGACTCGTTGGACGGTGTATTCTTGACGTGATAGTTGCAGGCAAGTGAAACTTGCCAAATCTTGTTTAGGGCCATGTCTTTAGGCCACTTCCTTGCTTTTAGCGTAAAAGAGACTAGTCAGTGAAATGATAGCTGGCTAGACGCCTACTTGATCTAGTTTGACAACGAAACTAGATCCGTCACCTAATTGATCTAGCTTGACAACGAAGCTAGATCCAACCCTTAAACTTGTTGTTCATGCATGCTGAACTGTCACGTTTACTTTCCTTACCTGTACGCTTTACTTTAACTGCCATGTCATGTCATCCATGCATTGAATGTTGCATTCGTAGCACACGCTACATACTTGTACTTGCTTGTCCCGGGCTAGGTGCACCCCTATGCCATACTAGTTAAAGACACTTCCTGGCTCGTGATCCAGAAGCGAGCATTACCGTTCGGGGGTAAGGCCCTGGCTCGACACACGTGGAGGGGTAGGGTTGAGCGACCACTCAGCGTAAAAGTGTGCCCGTACAGCCTCTTTAGCTGTAAGGCGTGAACTCTGTGCACGAGGTGCTTACTTTTCTTGTCTTGTACTTGTCTTGTGATTGTCATGCCATGCTCGTACTTTTCCTCGCTTTACTTTACTTGTTGCACTCATACTTTAACTGCCATGTCATTTGCATCATGCTAGAACTTTTAGGTTGCATTTACTTGTACTTTCAGTTTCACTTGCACAAGTCTTTTTAGACTTGCTGACATGTGCCCCTTGCTCTTTTGGGTGTCACATGTTAGACCCTGAGCCAGAGACAGGTGTTGAGGACGAGGTCTTTGCTGACGCTGAGCCTGAGCCTACGTTCGTCGAGGAGTACGAGGACACCGGAGACCAGTCTTAGTGGCTGTGGAGTTACTTTTGCTTTAGCTTGCTGTTAGTTGTCGGTGCTTGCACCATTACTTTGTTTTCGTACTTTGTACTTTTGTTGGCCATGCTGGGCCTCTTTTAGACTCTTTTATTTTAGCCTGGTGGCTTTTCTGCGATGTTGAGATTTATTATTATGGATATTCTGAGATGTTTCTTTTGTCTCTTTCGTTATTATTATCTTTGTTTCGTTTCGCGTTGCAAGGACCTGCAGTTAAATTTGATTGACGCTTATCGGACTTGCAGCTTTGTAGCTTCAAGTCTGAGCGGACCTTCTCACGCTTCGCCTCCATGTTTTTGGGAAGCGGGGCGTGACAAAACGCACAAGTGTGGAGCAATTTCCATCCATGCACACGACGGGCAAAATTACCCCCGTCATGTGCGGGGGGGTAAAACGCAACGTGTGAAGCAATTTCCATCCGCGCGCACGACGGGCAAAATTACCCCTGTCGTGCACGTGGGTTAAAACGCCTAGTGTGCAGCAATTTCCATCCGTGCGCACGACGGGCAAAATTACCCCCGTCGTGCGCGTCGTGCACAGAGCTTAAAACGCACAAGTGTGGAGCATTTTCCATCCGCGCGCACGACGGGCAAAATTACCCCCGTCATGCGCGTCGTGCGCGGGGCTTAAAACGCACAAGGGTGAAGCATTTTCCATCCGCGTGCATGACGGGCAAAATTACACCCGTCGTGCGAGTGGGTTAAAATGCCTAGTGTGAAGCAATTTCCATCCGCGCGCACGACGGGCAAAATTACCCCCGTCGTGCGCGTTGTCCACGGGGGTTAAAACGCAACATGAGTAGCAATTTCCAGCCGCGCGCACGACGCTCAAAAATACACCCCGTCGTGTGCGGGGGTTAAAACGCCTAGTGTGAAGCAATTTCCATCCCCGCGCACGACGGGCAAAATTACCCCCGTCGTGCGCGTCGTGTGCGGGGCTTAAAATGCACAAGTGTGGAGCAATTTCCATCCGTGTGCACGACGGGCAAAATTACCCCCGTCGTGCGCGGGGGGTAAAACGTAACGTGTGAAGCAATTTCCATCCGCGCACACGCCGGGCAAAATTACCCCCTCGTGCGCATCATGCACGGGGATTAAAACGCACAAGTGTGGAGCATTTTCCATCTGCGCGCACGACGGGCAAAATTACCCTCGTCGTGCGCGTGGGTTAAAACGCCTAGTGTGAAGCAATTTCCATCCGCGCGCACGACGGGCAAAATTACCCCTGTCGTGCGCGTCGTGTGCGGGGGTTAAAACACAACGTGAGTAGCAATTTCCAGCCGCGCACACGACGGGCAAAAATACGCCCCGTCGTGCGCGGGGGTTAAAACGCCTAGTGTGAAGCAATTTCCATCTGCGCGCACGACGTGCAAAATTATCCCAGTCGTGCGCGTTGTGTGCGGGGCTTAAAACGCACAAGTGTGGAGCAATTTCCATCCGTGCACACGACGGGCAAAATTACCCCCGTCGTGCGTGGGGGATAAAACGCACCGTATGAAGCAATTTCCATCCGCGTGCACGACGGGCAAAATTACCCCCGTCGTGCGCGTCGTGCGCGGGGGGTAAAACGCAACGTGGGAAGCAATTTCCATCCGTGTGCACGACAGTCAAAATTACGCCCCGTCGTGCCCGGGGGTTAAAATGCCTAGTGTGAAGCAATTTCCATCCGTGCGCACGACAAGCAAAATTACCCCCGTCGTGCGCATCGTGTGCGGGCGTTAAAACACACAAGTGACAAGTGTGGAGCAATTTCCATACGAAGGTAGCAATATGGGTAACATATCTTTTAATTTCTTACAACTAGTGATTATTTTGCACAAAACCTAACATCAATTTTATACCGAATTTTTTTCAATATCAACATTCTTGTTGTCCATTTTTAATCGGTGACGTGCATTATAAATTGATTTGCATGGAATGTTGGATTTTCCTACAGGACTTTCAAAATTTCAGCCGGCCTCAGCGTGCTATTTGCCAAATCTCTCAATGATTCCATCTCCATTCCCTGCAACTGCCATTCATCGGAATGGCCCTCGACATAATTAGCAGCTTGATGGTTGTGCCTGCCCTCAACGACTGTTAACCTCCACTCCTCACTGCCAATGCTGACGCCCACCATTACCACACAATGAGAACAGACATTGACACTTCTTGGTTTTAACTGGCCTGTCGGTCGTTTTTTCCTTTCGGTGTCACCTGTAAACCCCGCTTCTTTCACATGCAAAGTAAACAGCAGGAATCCTATTGGAAGTTTTACCCAAACTCGTCGTCGACATGGTAATAATCACATGGCTGACGGTCTTTATCCACACAAACAGCTCGTCTCTTCTCTTAAAAATTTGCGCGGTAGTAAATTCTTTTGTAAAATCCATTTCATCCTGTATCAAACAATTCATACAACTAATTCGACTTTGATTCAAAGATTTAATGTATTATCCCAGAAAAGATAAATCAATAGTACCTTGGATTTTTGTACCTTGTCCAGTAATCTCAACCGTATCTGCATGCATGTAAAATCACCAAATTTCTACATCATTTTCCACCCAATTGAATAAGAATTTCACCTACAGTGTATTTAAAAGTATATACTTACCAAATGGAATACCTCGAAAATCCCTACTTTCAGACCCAAGAAAGGAAGAAACTGCTAATGTATCCGAGAAGGTCCGCTGACTGCTGAGATCTTCTGGGAAGATTTGAAGGTGCATTTTGGCTGCAAATGCTACTGTATCCTAGAAGGTACGCTGACCGCTGAGATCTTCTGGGAAGATTTGAAGGTGCATTTTGGTTGCGTAGTTAGCCTGATTTCATTGGAGTCATTTTCTACCGCCATCCCATTCTCTTTATAGGCATCTACATCATGAAGGAAATGGTCCACATTGAAATAGCAGGAGTAACTTTCAATTTTATCTTCCATTTACCATGGTATTTATCTACATCAAGCAGAACGAAGCAATGGTTAGAATTTGTCCGGTTAAACTGAGAAACAAACATATTGTACGAAAATACATAGAATACCGTGGCTATACGAGGAAGATCAGAGAAACATAATACTTAGCAGATGCAATTGAAACCGCTGTGGCGTGGGGATGACCACTTCCTTGAAATCAATTACGGCGCGACCTCGGTGGTAATCGATGTTGCCGATTGCTCCCGAAGGTTAACACAGCAGCCCCTGGCCACGTCCACACTTGGCCAGAGACTTTGGATTTTGAACAGTACATCTACCCAGGAGAACGGGATGAAGCAAAGAAGAATTTTTGGAGGAAGGAATTTTTCTGTGTATTTTCTTGAGGAAAGAAGAGGGATATAAATAGAGTTCAAAAAATAGCTGTTATGAATTCAAACGGTCAAATATTAAACGAGTATTAAAATAGGCTTTGAATGTCAATTATTAAAGCGAGGCTTTATTTGCGTATTTATTGAGAGGTTTTGAATGCTGCAATCAATTAGCCGTTACCAACATTTTAGAATGAGACGCCATTTATTATAGACGAATTGGACTGCCCATGGATGAGGATGAGACTACAGTTGAGTTACTGTTAGTCATGGAAAGAACCCGTGAGTCTACAGTTGTTGTGCTCGTGAATATACAGAAATACAGATGTCGCGATGTGAGTAATTTTTGAGGGTAATCTCATACACAGAGCGAAATTTTTGAGGGTGTTTACGGTCCATTTATAGTGAAATTGACCATTCAAATTGATGAGTATAAGTCTGTTATCCTACAGTGAGCCCTTCATTGAAAACATCTACGTAGACAATCATATGTATCAGTTTGTAAGAGCATATGCTAATGAATCAGTTTGGATCTGTATCAGTATGTACATCAATATATTTGAATGGCTAGGTCATTTTGAAAATGTCATCAATTTGAATATGAATGAGATTTAATCTAAAATTTTGCAAGCAGTTTTTGAATTCGATTGAATATGTCTTCAGATTGAATAAGTATCAGATTTAATTTTAAAGTTTGCATGTAGTTTTTGAGTCAGAGTGAATAAGTATCTGGTTTAATCTACAATGTTTTCAAATTGAACAAGTATAATAAGACTTAAAGCTAAAAGTTTGCATGTAGGCTTGATTGTGATTCAGATTAAGTATGATGAAATTTGGAATTAAAATTATAGCATCTCACAAATATGCTCAAAGCGCAAAACAGGCAAATTTATTCCCGTGGTCACGTTGAGAAAATTTGTCATCGATGCAACATCAGCTTAACGCGCACGACGGGTAAAATTTTGTTGGTTGTGCGCGTTAAACAATTGTTCATAAAATACCTTAGATGCTCAAAGCGAACACCTGGCTCTAGCTGTGCTTGTTGTGCGCTTTGCGCAATTATGTTAACCATTATAAATATGCTCAACGCGCACAACGGCCATAAATTTGTTGGTACTGAGCGTTGAGCAATTATGTAAGTGGCTATAAATTTTTCCAACTCGCTTCCCAATGGTCAAACATTCTTGGGACAATCATATGTCTGGTATCAATCAGCTGTAGATTCACGAGCAGTATTTTGTATATTCACGAGCACCCCTCCGTAGCATGACGGGGTCTTCGATGTAGCCACATAGTAGAAGTGTAGAACTCTACTGCCGTCTCATCCTCATAAACCAATACAATTCGCTGCCATGTGTTGTGTGTTGTGCGCCTTGAGCAATTCCGGTTTTCCATGTGTTTTGCGCGGTGAGCATTTAAGATTGTTACTCGCTTCTGTATTATTTAGCATGGTGTGCATGTCGAATAAAATGTATGAAAAAAGATTAGTGGAGATTAGTATTGTTGGGAGTAATTTTCCAATTGGCATCAATGTTGATCACGGTGAAAAGCCGTTGAGTTTCCTTGTTTTGAGCGGAGAATAATTAACCTATTTTGATACAAATGATAGAATAATTGGGATTACGCGATTTTCGCGTTGGTATTACGCGGTGTGCGCGTTGAGTAAATAAATGTTGATTCCCGAGATCCATTGCATTACTGTAGGATCACGGACTTAGTATACTCTTCATTTTTATTGGTCAAATTCCTACGTGGCTTACAACGAGCCCTCATCTTCTCACAACTTCCTCTACTTCCCTCAATAAATCTTCTTCTTAATTTTCGCACACAACCACCGTCTGGAAACAATAAGTTCTTCTACTGTTCGTGCATGCTTGATAAAGATATGGACGATAGTATTCATCCAGTAGTCTTTTCACGTAAAGTAAATGGTTGATGTTGGAAACTGACGCTACGACGGTAATAAACGCAACGAAGGGCTGAAATCAATTAGCCGTTGTGCGCATCGTGCACGGTGGTTAAAAGTCATAGTGTGAATCAATATCTATCCACTGTACACGCACGGTCTCACATCTGAGGACTCCACATTACACACAAGGGCTTATAGTGGAACCAATTAATCCGCACGCACAACGAAAACAATTTGATTGTTTTTGTTGCGCTGGAAAATAAAGAATTTTACGAGTTTTTGACGAAGAGTAATTTTCGTAATAGCATAAATTCAATTCAAGGCGCAAAACGGTTCCGTTTCCTTGTCGTGTGTGGAGAGTAATTTGCCTCTTTTTCAACTGAGCCTAAAATACTTAGGATTACGCGTTTTTCTCGGTGGGATTACGCGTTGAGTAAATAAGATGTTCATTCTCGAGATCCCTAGCATTACTGTAGGATAAATGGATCGTGAATCCCGTGAATGCCCTGGAGAAGCGTATGAAATCGGAGGACTACAAACTGATGATGTCGCCTCCCAAATATGCTCCTCTCCCTGGTCTGCGAAGAGAAGAATGGCCCCCATGGCCTTTGTGCACTGGTTGGCTGCTCTGGGTCAATTAGGTTGGTGGTATATGGCTACCGTCTCTCTTAGGCACAAGCACCCCTCCTGTTCTTTTTGATCTCTTGGCTCGCAGCCAAATTGGCCAAATCTGACTGTGGATGAAGCAGATCATAATTGTCCCTTTCCTCCGGCAGATTTCCAATTTTGGCTGCGAGCCAAGAGATCGAATCGAAAAGAACAGGAGGGAGTGCTTGTGCCTCAGAGGGACGGTAGCCATGCACCGCCAACATATGTGACCCAGGGCAGCCATCCAGGGCACAAAGTCCGGGGGGCCATTCTTCTCTTCGCAGACCAGGGAGAGGAGCATATTTGGGAGGAGACAACATCAGCTTGTAGTCCTCCGATTTCATACGCTTCTCCAGGGCATTCACGATCCATTTAGTGTGAAATTGACCAATCAAATTGATGAGTATACTCCGTTATCCTACAGCGAGCCCTAATGCCTGATGTTTGCGATAGAAATGGACGATGGAATTCAACCAGTTCTCTTTTCATGTAAAGCTAAATGGTTGATGTTGGAAACTTACGCAATGGGGGTAATAAATGCAACGAAGGGCTATCGTCCATTTATAATCAAGCATGCCCGATGAATTCCTTCCATATCTAAACTCCATTACAGGGCTGTGAGAAAGCGGATGTTGATGGATTGTCTCAGAATGCAGAAGTTGGAACCTGTGCGGAAACACAAAAGGCATGGATGTCTCAGATTTCCAGAAAATCAAATGATGTGAAGAGTCACACATCCATTTCCTTGTCCGAAACAGATGATGATGATGATGCTAGAGAAGTAAAGCGACAGAAATTACAAAACGAGCAGGGGAAGTGACTGTAATGACACGCCAATGACACCATGTCGCGCCTCTGAACTATTTGAATTGGTAAATGTTTTGAACTATTTGAGTCTTTGGATAATTATCGGAGGAAGCCATCTTATGAACACTTTTCCTTGTGTATGCGTGTGCGGAGGACCATGTCCAGTAGTGCACATATCATATTGGTCTCTTATATTGGTCTCTTACAGGCGGTGAAGATCTTCTCTGGATTAAGCTTTTACTTCACCGATCAGTTCGAGCCTCCTTACAGGGGCTTCCTCGAAAGGTGGTTCTAGCTGCCGGTGGAACCGTCCTGAAGAATGTTGACCTGGTGATGGACGCATCAAATGTCAGTGTGTTCTCCGTAGGATCTGCCTTCATTGTCTACAATGAAGACCCTCCACCTACGTGCGCCTTAGCAGATCTTGAGGAGGTTGTAACGAAGAGATGCGACGAGGTTGGGGCCTTGGAATCAAAGACCGGTTTCAGAGTCATCAGCCATATTCTCTTACTGGAACACATCACCGCATGAAGTTCTGCATCTGAGCTTGTAAGTTGTTCAAAGACCAGCGGTGTTTAGTATTTTGATCTGTTGGTGTTGTTCGACGCCTCATGTGAATTGGAGTTCCTCTCGGTGTCTTTGAAATGGCTACATACCTGACTGCAGGTTACAACGACGCATGCTATGACTACACTCATATCCAGCCGATGATGGCAGAAAATCGGCAACGACAGTAATAAACGGAACGAAGATGGTCGCCCGATGAACTCGCGGAAGTTGACGGGGAAGCACGCAGATCACACCGACAATCATATGTTTCAGTTTGTAAGAGCATAGGCTAATCAATCTGTTTGGATCTGTATCAGTATGTACATAAATATATTTGAATGGCTAGGTCATTTTCAAAATGTCATCAATTGGAATATGTAAGAGATTTAATCTAAACTTTAGCTAAACGCGCACAATGGGCATAATTCTGCTGGTTGTGCGCGTTTAAGTATGATGAAATTTGGAATGTGATTGATTCACTGCGCTGGTGCGCAGTGGAATTAAAATTATAGCATCTCACAAATATGCTCAAAGTACAAAACGGGCAAATTTATTCCCGTGGGGGCGTTGAGCAAATTTGTCATTGACGCAACTTTAGCTAAACACGCACAACAGGCATAATTCTGCTGGTTGTGCATGTTTAAGTATGATGAAATTTGGAATGTGATTGATTCACTGCGCTGGTGCACGGTGGAATTAAAATTATAGCATCTCACAAATATGCTCAAAGCGCAAAACGATCAAATTTATTCCTGTGCGGGGTTGAGCAAATTTGTCATCGACGCAACTATAGCTTAACGTGCACAACGGGCATCATTCTGCATGTTGTGCGCTTTGCGCAATTATGTTAACCATTACAAATTTGCTGAACGCGCACAACGGCTCAAAGTGAACACCTGGCGTTACTTGTTGTGCGCTTTGAGCAATTATTTAAACTATTAAAAATTTGCTCACCGCGCACAACGGCCATAAATTTATTGGTTCTGAGCATTGAGCAATTATGTAAGCGGCTATGAATTTTTCCAGCTCATTTGCCACCGGTCAAACTTTCTTGGAAAAATCATATGTCTGGTATCAATCAGCTGTAGATTCACGAGCAGTATTTTGTATATTCACGAGCACCCCTCTGTAGCTTGATGGGGTCTTCGATGTAGCCACACAGTAAAACTCTACTGCAGTCACATCCTCATTGAGCATTGTGCATTTTGCGCATTGAGCAATTCCTGTTTTCCATGCGTTTTGCGCGGTGATCAATTATAATAGTTACTCTCTTCTGTATTATTTAGCCCAGGGTGCGTGTCGAATAAAATGTATTAAAAAATCTTAGTGGAGAGTAGTATTGTTGGGAGTAATTTTCCTATTAGCATCAATGTTGATCAAGGCGAAAAATCGTTGAGTTTCCTTGTTTTGCGCAGAGAGTAATTAACCTATTTTGATCCAGATGCTAAAATAATTGGGATTACGCGATTTTCGCGTTGGTATTATGTGGTTTGCGCGTTGAGTAAATAATTGTTGATTCCCGAGATCCATTGCATTACTGTAGGATCAAGGACTTATTATACGCTTCATTTTGATTGCTCCAATTCCCCTATAAATGGTGGACAACGAGCACTCATCTTCTCACAACTTCATCTACTTTCTTCCATCATCTTCTTC
Organism: Scilla litardierei; assembly: GCA_030789695.1. NCBI lineage: Eukaryota > Viridiplantae > Streptophyta > Magnoliopsida > Asparagales > Asparagaceae > Scilla > Scilla litardierei. The sequence continues at coordinate 383,176,041 of CM061142.1, forward strand.
TTTATTTGCCCACACAACCTCCGTATGGAAACAGTAAGTCCTACAGCTGTTCGTGCACGCTTGATATAGATATCAGATATGGACGATAGCATCCATTCAGCTGTTCATCCATTTATAATCAGGCATGCCCGAAAAAGGGTTTCCAGATGTGAGGATTTCGCCTTCCACCATGCCCGTGACTCTGCGGTGTCTCTTACCGAAGATGAAAAAACTCACCCTCAGAATGCAACCCTGCACAACAACCACATTTTCAATCCTGTCATGCTTGCTGAATAACTGCCCGAACCTGGAGGATCTAGTCATTGGAGTAAGTACAAATTTGCTAATTATTTCCTCTGAATAATTCAAAACTACGTATGTATGTATGATGGCATTAAGCATTCTGTTTTGTTACCAGGATGAAATGTTTGATTTTCCAGACCCAGAAGCTTCAGCGCTAGAATATTGGGATCAGCAGATGCCTTCGGATTGCATGAGAAATACGCTGAGCATGGTAACTGTAAACGTGGAGGATGTACACCAAAAGGGCTCGCATCCAACGAAGCATTCTATGACCTCGGGATCGATGGTTACTGGAATTTCACCTTTTTCCGTATTCTGACGAGATTCTTCGTCATTTTCTTCTTCAATTTGGATACGAGACAAGAGATCGAAAACAACAGGAGAGAGTGCTTGTGCCTCATAGAGACGGTAGCCATGCACCGCCAACCTATGTGACCAAGGGCCGCCATCCATGCTTAATCATATGTATCAGTTTGTAAGAGCATAGGCTAATGAATCAGTTTGGATCTGTATCAGTATGTACATCAATATAGTTGAATTCGATTGAATATGTCTTCAGCTTGAATAAGTATCAGATTTAATTTTAAAGTTTGCATGTAGTTTCTGAGTTAGAGTGAATAAGTATCCGGTTTAATCTACAATGTTTTCAGATTGAACAAGTATAATAAGACTTAAATCTAAAAGTTTGTATGTAGGCTTGATTGGGATTCAGATTAAGTATGATGAAATTTGGAATGTGATTGATTCACTGTGGTGGCACGCAGTGGAATTAAAATTATAGCATCTCACAAATATGCCCAAAGCTCAAAACGGGCAAATTTATTCCCGTGGGGGCGTTGAGCAAATTTGTCATCGACACAACTTTAGCTTAACACGCACACCGGTCATAATTCTGCTGGTTGTGCGCGTTAAACAATTGTCCATAAAATACCTTAGATGCTCAAAGCGAACACCTGGCTTTGCTTATTCTGCGCTTTGCACAATTATGTTAACCATTAAAAATTTGCTCAACGTGCACAACGTCTCAAAGCGTGTACACCTGTCGTTGCTTGTTGTTCGCTATGAGCAATTATTTAAACCATTAAAAATTTGTTCACCGCGCACAATGGCCATAAATAAATTGGATCTGAATGTTGTGCAATTATGTAAGCGGCTATTAATTTTTCCAGCTCACGTCCCACCGGCCGGTCAAACATTCTTGGGAAAATCATATGTCTGGTATTAATCAGCTGTAGATTGACGAGCAGTCTTTTGTATATTCATGAGAACCCCTCCTGTAGCATGACGGGGTCTTCGATGTAGCCACACATTAACTCTACTTCGGTTGCATCCTCATAAACCAATACAATTCGCTGCCATGCGTTGTGCGTTGTGCACCTTGAGCAATTCCGATTTTCTATGCGTATTGCGCGGTGAGCAATTATGATTGTTAGTTTGTTACTCACTTCAGTAATATTTAGCACGGTGTGCACGTCGAATAAAATGTATTAAAAAGGATTAGTGGAGATTAGTATTGTTAGGAGTAATTTTCCAATTGGCATCATTGTTGATCAAGGTGAAAAACCGTTGAGTTTCCTTGTTTTGCATGGAGAGTAATTAACCTATTTTGTTTCCTTATTATACTCTTCATATTGATTGGTCCAATTCCCCTATAAATGGCGGACAAGGAGCCCTCATCTTCTCACAACTTCCTCTACTTTCTTCTATCATCTTCTTCTTTTTGCCCACACAACCTCCGTCTGGAAACAATAAGGTCTTCTTATGTAACGACTGGTTTTTCATGTATGGATTTTATTATAAATATTTATATATTTGGTTGCTTTCCCTTCTTGAGATTTCCATTTCCGTCTCCGTAGTTTCATTTTCGTTCGTTTCGTCGTGATTCGCTAGATTCTTCCGTCGGTCGGCGTGTTTGAAGTAATTCATTCGTGACGGGCTTCATAACGTCGATATATTAGAGTTAGAACGAGCCTAGGAGACTTAGGAAACCATCCCGGAGCTTCGCGCTCCATTTCGGAACTTTTGGTGCACGTTAGCCGGTATAAGAAGGGGCACCGACCGACTAGATGACGATCCAGTCGGTCGGAAAACCTTCTTGAACCGACTAGCGGGCTTGAAAAGGTATTCATGAGTTACTGTTTGTCGTTAGTCGGTCTAAGAACGTTGGTTGACCGACTAGGTTGCAAACTAGTCTGTCAGCAATGCTTCTTTAACCGACTAACTCATTTATTAATTTTTGGTATCAGTACTGTTCATTCTTAGTCGGTCTAAGTTCATCTTTCGACCGACTAGTTGTTAAACTAGTCGGTTAAGTTTTGTACTCAGACCGACTAATTCTTAGTTCTTCTGTACAGTCGAGTTACTGTTTACTCTTAGTCGGTCTAAGAATGTTCATCGACCGACTAGATGTCAAACTAGTCGGTCAGTAGTTGTTCTTTGACCGACTAACTCTTAGTTCAGGTTTTCGACTGGAGCTACTGTTTACACTTAGTCGGTCTGCGTTGGTCAACCGACCGACTAGTTCTCAAACTAGTCGGTCAACAGTTGTTCTTTGACCGACTAAACAGTACAGGAAACCCTAGTTTTGCCCTAGCCGCCACCAAACTCTATAAATACCCCTCCAAACGTTTTCTTCTCCTCCCTCACGACCTAAAACCCTAATTTCTCCCCCATTGAGCCCCCATCTTCCTCAAACCATTAACCCGTCATCCCAAGCTCATCCTCCATCATCCAAACCCTCCCTTGTCACAACCCACCTTCCATCTTCCCCAAACCTTCATCAAACCCCCAAAATCCACATCAAAACCCATTTCTCCAGATTTTTCCCTCATTTCCAGATCTAAGCCGGATCGTTCTTCCGTTGCCGTGGTTGCTCGGCATCGTTCCTCCGCTTCTTCACGGTAATACTCGATTCCTTTAGTTTTAGCATAACCCCTTTGACATTGTGAAACCCTAATAAAATGGATTATTAGAAGTTAGGATTCTAATAAGAAATTGGTTTAGAATCGTTGTTCTAATAATTGTTTTGCTATAACAGTGATCCATCCGTAGTTTAGCTTGTGACGATCTTCATTGCTCGTCAACCCCGATATCAGGCAAGTGAAACTTGCATCTCTTGTTTTGGGCCATGTCTTAGGACATTTCCCTTGCTTTAGCGTAAAAGAGACTAGACGGTGAAAGGATAGCCGCCTAGACGCCTTTGACCTAGCTTGACAACGAAGCTTGGTCCGTCACCTTCATCATGCTTGTATGTCACGTTTAAATTCAATTAACGGTACACAAATATCTGTTCATGGCATTGCATATTGATTAGTCATCGTGATTGCGTAGCACACGCTACAATACTTATATTTCCTGGCTCGTGTTCCAGAAGCGAGCCCTGTAGTTGGAAACCCCAACGCTCGACACATATGGGTGGGGTAAGAGATATGCGGCCACCTGAGCCCCGAGTTGGCCTGATCCGCCACTCCGGCCAACAGGCGAAATCTCTAGTGCACAAGTGATTAATAGTGATAGGAGATAAGCAGCCTGAGCCACGAGCTGGCCAGCAGGTGGACTCTCTATGCACTAAGTGATAAACAGTGATAAGTGATAAGTGATTAGTGATTAGTGAATTGGTAGCTTTCGCTACATCGTGCGTGCTTGTCCCTCTTTTAAACTGCTGCATCAAACTAAACTGTCATGTCATTGTTTAATATTACAAGTGCTAGGTTGTTAGTTACTTTCAGTTTCCTTGCCCAAGTCTTTTAGACTTGCTGACATGTTCCCCTTTTCTCTTTTGGGTGACACATGTTAGACCCCGAGCCAGAGTTACTTGCTGAGGGTGAGGTGTTTGTGGACGTCGAGCTTGCGCCCATGTTGGACGAGGACTTCGTAGACACTGGAGATCAGTCTTAGTGTCTACGTCTAGCTTTGTTAGATTGCTTAGGTTGTCGGTGCGTGGCACCTAGTTTGATACTCTGTTATATTTGTGTTTTGTTTGGCCTTGTTCTGGGCCTTTAGACTCTTTCTTTTAGCCTGGTGGCTTTTCTGTGATGTTGAATATTTTGTGGACAAACTGTGGGATTGGTATTTCATATCCGTCTCATCTTATTATTATTGTTGTTGTTGTTTTGTTTGCAATTACAGGGACCTGCTTATACTAAATTTACGCTTATCAGGCGTGCAGCTTCACAGCTCCACACTTGAGCGGACCTTCTCACGTCTCGCCTCCATTTTAGGGAAGCGGGGCGTGACAGGTTTTATTGGTGGCCCATGCAGGTCCTCTGTAACTGTAATTATCGGGATAACGATAATAATATAAGATTGTCCAACAAATAAGTTCGCCATCTGAGCCCTAAGCTATGAGTCTAATTGTTTCGTTTTCTGTGTCATTAGATGGCAGGAAGGCGAATCACCCGTGGTGGTGGTAGTGGTGCGCCCCCTTATGACGAGGAGCCTAAACGGGAGCCCACTAACGGAGAGATGATGCTGATGATGATGTAGATGATGCAAGTCCAGCAGGGTGTGCTTCTGCAGGTACAGAATGCTCCGGTGGCTCGAGCTGCTCAGGCGGTGGAAGCCCCTCGCCCTGAGCCTGGAGCGAAGCAGTTCAGGGAGCTGGGTCCTGCATATTTTGATGGAACCGAAGGTCCACTAGCTGCTGATGAATGGATGAGGAATATCGAGGACAATCTGAAGATGTCCAAGGTCAACGAAGTTAGTTGGGTTGACTTGGCGAAGCGCCAGCTGAGGGATAACGCCAGAAATTGGTGGGATGCTAAAGAGAAGATGTTGGAGGAGCTGATCGTCTGGGCTACCTTCAAGGCCAGATTTGATGGTGAGTTCTTACCAAAAGCTGCCAGGGAAGAGATGCTGCAACGTTTTATCGATCTGAAGCAAGGAAGCTCGTCAGTGGACCGGTATCACCAAGAGTTCATGAGGCTGAGTCGGTTTGCACCGAAGATGGTGTAGGACGCTGAGGAGAGAGCTCAGAGGTTCCTGCAGGGACTTGCTTCGGAGCTCCAGAGTTTTGTGACCTCTTCTGACCGGGAATCTTATCAGAAGGTTCTGGTAGCAGCCAAGAGGCAGAAGCTACTCGTGAACCAGAGGAGGGGGTCTATTGTTGGTGCTGGGAAGAGGTCTGTGGAACAGGCGAGAGCTGTGGTTAGACCTGGATTCAGGCCGAACCAGCCTGTTCAGTTAAGAGGCCAGGAGGGCCTGTTCAGAAGACCTGCCATTTCTGTGGCAAGGAGGGCCATATCAAGGAATCGTGTAGGAGGTTCTTGGGGCAATGTATTGCTTGAGGAGATCCCGCCCATGCTCTTAGGGAGTGCCCGAGGTTGAAGCAGCCTTGGAGGGCACCTATTGCTGCCCCGCCGTTGCAGCAGAGAGCCCCGGTGCCAGCTGGTCGTAGGGTACCCCTTGTTCCACAAGGGCATGCCTTTCGGCAGGCTGTTCCGCCGAGGAGGCAGGCGTTCCTGATGACCGAGGAGGAGATTTTGGCCATGGATGAGGTCATTGCAGGTAACTTTCAATCTAGTTGTTCCTTTCTTAATTAGTTGATTGTTAAATTATGTTGGTTGCTTGTGTATGAATGTTGCTAGAATAAGATTTGATTGATTAGGCTGTTTGTTAGGTGTGGTTTTGGTTTGCACATTCCCTGCCCGAGTCCTCTTTGACTCAGGTGCGTCGATGTGCATTTTGGCCCAAAGCTTCGTGGAGAAGCATTCCTTGTCGACGTCCCCTCTCTCCAAGAGTTGGAACATCGTTACGGGGAATGGAGTGGTCTCGGTGCATCGTGGGTGTAGCCCTTGCTCTGTGGTGGTTTGTGGGCATGAGCTTTATGCTGATTTTATTGTCCACCACATCACCAACTATGATGCGGTCTTTGGGATGGATTGGCTTGCGAGCTTCTATGCTACGATTGACTGTCGGAGGAAGAGGGTGGTGTTTGAGATTCCTGGACACCCAGTATTTGAGTTCAGCCGTGGCAGCAGTTCGCTTGGTCATGTCAGATTTCGGGCCAGACCGGTGGAGGTGGTGGCTATGCAGATGGAGTTGGAGAGGCCAGCTGTGGTGCGAGATTTTGATGACGTCTTCCCCGAGGAGATGTCTGGACTGCCACCCGATCGAGCTTTAGAGTTTTCCATTGATTTGATTCCAGGTGTGCAGCCGATTTCAAAGGCACCATATCGTATGTCGCCAGCAGAATTGGAAGAGTTGCGGAAGCAGCTGGATGATCTTATGCAGAAGGGTTACATTAATCCCAGTGTGTCTCCATGGGGAGCGCCGGTGTTGTTGGTGAAGAAGAAGGATGGTTCGCGTCGCATGTGCGTGGACTATCGGGAGTTAAATGTGGTGACCATCAAGAATAAATACCCGTTGCCTCGCATCGATGATATCTTTGATCAGCTGGGAGGATCGAGGGTGTTTTCTAAGTTGGATTTGAGGAGTGGTTATCATCAGTTGAAGGTGAAGAAGGATGATGTGCCGAAGACAGCTTTCAGGACGAAGTATGGACACTATGAGTTCGTGGTTATGCCTTTCGGCGTAACTAACACACCCGCAGTTTTCATGAATATGATGAACCTGATTTTCTATGACTTTTTAGATAAGTTTGTCGTTATCTTTATTGACGACATTCTGATCTATTCTAAGTCGGAGGAAGAGCATGCCTCGCACTTGAGGACGGTGTTGGAGATTTTGAGGAAGCATCGGTTGTATGCTAAGTTTTCAAAGTGCGAGTTTTGGCTAGACCGAGTTGCTTTTCTCGGGCATGTGGTGACTGGAGATGGTATTTCAGTGGATCCCGAGAAGATTAGGGCCATCAGGGAGTGGCCTGTTCCGTCGTCTGCGTCTGAGATTCGGAGTTTCCTTGGTTTGGCGGGATATTATCGGCGTTTCATTAAGGACTTTTCCCGTATTACAGAGCCGATGACCAGGTTGACGCGGAAGGATGTTGCTTTTGTTTGGTCGGGTGATTGTGAGGATGCCTTTGGTGTTCTAAGAGAGCGTTTGACGTCTGCCCCTGTTCTTGCTGTGCCTGACCGTAGTGGATGATTCGAGATCTTTTGCGATGCTTCTGGCAAGGGTCTCGGTTGTGTTTTGCATCAGGATGGACATGTGGTGGCTTATGCGTCACGTCAGCTCAAGGTTCATGAGAAGAATTACCCGACGCATGATTTGGAGTTGGCTGCCGTTGTGTTTTCTCTTAAGATTTGGAGGCACTTCTTGCTTAGTGAGAAAGTGAAAATCTTCACCGATCACAAAAGCTTGAAGTATATTTTCACCCAGAAGGAGCTCAACATGCGACAGCGTCGATGGTTGGAGCTCATGGCGGATTATGAGATTAATTTGCAGTATCACCCTGGCAAGGTGAATGTGGTGCCGGATGCTTTGAGTAGGCTTCCCGTGGTGATGATGTTGACTTCGCAGTGGAGATTGCAGCAGGATTTTTGCGGGTCCGATGTAGAGATTGTTCTTCCCGGGGAGGCTTCTTCGTTGATGTACATGCAGGCGCAGTCAACGATCGTGGATCGGATTAAGGCGAGTCAGGCCGGAGATCTGAAATTGGTAAGGATTCGAGGGCAGGTTGAAGCTGGTCTGCGGACTGACTTTTTGATTCATGAGGATGGCTCGCTGAGGTTTGGAGCCAGGTTGTGTGTGCCAGCTGGGGATATCAGAGAGGATTTGATGGTGGAGGCACAAAGTTCACCGTATTCCGTGCATCCTGGTGGGACCAAGATGTACAAGGATCTTCGTCTGAACTTTTGGTGACATGGAATGAAGAGGAGTGTGGCACGGAGTGTGGCCAAGTGTTTGGTTTGCCAGCAAGTGAAGGCGGAGCATCAGCGTACGGCCGGGTTGCTACAACCGCTTCCGATTCCGGAGTGGAAATGGCAACACATCACTATGGATTTCGTGACTGGACTACCTCGGAGTCCGAAGCAGAATGACGCGATTTGGGTGATCGTAGATCGATTGACCAAATCCGTGCACTTTATTCCATTCCGAGTAGGACAGTCCACTGAGGCGCTAGCAAGGAGATACATGGAGGTAATTTCTTTACCCTCCGTTTCAATTTCATTCTTCTAGTTTAGATAGTGATGTAACATAAATCGTGCAGGAGGTCGTGCGACTTCATGGAGTCCCCGTGAGTATCGTGTCGGACAGGGACACGAGGTTCACATCTCAGTTCTGGCAGAGTTTGCAGAAGAGTTTGGGTACGCGTCTGAGTTTCAGCACGACGTACCATCCACAGACGGATGGCCAGTCCGAGAGGACGATTCAGATTTTGGAAGACATGCTGAGAGCGTGCATGTTGGATTTCAAGGGTTCGTGGGAGGACCATCTACACTTGGTGGAGTTCTCTTACAACAACAGCTACCAGGCGTCTATTGGCATGGCGCCTTTCGCCGCTTTGTATGGGAGGAAATGTCGATCGCCATTGAGTTGGGATGACGTTGGCGATCGGGAGCTGTTGGGGCCTGAGATGATTGTGGAGGCTGTGGAGGTCGTCAGGAACATTCGGGAGAGGCTGAGGATTGCTCAGGACTGTTTTAAGCATTGGGAGGATGCAAAACGTCGTCCTTTGGAGGTTCAGCCGGGCGATCATGTGTTTCTGAGGATTTCCCCGAATCGTGGAGTGATTCGTTTTGGGAAGCGAGGGAAGTTGAGCCTGCGATACATTGGACTGTTTGATGTTCTGGAGAAGGTTGGCGAGGTAGCTTACCGCTTATCCTTGTCGCCATCTTTGGAAGGAGTCCATGATGTTTTCCATGTGTCGCAGCTTCGTCGATACATCAGCGATCCGTCTCATGCCGTAGATTTCTCGGAGATCGCCGTTCGCCCAGATTTGACGTATGACCAGCATCCAGTGCAGATTCTGGACAGGCGTCAGAAGTCACTTCGGAACAAGGTTGTCGATCTTGTCAGAGTGATGTGGCGGCACGGTTCGTCGGGAGAGTCTACTTGGGAGAGAGAAGATGAGATGCGAGAGCGCTACCCACTTTTGTTCCCGGACACGTGAGTGTTGGGAATTCTGAGGACGGAATTTTTCTTAAGTTGGGGAGGATGTAATGACTGGTTTTTCATGTATGGATTTTATTATAAATATTTATATATTTGGTTGCTTTCCCTTTGTTGAGATTTCCATTTCTGTCTCCGTAGTTTCATTTTCGTTCGTTTCGTCGTGATTCTCTAGATTCTTCCGTCGGTCGGCGTGTTTGAAGTAATTCATTCGTGACGGGCTTCATAACGTCGATATATTAGAGTTAGAACGAGCCTAGGAGACTTAGGAAACCATCCCGGAGCTTCGCGCTCCATTTCGGAACTTTTGGTGCACGTTAGCCGGTATAAGAAGGGGCACCGACCGACTCGATGACGATCCAGTCGGTCGGAAAACCTTCTTGAACCGACTAGCGGGCTTGAAAAGTTATTCAGGAGTTACTGTTTGTCGTTAGTCGGTCTAAGAACGTTGGTTGACCGACTAGGTTGCAAACTAGTCGGTCAGCAATGCTTCTTTAACCGACTAACTCATTTATTAATTTTTGGTATCAGTACTGTTCATTCTTAGTCGGTCTAAGTTCATCTTTCGATCGACTAGTTGTTAAACTAGTCGGTTAAGTTTTGTACTCAGACCGACTAATTCTTAGTTCTTTTGTACAGTCGAGTTACTGTTTACTCTTAGTCGGTCTAAGAACGTTCATCGATCGACTAGATGTCAAACTAGTCGGTCAGTAGTTGTTCTTTGACCGACTAACTCTTAGTTCAGGTTTTCAACTGGAGCTACTGTTTACACTTAGTCGGTCTGCGTTGGTCAACCGACCGACTAGTTCTCAAACTAGTCGGTCAACAGTTGTTCTTTGACCGACTAAACAGTACAGGAAACCCTAGTTTTGCCCTAGCCGCCACCAAACTCTATAAATACCCCTCCAAACGTTTTCTTCTCCTCCCTCACGACCTAAAACCCTAATTTCTCCCCCATTGAGCCCCCATCTTCCTCAAACCATTAACCCTTCATCCCAAGCTCATCCTCCATCATCCAAACCCTCCCTTGTCACAACCCACCTTCCATCTTCCCCAAACCTTCATCAAACCCCCAAAATCCACATCAAAACCCATTTCTCCAGATTTTTCCCTCATTTCCAGATCTGAGCCGGATCGTTCTTCCGTTGCCGTGGTTGCTCGGCATCGTTCCTCCGCTTCTTCATGGTAATACTCGATTCCTTTAGTTTTAGCATAACCCCTTTGACATTGTGAAACCCTAATAAAATGGATTATTAGAAGTTAGGATTCTAATAAGAAATCGGTTTAGAATCGTTGTTCTAATAATTGTTTTGCTATAACAGTGATCCATCCGTAGTTTAGCTTGTGACGATCTTCATTGCTCGTCAACCCCGATATCAGGCAAGTGAAACTTGCATCTCTTGTTTTGGGCCATGTCTTAGGACATTTCCCTTGCTTTAGCGTAAAAGAGACTAGACGGTGAAAGGATAGCCGCCTAGACGCCTTTGACCTAGCTTGACAACGAAGCTTGGTCCATCACCTTCATCATGCTTGTATGTCACGTTTAAATTCAATTAACGGTATGCAAATATCTGTTCATGGCATTGCATATTGATTAGTCATCGTGATTGCGTAGCACACGCTACAATACTTATATTTCCTGGCTCGTGTTCCAGAAGCGAGCCCTGTAGTTGGAAACCCCAACGCTCGACACATATGGGTGGGGTAAGAGATATGCGGCCACCTGAGCCCCGAGTTGGCCTGATCCGCCACTCCGGCCAGCAGGCGAAATCTCTAGTGCACAAGTGATTAATAGTGATAGGAGATAAGCGGCCTGAGCCACGAGCTGGCCAGCAGGTGGACTCTCTATGCACTAAGTGATAAACAGTGATAAGTGATAAGTGATTAGTGATTAGTGAATTGGTAGCTTTTGCTACATCGTGTGTGCTTGTCCCTCTTTTAAACTGCTGCATCAAACTAAACTATCATGTCATTGTTTAATATTACAAGTGCTAGGTTGTTAGTTACTTTCAGTTTCCTTGTCCAAGTCTTTTAGACTTGCTGACATGTGCCCCTTTTCTCTTTTGGGTGACACATGTTAGACCCCGAGCCAGAGTTACTTGCTGAGGGTGAGGTGTTTGCGGACGCCGAGCTTGCACCCGTGTTGGACGAGGACTTCGTAGACACTGGAGATCAGTCTTAGTGTCTACGTCTAGCTTTGTTAGATTGCTTAGGTTGTGGTGCGTGGCACCTAGTTTGATACTCTGTTATATTTGTGTTTTGTTTGGCCTTGTTCTGGGTCTTTAGACTCTTTCTTTTAGCCTGGTGGCTTTTCTGTGATGTTGAATATTTTGTGGACAAACCGTGGGATTGGTATTTCATATCCGTCTCATCTTATTATTATTATTGTTTTTATTTCGTTTGCAATTACAGGGACCTGCTTATACTAAATTTACGCTTATCAGGCGTGCAGCTTCACAGCTCCACGCTTGAGCGGACCTTCTCACGTCTCGCCTCCATTTTAGGGAAGCGGGGCGTGACATCTTATGTTCGAGCATGATGCATAAGGAAGAAATGGACGAGATGGAGATGGATATGGAGTGTAAAGATGAGATGGTCTTCTACTGTTCGGGCCTGATGCTTGAGATAGAAATGGACGATAGAATTCAACCAGTACCTTTTTCACGCAAAGATAAATGGTTGATGTTGGAAACTGCAACGACGGTAATAAACGCAATGAAGGGCTATCGTCCATTTATAATCAAGCATGCACGTGGAACGGCCATCTCCTCTTTACACTCTATCTCCTCCTCCAACCCCTTCATCTTTGTACTATACATCGTCTAAGACACACAAACACCTCCTACTGTCCTTTCCGATCTCGAAGATGAAAATCTCATTCTACTTATAATGCAACCATGTGTTGGTGTTCACTGCCCCTTGGGAATCTGAGTTCTTTTCGGTTTCTTCGAACCGGTGTCATACTTGACAGCCGGGTACAATGACGCCTGTAATGACGACACTCCTATCTGAGCTACGGTGGCAGAAAGTTGGCAAACACGTCCATAAATGCAATGAAGATGGTCGCTTCGTTGCGTTAATTAACGTCGTTTTACGACTTTCGGCAACCGTAGGCAGGATAGGAGTGTCGTCATTGTAGGCGTCGTTGTAGGGTGAAGCACGCAGATCACGCCGACAATTTATCCCGTAAAGAGCCCCTTCATTGCAAACATCTTACGAAGACAATCATATGTATCAGTTTGTAAAGAGCATAGGGTAATGAATTTGTTTTGTTCTGTATCAGTATGTACATCCATATATTTGAATGGCTGGGTCATTTTGACAATGTCATCAATTGGAATATGTATGAGATTTAATCTAAAACTTTTCAAGCAGTTTCTGAATTCGATTGAATATGTAGCCGATTTAATCTAAAATGTCTTCATATTGAATGTGTATCAGAGATAATCTAAACATTTGCATGTAAACAAGTTAATTTTCTCATAGACGGAATTTAACAACTTGCTTGGAGGGACATTTTCGCGTTCTTTACAATATGTCGATAAAGACGCCAGTGGTTGAAGGCAGGCCGTTGGATGGCGAGCTGGGGTGCCGTTCCACTTTACTGTAAACTGCATCAGGATGTGCGAAGGGAGGTCGAGGAGTGGAAGGCAGGCCGTTGGATGGCGGTCTGGGGTTTCGTTCCAATTTACTGTAAACTGCATCAGGATGTGCGACGGGAGGTCGAGGAGTGGAAGGCAGGCCGTTGGATGGCAGGCTGGGGTTTCGTTCCACTTCAGGATGTGTGACGGGAGGTCGATGAGTGGAAGGTAGACCGTTGGATGGTGGAGGGACCCGTTGTATGGGAACGGTGGTGCCCAGTGGGGAGATTGTCATGGTGATGCCTTCACCGGTGATTTGGACTGACACCCCGCGGGCGGCGACGCCTCCCCCGGTGGTGGAGGCAGTCACGGAGTAGGCGCTGGAGGGGAGGAGCGGTCCGCCTTAAGTTCCCTAGCGTAAGTTCTCCAAGGGAAGTCAGAGAGTGGAAGGCGGGCCGATCCATGTGTAAGAGGAATAACTCGGCGGCGATCCGCCTGTAAGAGGAAGAATTTGTCGGGAAGGAGAGGTCCAGTATCAACGGAGGGCCTATCCAACGATCGGGCCAACGGGAGGTTTCTTTTAAGAGGGGAGGAGTGTCTAGAGGCAAATCGTCCCTAACGCCCTGGGATTGTGAGGAGAGATCGAATACGGGGGCATCTCGCCCCCATTCAAACTTCATGGTAAGGCTTTTCTTTCTTTGCTTTGAGCAATTATGTCTCAGCATTGAGCAATTAAGTAAGCGGCTACAAAACCACTCATACCTCAGAATTACTCACCTCACACAACCACACAAACTCAGAATAAGCTCACCGCACAAAACCACTCAAAACTCAGAATTGCTCAGCGCAAAAATCCACTCAAAACTCAAAATTGCTCATCGCACAGAACCACTCAAACTCAGAAGTGCTCACCGCACACAACCACTCAAAAATCAGAATTGCTCAGAGCATAAACCCACTCAAACCTCAGAATTGCTCACCGCACACAACCAATTTTTTCCCAGTGAGGGTGAACTGCCACAAAGTTCTCCACTGGGTCACAGTTGCTCTTGCTTTTGAGTACAGTTGTGTCATTTTTTGGGTCAAAAGGTCTCCCTGAGAGCTTTCAAATCGCTCCAGCTACATCAATTCTATCCCATCGCAATTAAAGTCTCTTCATATGTCTGATATCAATCCACTGTAGATTGACGAGCAGTCTTTTGTATATTCACGAGAACCCCTCTGTAGCATGACGGGGTCTTCGATGTAGCCACACATTAACTCTATTTCTTCTCATCAATACAATTCGATGCCATGCGTTCTGCGTTGTGCGCATTGAGCAATTCCCGTTTTCTATGCGTTCTGCGCGGTGAGCAATTATGATAGTTACTCGCTTCTGTATTATTTAGCCCGGTGTGCGCGTCGAATAAAATGTATTAAAAAATCTTAAGGGAGAGTAGTATTGTTGAGAGTAATTTTCCTTTTATATGATCAAGGCGAAAAACCGTATGGTTTCATTGTTTTGCGCAGAGAGTAATTAACCTATTTTGATCCACATGCTAAAATAATTGGGATTACGCGATTTTCGCGTTGGAATTACGCGATTTTCGCGTTGGAATTACGCGATTTTCGCGTTGGAATTACGCGGTTTGCGCGTTGAGTATAAATATTGATTCCCGAGATCCATTGCATTACTGTAGGATCACGGACTTTTTATACGCTTCATTATGATTGGTCCAATTTCCCCTATAAATGGCGAACAACGAGCACTCATCTTCTCACAACTTCGTCTACTTTCTTCTATCATCTTCTTCTTTATTTGCCCACACAACCTCCGTATGGAAACAATAAGTCCTTCAGCTGTTCGTGCATGCTTGATATAGATATGGACGATAGCATTCATCCAGTACTCTTTTCACGTAAAGGTAAATGGTTCATGTTGGAAACTTATCAACGAAGGGCTATCGTCCATTTATAATCAAGCATCCCCGACAATGCTGGGGGTGTTGCAACTGCGTTGTTAAGAAAATTTGTCCCAAACAGCACTATGAAAAATGTGTACGATGATCATACCATATTCTTTTGGGGGGATATTGGTTATGCTGTCTCACATGTTTCAGGAAAGCTGCTGGGTGTTGTACCATGAAAGATTGTTATTCCCTCCTATTATGAATTGTGGCTATGTATTTGTTTTGCGTGTCTTGCTATACACTCCATATCCATATCCATCTCCTCTTTATACACTCCATCTCCTCCATCAAACCCTTCATCGTTTCAATATACATCATCTTTGACACACAGACACTCCATCCTATCCTTTCCGATCTCTTATACTCCCAAACACAACTTCTTATGCAACCCTGTGTTGTTTTACATCGTCTCTGGTAACGGAGTTCTAATCGGTGTCTTTTGTCCTGACTTCATGTTACAACGACGACAACAATGACGGTAATAAGCAAAACAGTCTGCCGATTTTCCAATTCACAACATCTCCTACAAAGGACAAAGTGCCACGTCAATGCACACATCTGGTATGACAATCATCTTGAGCAGATCAGGGCAGAAATTCGACAACTGTAACGTAGATGTGGAGCGCATTGCCTGTGTCGTACATCGCCACAGGGGAATCGGCGTTCCAGACGTTGTGTTTGACACGGATACATACTTGACTGCAGGTTACAACGACGCGACACTCATATCCAGCCGATGATGGTAGAAAATCGACAACGACGTTAATAAACGCAACGAAGATGGGCGCCCGATGAACTCGCGGAAGTTGAAGGGGGAAGCACGCAGATCACACGCCACTTCATTGCAAACATCTGCGAAGACAATCATATGTATCAGTTTGTAAGAGTAAAGGGATATGTATCAGTTTGGATCTGTATCTGTACGTACTTCAGTTTGTTAGAATGGGTTGGTCATTCTGGAAAGGTCACCGTTTGAATATGTATCAGCGTTAATCTAAAGGTTTGCATGCAGTTTCTGAATCAAATTGACTAAGTATCAGATTTAATATAAAATGTCTTCAGATTGAATAAGTATCGGTCTTAATCACAATTAGGTAAAGTTTCTAAGTGAAGTTTGACTGTTGGCATGTTGCGGAATCACAATTTTAGTATGATGAAAATTGGAATGTGAATGATTGACCGTTGGAACAACAATTACAGCATCCAACAAATATGCTCAAAGCGCACAACGGGCAAAATTAGTTCGTGCGGGGCGCGTTGAGCAAATGCGCTATTGACGCAACTTTAGCTCAACGCGCACAACGGGCATAAGTCTACTAGGTGTGTGCGCGTTTAACAATTGTTGATAAACTACCTTTTATATGCTCAAAAAGCGAACACATGGCTTTCCTTTTTGCCCGTTGTGCGCGTTGTTTTGCCCGTTGTGCGCGTAATTTTGCCTGAGCAGAAGGGCATAATTTTGCCCGTTATGCGCGTTGAGCTTTTTTTAGTGGCTACAGTTTATCCCAACGCGTAAAACTTAGGCAGGCATTAATCATTATTGAGCAGAACATCCGGCTGGTAGCAATCTGCTGTATATTAACGATCACTGCTCTGTATGTTCACCAGCACTGCTATGCAGACTCGAGGGGTCTCTTAGGTAGACCAAAGGTTCCAATATATTGCTGTTGTGCGCTGTGAGTAATTCTGTTAACCATTAAAAAATTGCACGGTGCGAGCAGCAATAAATGCGGAGATATCAGAAAATTTTATTGAGTGGGCGAGTAGGAGTTTTTTTGTCGCACTAACAAAATTGCTCACCGCGCACAACCGGTCAAAATTATTTGTTCTGATCGTGGTGAATGGTGAGCAATTGTAGTAACCACTAACAAATTGGCTAATAAAGGCGCTCAATGGGCAAAACTTATCAATATGAGTTTGTGGTAAGCAATTTTGTCAGATAATAACATATATGATACAATAACCCTATTCTCACTTGGACTATTTGACAGATTAACAATGATACATTCTCATCGCATAACAATTTGGAACAAAGGTTGATGTTATTAAAAATACTCAGAGCGCAAAACCGGCACTAATATTGCCAGTTTTGCGCGTTGAGCAATTTTGTAGGTAAAGACATAATTACTCAAAGCGCAAAACGGGCAATATTACTGCAGTGTTGCGCTCGGTGTAATTGGTATGATACACAACATCAATCCATACCGATGATGACATTTACACATTTCAGAAGCCATGATAAAATTTCATCCTACAAAGTGGTCAATTTTTATACAAAAAAACTTATTACATTGATCAAACATTTTATCTTACAGATACTAAATAGCATCAACGGTAGCAATATCCGTTCCTTCTACCTTCTCAACGAATGACTGCATCCTCTGCTCATAACCAGCCGGCCATCCATCGGCCACAACGTCATGCGTTGTTGTCCACACAAGTGAAGTCGGAGGGACGGCACCAGTTGGGTCAAGTTGAACGAAAACAAAGTGATTACTGTTCACATGAACCAACGTTATATGGAGTCTGGAGGCTCGGTTTACTGGAGGACTTCTCAATGGAAAAAATGTCACACACATCTTAGGTGCAATCAAATGTACTACACAGTTGTAGCATGAGGCAATGACATGTGCCATGTCTGGCATCTGCATCCAATTATCCTCTCCTACACGTGCATCAGTAATAAGATAGTTCACTGCCTTCAAATTATAATTATATGAAGCCTCACCCATAACACGCCTGTACAAGACGTTGTATGTCCGCATCTCACGGAGCAGTTCAGTTCTGACAGTCAGCCAATCGGATCCATCCAAGCCCAACTGAACTGCCACAGTCATGTACCCACAGTTGCCATCTGCATCCACGTCTACGCAGCCCACTATGATGGGTTGTAGACTGGGAGGAAAATCCAAATAATATGGTATGTGAAAGTTGGCAGGCAAATCATCAACATAATCATCATGAGGAAACGAAGATTTCGGCTTCTTTATTTGAAGTTTCGGACGCCTACTACTTTCCTTCACAGGCCTCCTCTTCAATTTAGGCTTCTCCTTCGCCGCCGTCATATGCTCCGCAATTGAATGCAACCGTGGAGCCTTAACAGGCTTCCTCCTAACTGTAGGCTTCTACGTCTCATCCGAAACATGATAAGAAATCTCATCAACCAGGGGAGAAATTTGTTTAAGCATTCCATCCATCTGCTCGTGCTCATCAAAATACGAGGCCACAGCCGTCTCCTCCTCCCTCCCAGCAGTCTGAGCATCCACATTATGATCCCCCGTCTCCACCGTCGCCCCCAACTCCAACGTAAGCTCAGCTTGCATCAACCCAGCATCCTCTATCTTCTCATCCTCCACATCCTCCACAGTCTCCTCATCCACCTTCGGCTCCTCATTCACCCCAGCTGCATTCTCCCCCTCATCCATCTCAGCAGTCTGGTCATCCACATTACGTTCCACCGTCCCCCCTGTATCCACCAACTTCCCAGTATGCTCCTCATCAATCAAATCAGTAGCCACTTCCTTATCATCCTCTTCCTCATTCGCCTTCTCCTCATACACCTTCGGCTCCACAGTCTCAGCCGCTGCATTATCCTCCACCAGTACCTCCTCAGCATTCTGCACCTCCACGTTAAGGGCAACCGTCTGCTCCGTCTCCACCAACTCCCCAATAACATAATCATCTACAGTCAACTCAGTAGCCACTGCATTCTCAGCCACATCCTCCCCATAAACATCATCCACCCTCGGCTCCACATTCTCCTCCGTTGCATTAACCTCATCCTCCTCCGCAGCATTCTGCTCCTGCCCACTAAGAGCCAACTTCTCAGCAGCCTGCTCCATCGTATTACGATCCACCTCATCATCCTGCCAATAAGCAGCCAATACAGTCCCCTCCTCAGCCTAATCCACCTTCTCCTCATCTCCCTTCTGCTCCTCCTCAACATTATCCACATGCACCACAAGCTCATCACCCACAATTCTACACGGTGATGCTAACTCCTTCAACTTGTTTACAATACCCACACTTTGCCCCCTTAGTAATCAGGTAAGTGCATTATAAATTGATTTGATTGGTGTTTCCTTGAAGGATTTAGTTTCCTTCATGCCTTTCAAAATTGCTGACGGTGGCACCTTTCTATTTGCCAAGTCTCGCAATGCTTCCACCTCTTTTCCCTGCAACATCCCATCGTCGAAATGGCCTGCGACATAATTAGCAGCTTGATGGTTGTGCCTGCCATCAACGACCATTAAACTCCACTCACCTCCATCGCCCACCTCATTACCACGCAATTTGAACGGGCATCAACACTTGTTGGTTCTAACTGGCCGGTTGCTCTTTCGTACTGGTCGTTGTCCCCTGTAGTTCCTGCTTATTGCACATGCATAGTAGGCAGCGGGAGTCCTATTGGACGATTTACTCATACTCGACGCACTGGTAACAATTACATGCCCCTGTTGTCGTCCGACGCTCTTTATCCACTGAAAGAGCTCGTCTCTAATTTTAAAACGTTGAATCGTTGTAAATTCATCTGTATAATCCATATACACCTGTATCAAACAATTCATACAACTAATTGGACCGGGAACCAAACATTAGTTTCATTATTACCGTAAAGATAAATCAATATTACCTCGGAATTTTTTAGCATCTCCATCAATCTCAATTGTATCTGCAGGCAAGTAAAAACCAAAAATTTCTCCTTCTATTTCTACACATTGTAATAAGAATATCAAATAAAATGTACTTAACATTGTATACTTACCAAATCGCGATTTCGACAAATTTAGGTTGAAAACCCCTAAATCGATTACTATTGCTTCACCGATTTGTTTGAATGCAGCAGTTGACACTGTGATGTAATTGTCGAGCCCAGTAATAAAAATCAAATCTTTGGAATTTCCGTCTGTGCGCCTTGAGCAATCTACGAAAAACTTGTCGTTTAATATTCCGCCTTGAGCAATCTGTGGAAGGTTATGGCTGTGAGCGGTGAGCAGAATTTATCAAGGGGTGAAAGAGGGTCCTAACGGGTCAAAACGGGTAAACATTTTAACCCGTTGTGTGCTTCGAGTAAATTCGGTGGTTTAGTTGGCATATTTTACTCAACGCGCACAACGGTTATATTTTAACACGATTTGAACCGTTTTGCGCGCTCAGTAATCTTACATGGATTGTCAGGATTGACATTAGTAACGGTAATCGTTATTAATCGCGACGCTGAGAACGATTTTGCCCGGTTGTGCGCACTGAGTAGTTCTAAATTTTGTTTTTAATATATATTCTATTGGATTACTCATATTCTTATGCCGATGTTAACAACATTATTAATACGTATAAAATAATATAATACAACGTGATAACTATCATAATTTGTATTAATTAACAGCCTTAAGAAATACTGGATAGATTGCGAGTGTTATTAAGCATTCAAAATCTAGTATATATCAGTTTGTACACGTTCACCAAAAAGTTAGTAAGAGACAAACTTGATTAGTAGGTCTATCGTGGAGCATAACTTATAGATATGATACACCACAGTATGGTATACAGATGATAACATTTGCACATTTAGGCAGACATGATAAAATTTCATGATACCAATCTGTCAATATGAAATAAACAATCCATAGTAAAATGATACAATGAGTTATCCTACAATATTTCAATAACGTCAACGGTTGCAATATCGTGACCAAATACTATTGACTGGAATTGATGCATCCTATCCTCATAAGCAGCCGGCCATCCGTCTGACACATCGGAATGGTATCTTAGCCACATACTTGAAGTCGGAGGGACAGGACCATATGGGGCAAGTTTAACAATAACGAAGTGATTATTGTTCACCTGACCCAACGTTATGTGGCGTCTGGATGATAGGGGTACTGGAGGAGTTCTTAAAGGAAAATATGTCACACACTGATGAGGTGCAAGAATATGTACTACACAGTCATAGCATGAGGCAATGACATGTGCCATTTCTGGCATCTGCATGCACCATTTAGCTTTTGGACGGTATAACAAATGGCCCAGTGCCACTACATTCTTTTTAAATTCCACGGCACCCATAAGTTGCCGGTACAAGCTGTCGTGGTTCTGCATCTCTTCTCGCAAGTCATATTTCACCTGCCTCCATTCTTCCTCACCCAGTCCCAATTGAGCTACCACAGCCATATACCCACAGTTTCCGTCTGCTTTCACATCTATGATGTGCACTATAAGGGGTCGTAGACACTCAGGAAAAGCGTTCCAATAAGGTATTATTATGTCATCAGCCAAGTCCTCATCACTATCATCATGTGGAATTGATTGTTTCGGCTTCTTTATTGTACGTTTCCACAACGGTCTACTTCTTCCCTTACCCGGCTTACATGTCAATGTAGACGTATCCGTTATCTCAGCATGCTGCTTAGCAATCTCCGCTACCAGGGTAGAAATTTGCAGACGTAGAACCTCATGCTCCTTCTCAAAGGCCTTAGCCACTGCATTCTCATCCTCCTCCTCCTCAGCAGTCTGCTCCGCCTCATTACGATCCACCTTATCATCCTCCCCACCCATCTTCCTAGTATGATCCTCCTCCTGCAACTCAGCAGGCACTGCATTATCCCAAAACGCCTCCCCCACCTTCTGATCCTCCCCCTCATTATTCACAGCCTTCACATTCTCATCACCCACAATTTTATCAGCTGATGCTAACTCCTTCAACTGTTTTACAATACCAACCTTCTTCCCATGTTGTAACCGGTTTCGTGCATTATAAATTGCTTTGATTAAGGTTGCACTGAAGTTTTTATTTGCCTTCAGTACTTTCAAAATTCCAGCTGGCTGAACCTTGCTATTTGCCAAGTCACGCACTGTTTCCATCTCCATTCCCTGCAACGTCCCTTCATCGGAGTGGCCATCGACATATTTAGCTGCTTCATGGTTGTGCCTGCCACAAACGACTGTTAACTTCCACTCCTCAACGCCCACACACACCATATAACCACATAATGAGAAAGTACATGAACACTTCTTGGTTTTAACAGGCTGGTTGGTCTTTTTTAGCTTTCGGTGTCCCCGATACTCACCGCTTCTTTCACACGCAAAGTACACAGCATGATGCCCTTTGGCCGTTTTACTTAATCTCCCCGAACGTGTAACAATCACATGCCCATGACTTAACCCGATGTTTTGTATCCATTGAAACAACTCTTTTCTATCCTTGAACAGTTGATTGGTGGTAAAGTCGTTTGTAAAATCCATATTATCATGTATCAAATAATTCATAACTTGATCCTCAAAGATTTAATGCATTATTACCGAGAAGATAAATCAATATTACCTTGGATTTTTGTACCAACTTCATCAATCTCAACTGTGGATGAATGCATGTAAAATCAAAATAAGAAAGGCAGATAAAATGTACTTAAAAGTATAGACTTACCAAAGAGTCGATTTCGAAAAATTTAGGTCAAAACCCCATAAATCGATTTCTCTCGATTCAGCTCTTTGTTTGATCTCACTAGTTGACTAAGTGATGTATCCTTCGAGCAATGAAATAAAAATCAAATCTTTTGGAATTCGGTCTGGGCGACTGGAGCGATCTTTGAAAAAACTTGCCGTTTGAAATTCTGCCGTGAGCAATCTGTGTAATTGTCGGTCAATTCGTTGCGAGCAGAAGGTATCACGAGACAATTTCGGGTCCTACCGGGTCATATCGGGTCTACAATAATTTACCCGTTGTACTGGTTGAGGAAACAAGTCTAGTTTGAAATATTACTAGCAAATAACCCGTCCACATATGCACGTGGACTTGATCAAAATGGTTGTGTGCGGTGAGCAATTATGAGTTTTGAGTGGTTGTGTGCGCTGAGCAAGTCCGAGTTTTGCGTGGTTGTGTGCACTGAGCAATTCCGTGTTTTGAGTGGTTGTGGGCGGTGAGCAATTCCGAGTTTTGCGTGGTTGTGTGCGCTGAGCAATTTCGTGTTTTGAGTGGTTGTGGGTGATGAGCAATTCCGAGTTTTGTGTGGTGGTGTGCGGTGAGTAATTCTGAGTTTTGCGTGGTTGTGTGCGGTGAGAAATTCTGAGATTTGCGTCATTGTGTGCGGTGGGCAAACAGCTAGACGGTTCATAGAGGAGAACTTTTACATTTTTTCCCTCCCAGTGTTCGCGATGAGTAATTTACACTATGAACCAATATCTTTACGCATCCGTATATATAAAGGCATCATAACAGCTTCCATCTGCGACCAGTTTTGTGACCTAAGGCGGGAAAAGCTAACGAGATAGGGTTTGATCAACAGAAATTATTCTAATTCGCTGATCTATATAGACTATAAGAGTTCCTCCTTATATCAAACGAAGATCCTTAAGGCAGATTAAAAGATTTGTGTCATTGGGTTGGGGTGCCCTAAAATAGTCGACTGCGGACGAATTGCATCGTAAAGTTGGTAAGCCATTAATTGATGCTAATTAATTCCGGTATTTATTAATAATTTCAGAAATTGATTGCTCGATTGTTACAGTTGGTACATGATTGCGTAGAAATTACGAAGATTGAGATGGACTCGGTACACATTGAGGGGATCTGTGATGAAGCGGACAAAGAAGCAAAGGTTAGAAATTATTTCGCTTTGTTAACTGACTAATTTACTAGAAAATCAAGGAAAACATTGAGTGACTATGTTGGTATGTGGTACTTAATTCAGCGTATTGTTGAAGGCTCAGAGGTTAATGAAGATTATACAAATCAGTTCACAACAAATAAAATTTTCCCCAGCATAGAAGATCATGGTAAATGGGTAAAAGCGGTCGGTGTGAAAACCGGGAATTTGGTTGTTACAAAATCATCAAATATGAGTACAAAGGGCAATAGGGTCCCAACTTATTATTTTTGTTGTGAAAGAAGTGGGACATATCGGCCACACAGGCCGGATATATCGGCCAAAAAATCAACTCGAAGCAAGAAGTGTTCATGTCCCTTCTACTTGAGGGCTAATGGTGTGGCAACAGATAAGTGGATTTTGACAGTTGTACATGGCAATCACAACCATAAACCCGCAATGTACATCGAGCGACATCCAGATGAGAGGAGGTTCGGAGGGGGGAGATGGCCACGGTGAGAGACTTGTCAAATAGATTGCTTAGGCCAAGGGAAATCTTGAAATACCTGAAGGAAAAGGATAATGCAACATCTACCACATTCAACACTATTTATAAAGCCAGACAGCGGATGAAGGCATGGGAAATGGCCTGGAGAGCAGAAATGCAGCTATTCCTTAATCTAGTGACACAGCGTAATTACATTGTGTATCATGAAGTGGACGAAGTGACAAATGCAGTGATGAATATATTTTGGGCACATCCGCAGTCGGTTGATTTATTACAAAAATTTCCAGAGATTCTGGTTATGGACTGCGCGTTGAAGACCAACCGCAACATGCCACCATTGATGGAGATGTATGGGGTGACGTCCACAGATATTCAGTTCGCAGCTGCATTTTGTTACACGGAGGCCGTACGTGAGGATAACTACTTGTGGGCCTTGGAGAAGTTGAGCTCTTTGCTACTTGGATACAGGATGCCACGTGTAATTTTGACAGCACTGGAGCCAGCACTTATGAATGCCATTGGCCATGTATTTTCCCTTGCGGTGCAACAATTATGTAGAATGCACATATCCAAAAATATTGCCAAAAATTACCAGCCCTCTTTTGAAGATCAAGAAATATGGTTAGGTTTCATCTCTAGCTGGAATTTATTGGTGGGGACACACAAGGAGGAGGAGTATGTTGCTAAACTGAAGGCATTGGAGACAGAGTACAAAGATTACACAAGGGCCGTGAGCTATGTGAAGACATCTTGGCTGGACAAGTACAAGGAGAAGTTTATTTCTGTATGGACAGATGGCAATCTGCACTTTGGAAATGTCAGTACCAACAGAGCGCAGACCAAAAGAGCCCAGACTGAACATTCTAAGCTTAAAAAGGCATTGGGTTCATCGGCCTTCAGTTTATCCGCTTCTTGGCCAACCATACATGAATCATTAGAGGGGCAGCATATCGAGATCAAGGCATCATTCGAGAAATCTAAGATCATGTTGCAACATAATGTGCATGGGTTCTTGTTCAGGGAGCTGATAGGATTTACAGCCGCTGCGGCGTTGAAGATAATGTCTATGGAAGCTGATAAATCTGACCCTATGGGAACGGACCAATGCACAGGTGATTGTCTAGCAAGAATGATTTATGGTGTACCATGTGCCAATGAGATTGGTGAATTCACAAGGGAAAATCGCCCCATTCCCTTAGATGCCGTAAATGCTCATTGGAAGCATCTAGACATGGAGGCTAAGACGGAATTGACGTCTGAAGAAGATGGGCTTATACATGCTGAATTAGAGCGCATACACAAGCTCTATGCTCAACTTGATGGGCCGATGAAGCAGGAGTTGTTAATTAAGTTGAAGGAGCTAGCTACCCCGGTGACAAATCTGATTACAGAGCCACAAGTTAATGTCGTGTTCAATGGAAGAAGAAAAAGGGATAATAATTTGACAAATGAAGATACAGCCACCCCCATTGATCCTGCTCATTTTGATCATGTCTTAGCTGATGTGGCTAGTTGCTCTGCTCAAATTCCAACTGAAGTCTCATCGAAACAAGAAAGCGTCGGTCGTGTCCAGTCGAGACAATCCCAAAGGATCAAAAATACGTCTGCCCCACCAATTCCTCCTCAACTTGCTAGAAAGAAACCAACTGCCAAATCCGCGACATCTGGCAGTATGTCTGTGGTTTCTGCTACAGCTTCATTTGCAGCAGTAAATTATGAAGCTAAGGACGCTAGAGCCGTTCAAGGAGGCATACCTTATATTGATCAATTCCCCGCTGCAATCACCAAATATATATCGAACGTCACAGATGTGAAGCCATATGGGAACTGTGGTTACAGGGCTTTATCTTCACATCTAGGGATGGGAGAGGACCAGTGGAAGGTGGACAGAAGAGAGTTGCTTGAAGAGCTGCGTGACCACTATGATGTGTACTCAAATGTGATGGGTGAGGAAAGTGCACAAGAACATGAAGTGTCAATTAACTATATGGATGACCACCCCCTGAGCTCAATTCCAACGTAGTTCACATGCACTAAGTATATTCCCGGGCAACTTCGATATTTCACACCATCCATGTCCATTTCTATGATGGATGTATGCTAATAGTTTTAATAGCCACAAGAAATTAAGCAATCGGTGTACGAAGATCGCTAATGGTTGGCAAACAGATATTTATACTAACAAGCGGTAAAAGACTGCACCAGACGATGTTCATTGCCAATTGAATGTTCGGGGTTCATTACAAACGCATAAACCATCACATGTTCACCTCTCAAAATATAAAAAACATTTGGTGTACTAAGATGCACGATTCACACAGACGCCTCGCTGGAGGGCGCGTTGGTAGCCAAACCATCCTACGTTTGGGCCGATCCTCCACCGGACTCCCGACTAGATCGATGACGCTTCCTCGCCTCAGCCTCATGCCTCACGTCTTCAATCGAGTTTGGAGG
Source organism: Scilla litardierei (assembly GCA_030789695.1). Lineage (NCBI taxonomy): Eukaryota > Viridiplantae > Streptophyta > Magnoliopsida > Asparagales > Asparagaceae > Scilla > Scilla litardierei. The sequence continues at coordinate 383,202,409 of CM061142.1, forward strand.
AAGCGAGTTTCTCTCCAACTCGGCTATACGAGCCAGGAGACTGTTCTTCTCTACGTATCATCGCTCTTCGGAGCTCTTCCGAACCGCTGACATAGAGGCCGCCCGATCTTTAGCTTTCGCAACCTCCCACTCCGCCTGAGATCTGCGGTCCCTCTCTTTCATTAGCTGCTCCTTCAAATCCTTAAGTTGAGATTCAAATGAAACCGCCTTTTTCCGCTCGGCAATCAACAATTGTACCACTCGGCGACGCAATTACGCCCCGACCAATGATGTCTGCAGGAAATCATGGATAAGTAAGACTGTAAGAGTAAGGCAACAGCACAAAGAGACGACATTAGTAGTTAACCTGGTAACTGCCATAAACGACTGAGTTAGCGAGCCTTTCAATGTCAATTTGACCTATGACACTTTGGTCAGTGGGAAGGATGGAGTTCTCCACCAGCCGACTGGCCACCCCCCTATCCACCAATGCAGACTCGCCGTCCTAGACGGGGAAGAAGGGTCGGTGATGGTTCCCCCTAGTACCTTCCGATGGAACGTCAGTGGGAGGATTTAACAGCAATGCCCCCTCGTACGCCGGGGGGACATAGCCTGCCGGAACGAGACCTCCCCATGGCCATGTATCCCTTAGAGGAGTCTCAGGCAACTGCGATCGCACATCCCCCCTGTCATGAAGGGAACGGTTAACATCTACGTCACCGTCTCTTCTTCCCTCTGAAGACTGGCCTTGCAAAGTTTCTTCGTCCCACTGACACGATTTCTCAGCCATATCTGTAGTGAAGGCACAAATCAAGGCGAATGGTGATATATCCCCAAATTTGGCAGGATATATATCCCCCATTTGACCGGACGCATGGCGGGGTTTTTTGGGGTCTTCGCGGGGGTTTTTTTCGGTCTGCTACATTAATACTCCGAGTTTGGCGGCAACTCAATTTTTTTGCCGGGTCCGACATCATTGGTGGCCATCTTGATTCTTGACTCTCTCGCTCTTCCGTTTGTTATTACAAGTATAAATAAACTGAGGCTTAATTACTCAGCGCGCAAAACAGGGCAAAATTTGAATCGTTGTGCGTGGTGAGCAAACATAATTTAGTCATGCGCAGTATGTGCGTAAATGAGGGATAGTTGTGCGCGGTCGAATATTTGGATTTATTATACGAATTTTTCTCATCGCGCACAAATGGCATTACTGTATACAGTTGTGTGAGGTGATATATTAAACGACTAAATGTTTTACTTGTCACAATGGATACAAATATTCGCTGATATGGCGCTTACGAGAAAAAAATTTCGCAAACAAAGTACCAGCAAATTCGGCAGATGGATGAGTCGCTGCCCTTGTTTGTGGTCCCACCAACCTCTCACCTCATCCATCTCATCAAATTAATAACTCAATTGTCGTTTTATTTATTTATTTATTTTCGTCTTATTAATGGTAACACGTGAAAGTGGAGCCCACAGAGGGATAACAATAGAATTTTTCAACGCAGCACAGTCGAACGACACGAAACATACTGCAACTTGCCCAGTTAACAACATTCGAACGCGAAGGTACACATATTGTTTAGCGGGCCCCACAAGATATTCTCGACCCCACTATCCAACCCCGTTGAATCTAGTTGGTAGGGGATATTTTAACTAAATATGGTAGATGATGTGACATTTAATTAAGTATTTTTTCCCATATTTAGTTAACGTCTATATTAAGCTATATTCGACGACTACATACAAGTCAAAACCGAATGGCCGGTTATATCATCTCCAACCACACTGCAACAACACGCCAAATATGGCGTTTTCCCTCCATCAACCGTCCTGCAAAACTGGTAACATTTTGCCAGTTTGCTACAGGGTTATCCAAATTTGGAGAGTCAATGTAGCAACCTCCGATGTATAAAAAACAGTGTAGCAACCTACATCTAGTTTTTGTATGTCTGTTTATTAGACTATACCTAGCACATTCATTATGAATCTATTTGTTTATTTCGATCCCCCTATGGCATTGTCCAAAAGGCGGGAGTAAAATAACAACAATCGTGCCAAATAAGAGTCTAAATATATATAAATCCAAAAAAATCATAAAACCACATTATGAACTTAGGTGATAAGAGGAATGAAAATCCAATATCAACATTGAGATACAAGAAGGAAAACTAACGTCTCAAATCACAACACATATAGAATATAGCATACATTGAGACCATATCACAAAATTCACACATATATGATCAACAAATATAGTGCGGAATTAAAATTAAACCCAAATAAGAAAAAAATGCAAACGTAATTATGTTTCAAAGGTTCGGATTACCCAAGTCACTTCCCGACTTGTTCCCGGTTATCCTACGTCCCTTCCACCCGGATACCTCCAGATACTCAAGTTAGAACCTTAACTTAAGGTTTCCTTTAAACCCACTTGTAGCAACCCTACAAGTGAAATCAAATACAATCGATGTCCTTGACTCCTACAACTTGGGAGTAAGCAAACCGATCTCGCAAACCGAGCACAAAACCAAATAACGAAAGTTATGAAATTATGAAAGCAACACTTACAATCACATATGCATTGAAGTAGAACTTGAAGGAGAAGTGTGTTGTGCGTTGAAGACTCACTTGGAAGGGAGGAGAAAGCCCTTTCTCTTGACTGCACCAATTACCTTAACGATCACTATTTAGTTCTAGAGGATTACTACCGTAAAGGTGGAGCCCGATGTAATAGATCGGGTGCCAAGCCACTCAAGGATGGTAAGAAAGGGCACCTCATGGGCATTTACTTTCCGTTTGAATACACATCGCTTGTGCTTTGCACCGGCTCCATTATATCAGTTCCCGCCTGATAAACATGAATCCCTGTCAATAGAGAGGACTACTGTCGTAAAGGTGGAGCCCGATGTAATAGATCGGGTGCCAAGCCACTCAAGGATGGAAAGAAAGGGCACCTTATGGGCATTTACTTTCCGTTTGAATACACATCGCTTGTGCCTTGCACCGGCTTCATTATATCAATTCCCGCCTGATAATCATGAATCACTGTCAAGAGAGAGGACTACCACCGTAAAGGTGGAGCCCGAGGTAATAGATCGGGTGCTAAGCCGCGTAAGGCTGGACAGAAGGGGCACCTCATGGGCATTTACTTTCCATTTGAATACACATCGCTTGTGCCTTGCACCGGCTCCATTATATCGGTTTCCGCCTGATAAACATGAATCCCTGTCAATAGAGAGGACTACGGCCGTAAAGGTGGAGCCCGAGGTAATAGATCAGGTGCCAAGCCACGTAAGGCTGGACAGAATGGGCACCTCATGGGCATTTACTTTCCATGTGGTTTACACACCACTTGTGCCTTGCACCGGCTCCATTATAGCAGTTCCCCCCTGATAAACATGAATCCCTGTCAAGAGAGAGGACTACTGCTATAAAGGTGGAGCCCGATGTAATAGATCGGGTGCCAAGCCGCTCAAGGATGGACAGAACGGGCACCTCATGGGCATTTACTTTCCGTTTGAATACACATCGCTTGTGCCTTGCACCGGCTCCATTATATCAGTTCCCGCCTGATAAACATGAATCCCTGTCAAGAGAGAGGATTACTGCCGTAAAGGTGGAGCCCGATGTAATAGATCAGGTGCCAAGCCGCTCAAGGATGGAAAGAAAGGGCACCTCATGGGCATTTACTTTCCGTTTGAATACACATCGCTTGTGCCTTGCCCGGCTCCATTATATCAGTTCCCGCCTGATAATCATGAATCCATGTCAAGAGAGAGGACTACTGTCGTAAAGGTGGAGCCCGAGATAATAGATCGGGTGCCAAGCCACGTAAGACTGGACAGAACATGCACCTCATAGGCATTTACTTTCCATTTGAATACACATCGCGTGTGCCTTGCACCGGCTCCATTATATCAGTTCCCGCCTGATAAACATGAATCCCTGTCAATAGAGAGGACTACTGCCGTAAAGGTGGAGCCTGATGTAATAGATCGGGTGCAAAGCCACGTAAGGCTGGACAGAACGGGCACCTCTTGGGCATTTACTTTTCGTTTGAAAACACATCGCTTGTGCCTTGCACCGGCTCCATTATATCAGTTCCCGCCTGATAAACATGAATCACTGTCAAGAGAGAGAATTACTGCTGTAAAGGTGGAGCCCGATGTAATAGATCGGGTGCCAAGCCACTCAAGGATGGAAAGAAAGGGCACCTCATGGGCATTTACTTTCCGTTTGAATACACATCGCTTGTGCCTTGCACCGGCTCCATTATATCAGTTCCCGCCTGATAATCATGAATCCCTGTCAAGAGAGAGGATTACTGCCGTAAAGGTAGAGCTCGAGGTAATAGATCGGGTGCCAAGCCACTCAAGGATGGAAAAAAATGGCAGCTCATGGGCATTTACTTTCCGTTTGAATACACATCGCTTGTGCCTTGCACCGGCTCCATTACATCAGTTCCCGCCTGATAATCATGAATCCCTGTCAATAGAGAGGACTACTACCGTAAAGGTGGAGCCCGAGGTAATAGATCGGGTGCCAAGCCATGTAAGGCTGGATAGAACAGGCACCTCATGGGCATTTACTTTCCATGTGGTTTACACACCGCTTGTGCCTTGCACCGGCTCCATTATATCAGTTCCAGCCTGATAAACATGAATCCATGTCAATAGAGAGGACTACTACCGTAAAGGTGGAGCCCGATGTAATAGATCGGGTGCCAAGCCACGTAAGGCTGGACAGAACGGGCACCTCTTGGGCATTTACTTTCCGTTTGAATACACATCGCTTGTGCCTTGCACCGGCTCCATTATATCAGTTCCTGCCTGATAAACATGAATCCCTATCAAGTGAGAGGATTACTGCCGTATAGGTGGAGCCCGAGGTAATAGATCGGGTGCCAACCCACGTAAGGCTGGACAGAACGTGCAGTGGCCACTAAACAATAGATATTTATAGATCGGTTGCGAGACGCAATCGGTATGCCACGTAATGATGAAAGTATAACCGCCACCTCGTACAATCTCATTTCGGAGGTACGAAATATAGGACATTTTAAATGATTTCTGCTTTCTTCTCAATAATGTTCACATGTGGAAACTGGAGAATGAGTCAAGTAGAACCTCAGTTTCCGTGTAAGCCCTTCATTACGATTTTTTTGGCCATCCAAACGGATGCTTTACCCCAGCCGTCTGATGAGATCATTTTAGTCAGTTCCACTTACCTATGTTATCCAACGGCTGAGATTAAAATAACCAATCGTTATATATATGTGGAATCAGTAGACCAGGGGTTTTGCGGAAAATTTCATTCCTCTTCCCTTTGGTCTGTCGTTCTGTTTTCTTCTTCATCTCAACACTCTCGCATTGCGTACTAGGGTTTCTTCATGCCGCCAAAACGATCTCGTGAGTCGAGTTCTTCTCACTCTTGGAGATTAAGTGATGATGATTCAACGTCACCTGAACACGATGATCCCCTTCCCTCATCGTTCCCGGCCAATAGACATATTCTGCGTGATTCGATTTCGCTTGGTCCAATGCAAGGTGAACACAATGTGCTGTTGCCTCCTCCTGGGTTTCCTCCTTTTCATGCAGGTTCATCAGTTCCATCTCCGACTGAAAAAGCCCCACTCGAGGACATCAGTAACGGCCTCCGCTCTATGGTTGGGATGTCTCGCCGTCAGGACTCTATTCTGCACAACCTCCGTAGCAAACTCGCGGCGCTTACTATGTCTGTCTCTGTACTTACAGATGAACAATGTCAGCTTAAGGATATACTCATAGGCAATGTAAGCCCCGCATCTGCTCCTTCATCCTCATCCCACTTTACTCATAGATTAGGAGAAATTGAAACAAATCTCACCAACACCAATCTGGCGATCTCACTTCTGCGTAGCGACTTCGACACTATGATGCTCATAATGTCGAACATACAAGAGAAGATGGAGACTCTAGTGCCCTCTCCTAGAGACATCCGTACTGTTGCCCCACCACCACCACCACCACCTCCTCCTCCTCCACCACCACCACCACCACCTCCTCCTCCTCCAGGTTTTTGAGGTGGACGGGCCTTTGGCGCACAAGCCTTTCTCTTGTCTTATACTGTATTTTTGATCATTGACGGAGAAGAGTGATTGTGGGTAGATATTCTTTGGTGTTTTATGTCATAATGTACGAAATGTAGTTTCAAATTTGTTGTGGTATGTACATTATAACGTATAAATGTTGTAGTATGATAGAATTCAGACCTTAATACAATGTCATTTAATTTGATACAATTGCATGACATTACGAAATTGATATATGTAATATATACTTCGATGCTTACTTGAATCAATGTCCGAAATTGAAATTACCTATTTAAAAACTTTTTACCGATATAAGAATTACCCAGCGTGCACAACGGGCATAAATTGTGACCGTCATGATATACGTTGTGATAAACCATTTACGTTTGCACACAATTACTCAGCGCGCACAACGGTCATATAATGTGTTTGACCGATGTGCGGGCTGTGAGCATACTCATATCTGGTTATCCACAATTACTCAGATCACACAACTGCACGTAATTGTGACCTTTTTGCGCGCGGAGCCAAACTATTCTATATTACAATTGAGGGAAGCTTTTGAATTTGTCCTATGTGGCAGTGTCTAGTCAAGTTTTGGGGGGGGGATTTCTTGGATTGAGAAAATATGTTGGGAATACACAAAAGCATTGAAGAGAAATTAGTTGGGAGAATACAAAAGCTTTTCTTTTTTTGAAATTGGTATCATTAGCACTTAAGTCTTAATACCCTTCATTCAAAAATGACCCAAAAAAACGAGACCCAAAAAAATGAAACCCAAAAACACACACACACAAAATGAAACTCAAAAAATATGCAACTTACACTACTAGAAAACGGACCTAAAAGGACGGATTAAAATTCCGTCATATAGCCGTCATTTAATTTTTAATAAATTAGGACGGAAATAGGACGGAAATAAGACGGCATTTTAAAAAGGACGGATATAGGATGGAATGCTCATTATTTTCCTTTTTCTTTTTAAAAATGAAAAATTACAATTTTGGGATACAGTAAAGGACGGATATTGGACGGCGAAAGAACGGACTAATATTTTTTTAAATTATTATTTATTTAAAAAAATTTTAAAAAATTTATTCTAGCATAAAGGACGGTCATAGGACGGACCTTTATTAATTATTATTTCTTATTTATATAAAATAAAAAATAATTTTTATTATACACATAAAAGGACGGAAAGAGACAAATAAAGGACGGATTTCTTAATCAAAAAAGATTAAGTTGTTCGTCCTAAATCCGTCCCTTATTTAAGTTAATTTATTTCAGTTATTACGTTAATTTATTTCAGTTATTAAATCAATAGATCCTAAGCCAAATAAAAACACCGGCAAAAAGAATAAGATTTGAGATTGAAAACTATGAATTATTTGAAGTGGGTCATATTAGGGTGTTGTTGAAGGGTTTTGGAGATGCGCCGGTTCGATGGTTTTTGAGAAAGTTACGACTTTAATTATTCCAATCGGCAGTTTATTCAGCGGCCTATAGGACGGATTTAGGACGGACCGCTTCCGTCATTCTTTTCTAAAAAATACTCTGTCCTACCCGTCCATATTCCATCCTATTTCCGTCGTACATTTATAAGATATAAAGGCCGGACTAAAATTTGTTAGCGGGAATTAAAAAATTGTTGGCGGGAAATCGAAAATTCAAATAATATAGGACGGATATAGGATGGATATTGAAATTTTTTGGCGGGATATGAAAATATCAAACCTATGAAACCGTCCATTCGTTCTTTTCTAAAAAATACTCTGTCCTACCCTTCCATATTCCGTCCTATTTCCGTCGTACATTTTAAGATATAAAGGCCGGACAAAAATTTGTTAGCGGGAATTAAAAAATTGTTAGCGGGAAATCGAAAATTCAAATAATGTAGGATGGATATAGGACGGATATTGAATTTTTTTGGCGGGATATGAAAATATCAAACCTATGAAACTGTCCTTTCGTTCTTTTCTAAAAAATACTCTGTCCTACCCGTCCATATTCCGTCCTATTTCCGTCGTACATTTTTAAGACATAAAGGTCGGACTAAAATTTGTTAGCGGGAATTAAAAAATTGTTGGCAGGAAATCGAAAATTCAAATAATGTAGGACGGATATAGGACGGATATTGAAATTTTTTGGCGGGATATGAAAATATCAAACCTATGAAACCGTCCTTTATCCTTACCATCCGTCCTAAATCCGTCCTTTAGTATTATGCGATTTTTCTTTCCCAGAATCCAATCTTCTATAAATACTGTGATTGTTCTTATCTCGACTGTTCTTATCTCTTTCTTTCCAGAATCTAATCTGTCATGGGTAAGTTTTTTGCGCATTGTTCCTTATAAATTTATTTTATTTGTTTTATAAATACTAACAATCAATTCTTGTTTGGTTTTTGTTTAGGAAAACTTGATATGACTAAAAGAGGTATGATTACCATTCTTTTTCAGATTCTTTATTTATATTTTCATTTTGATTTGTCTTTTTGTTTATATTTTGATGAATGAGTGTAATTTTATTTGAGTTTGGGTAATTTTTGTTTATTGTAATTTTGTTGATTTCGTTTTTGTTTGGAATGTGTGTTAAATTTTGTGTTTGATGAATTGAATCTTATTTGTGTTTGTGTTTGGGGATGAATTTTTGCTTTTAGGTATGAATTTTGATGAATTTTTGATGTTTGGGTATGATTTTTGATGTTTGGGTATGAATATTGATGAATTTTTTATGTTTGGGGATGAACACCGCCGAACAACGGCAGCGACGACACCGCAGCCGGCTATTGCCGGCTGCGGATTTTTTTAATTAATTTATTACAGTATAGGACGGATATAGGGCGGATTCAGGACGGATAATTAACAACCAAACAACTCATATAGGACGAAATTAAGACGGTTTCAGGACGGATATATGACGGAATATAGAAAACTTTTAGGAAGATATAGGACGGATTGATGACGGAAATCTTAATTAATTTGTCGCTTTAAAGGACGTATATAGGACAGAACAGTTAATTAATTAAGACTAATTGCTTAGTTACTTAGAAGTAATTAATTAAGATATATGACGGAATAAGGACGAAAATTGTCCGAATTAAGTCTTTTTTGCGACGGTTTTTATCTGTCTTATATCCGTCCTTAGGGTTAAAATATAGGACGGAAATAGGACGGACTGTAATATAGGACGTCGCTGAATGGACGGAAAATGTCCGTCCTATATCCGTCCTTTTCGACCAAAAAAGGACGGAATTTGGGCAAAAAGGACGGATATTTGCCGTCCTTTTTGCTCTATTTTCTTGTAGTGTTAAATTACAAGTATGCGAAAGAGAACTTTATTTCGTCTGAGCTTATTGCGGCTAACTCAAAAAAATTGAAACCCAAAAAAACACAGGGAATGTGTATTCAAAGAGGCGGGCTAAGCTTTATGGTCGTCAAGCTGTCTGACCAACCCATTCGCGCAGAAGGCGCCCTCGCCGAAGTCGCCCGCTAAATTTTTAAACGCTAATTTGTTGTTCTGCATCGAAGGCGCCCGCACCTAATTTATTGTTCCTCGTCGAAGACGGCCGTGCCTCTAAAGTTTTTACGCTAATTTGTTGTTCTTTTACATTTTGGCTGTAGAAATATTTTTTTGGGACAAATATTTTTTGGTACAAAGAATTTGCACCGTTCCCGCGGGCACGGATTATGGGTAGTATGCAATTAAAACGACAATATTTCATCACAACCAAACTTCAGATGCCATGACCATTGTGCGCGCTGAGCAAAACTGTATTACATAATCCATTACCCACTATTATTCATCCCGTCCTGCGCGGTGTGTAAAAAGGTATACCTGTCGGAAATATAATTCAGCTCGCACAACTGCTAAAATTTCACCCACCTGTGCACGATTAGTAAAACTGTCGTAACTAATAATTTCTCACCACGCACCATGTTCAATAAAAAATCACAATAATTAAGAAAAATCACAAAATCGGGGGAGATTTAATGTTCAGACTGACATGCGAAATAAATATATCCACATTGAAGAAAATATAATGCGCAGACGGTCGGTTGATTGATGGGTGTAGATACATACTCCTTCCCCTTTTATATTTAGGTCATGTCCTTTTGGCATCCGTATTTACGTGTTTGGTCCCTTTTAACCCCCTGACGCTGACGACATGCACACCCACACTTTCCTCTCCTTCTCAGTTTCTCGTGTAAACTGCTATCGTGTTCATGGGGAATTATTTTTGCTCCGTGCACAATTTGCACGGGAAATTTCTAGTATACATATAAGTGAAAAGACAACACATATCTTACTGTTTACATAATAAGACACCATATATCTTTGTGAATGATACTCATGTGTCACGCTGTTGGATTTGATGGTGTCCCATTTTGTAACATCCCATTATGAGTAATATTGTATAAACATAAATAATTTGCTCAACTTGCACAACAGCCATAATTTTTCCTGTTGTGCGCGGTGAGCAATTTTGTTATAGGCCATCAAGTTTGCTCAACGCGCACCATAAACGGTCAAACATTCTTGGGAACATCATCTGGCTGGTAACAATCTGTTGTAGATTCACTCGTCTCTATATTCAATACAATATCACTCCTCACGGGTTCTTTTAGGTAGACGCACAGTGACTCTACTGTAGTAAATCGTCCTCATCAATGTGCCAGTCCAATTCATCTATAAAATGGCCTCCCTTCCCACTAGACCTCATCAACCACTGCACTTCTTGATGATAGTATTCTATCTGATTCTATATGTTTCTATTTTATACAATATTTTTTCTTCACCATGCTAAATATATCCCGTTGTTCATCACTGCTTCGTCTTCAACACACAAAGATGAACAATATACTACTGGCAATTAACGTGTACTGGAAGATGTTATTTGCTCCTTCATATGTTATACAGCAGCGGATTCTTCTGAGAAGAAGCAACCGTGATATATTTTTATATCAGTGCCTAAACGTAAGTTGCATGTCTTTATACCCTATTTTTTACTTAAATATGCTTTTTAGCGTTCATAACTGATGCTTCTTCAACGCATACAGGGGCATGCGCTGAAGAATCCAGATAGCCAACTTCGTTAAAGGAGTGGCTACTTATACCATTATGGACGATCTCGATGCTAGTGATTATGGTGCGCGCTATTGGAGCTGATCATAAATGCCATCTTGCTTGAGCTGTTCAGCATGACTCTGAACAGTTTTGCATAGTGGGATTCAATGTACCATTAGGATATTACCGTGATTGAATTTCATACCAGTTCCAAAATGTGAAGTTGCAAAATGTTTCGCTGTAGTTTCAAATTTGTTGTGTAATGTACATTATAATGCATAAATGTTGTAGTATTTTGGAATTCAGACCCTAATACAATGTCATTTTATTTGATACAATTGCAGGACAATTTAAAAATGATATAGGTGATATATATGTCCGACATTGATATTACTGAGAAAAATTGTTTACCGAACTATAAATTACATTTATGCATTATGTACATTATAGTGCATAATGCTGTAGTATGTTAGAATTTAGACCTTAATACTATGTCATTTAATTTGATACAATTACAGGACAATACAAAATTGATATATGGTGATATATACATTGATACTTACTTGAATCAATGTCCGACATAGATATTACTGAGCAAACACCGTTCACCGAACTATAAATTACCCAGGGCGCACAACAGGCTCATGCTATATGTTGTGATAAACTATTTACGTGTGCACACAGTTACTAGCATGCACAACGTTCACATCGATTTGTTTGACCGCTGTGCACACTAAGCAAAACCATATCTGGTTATCCACAATTACTCAAATCACACAACTGGACGTAGGTGTGACCTTTTTGCGCGCAGAGCCAAACTGTATGCAATTAAACACAATAGACCATCGCACACAACAGTCAGATGCCATGACCGTTGTGCGTGCTGGGTAAAACTGTATTACATGCTCCATTACCCACAGTTAATCATCCCGTCATATGGGCAACATAAGGTAAGGTTGCGAGCACTGAACAAATTACACCCACCTGGACGCGTTGAGCAAAACGGTCGTAACGAATAATTACTCAGCGCGCACAACGTTCAATAAAAAATCCCAAAATAAAGAAGAAACACAAAATCGGGGGAAAATTAAATAATGTTCAGACTGACATGCCAGATAAAAAATCAAAATTGATGCAAATATAATGCGCAGCAGTTGATTGATGGGTGTAAATACATTTAAGTGATAAGACAACACATATCCTACTATTTACAGAATAAGACAGCAAAAATATCTACATTTCTTAGATTTTTTTTAAAATTTGACCCGTAGTGTGCGGTATGTAAAAAGGTATACATTTTGAATATATAATACAACGCGCACAACGGATCAAAATACAGCGCGCACATCGCGTTGAGTAAAATGGTCGTAACGAATAATTACTCTGCGCACACAACGTTCAATGCAAAATCCCCATAATTAATAACTTCAGCGCGCACAACGTTCAATAAAAAATCCCAATAATAAAGAAGAAACACAAAATTGGGGGAGAATTAAATAATGTTCAGACTGACATGCCAGATAAAAAAAATCAAAATTGATACAAATATAATGCGCAACAGTTGATTGATGGGTGTAAAGACATTTAATTGATAAGACAACACATATCCTACTGTTTACAGAATAAGACAGCAAAAATATCTACATTTCTTTGATTTGTTAAAATTTTACCCGTAGTGCGGGGTATGTAAAAAGGTATACATTTTGGATATATAATACAGCGCGCACAACGGATCAAAATACACCCAGCTGTGCACGTTGAGTAAAACGGTCATAATGAATAATTACTCTGCGCGCACAACGTTCAATACAAAATCCCCATAATTAATAACTTCAGCGCGCACAACGTTCAATAAAAAATCCCAATAATAAAGAAGAAACACACAATTGGGGAGAATTAAATAATGTTCAGACTGACATGCCAGATAAAATAATCAACATTGAAGCAAATATAATGCGCAGACGGTCAGTGGATTGATGGGTGTACAGACATTTAAGTGATAAGACAACACATATCTTACTGTTTACAAAATAAGACAACTTATATATATGTGTATGATACTCATGTGTCACGCTGTTTGATTTGATGGTGTTCACATCGCTATAAATGGAATTATGAGTAATATTGTATAAACATAAATAATTTGCTCAACTCGCACAACTGCCATATTTTTACCCGTTTTGCGAGTTGAGCAATTTTCTTAGAGGCAATCAATTTTGTTAGAGGCAATTTCTGTAGCCCACAGTAACCCTACTGTAGTCTCAGCCGCATCCATGCAGACCATACCCAGTCCAATTCGTCTATATAAAGTGATTCACTTCCCTCTAGACATCGTCAACCACTACACCTCTCGATGATAGTGTTCTATATGGTTATACATATACAATATTTTTTCTTTTACATGCTAAATTTTTGTTCTTACTAATGAATGCTTCGTCTACGACACACAAAGATGGCCAGCCAATAAACTTGCAGCAATTGCTGTGATGCTGAAATTGAATTCGTCACATTTATATGGGCATAAAAAATGGAGTCTGCTCCTTCAGATGGCATCAAAGATGGTGTTGGCTCCTTCAGAAGAAGCACACGATGTTTTCGAATGCTTCACATTGCCATCAGCCTGAAGGTGCCACCAAGGTATCGGCTCTCAAACTGCGCAATCTTCTCCGAAACTGTGCATCCTCATTTCTCTCCATGCTCAGAAGAATTTCTTACGAGTGCCATTATTGAATTTCATACCAGTGCAAAAATGTGAAGAATCTCTATTGGAGCTGCTCATAACTGCAATATCCACAGGAGACAAGGTCACGGCATGAGAACTTGTCGTATGAGCAAAACTGTATTCCATTACTCAAAGTTAATCAGCCCGCCCTACGTGCAAAAGTAGTGACCTTTGTGTGCACTAAATACTGTGATTTATTACAGTTACTGTCTTCTGATGTGATGTATGTTTTTTTGGAAAAACTTGGACAAGCACCGCAAGAGTATCGGTGCATTTAGATTTTGCTCTTTACTAATCGAAACCAGATGTTTTTTTACCGTTGTGTGCGTTGAGTACAAAAAGGTATACCTTCAAGCAATTTTTCTCATCGCGCACCACCGCAGTCAAATACTATTTGGAACAACATCTGGCTGGTATCCATCTGCCATATATTCACGAGCACGAACAGTTACTCTACGGTGTTTCCATCCTTGTACATGGTCAGTCCAACTCGTCTGTATATGGTTTCCATACCCACCAGACCTCATCAACCACTACCCCAGGTGATGATAGTTCCTTTATCAGATTCTCTCTGATTCTTCTTATACAATGTTTTTTTCTTCAAACTTGTAATTTTTTTGTTGTTCATGAGTGCATCGTCTACAGCACACAAAGATGGCCAATATACTAGCGGCAAGTGCAGTTATGCAGAAATTGAATACATCACATTTATCTGGCGGCGAAGATGTTCTTTTGCTCCTCTTCGCTTGATCTATTCATCTTTATTGCAAACATCAAATGAAGGCGAAGATGTTCTTGCAACCATAACAGCTTCATTCTCGGCCATCCCAACTTGCAGATATTCTTTGACCCTGCGTAAGTTCTGTTCAGATTCATTGCATACATAACTGCTTGATGATAACAACTGTTCTATCTTATATTTATCTAAGTCTAATTATATTTACTTTTTTATTCTATCTTTTCCTTGGGGAGTTTGTACTTAATGGTATCCCTCCTGCTCCCAAGGGTGTTCGAAGTGTCATTGTTTTCCTTGAGATAGATGTCGATTGTATCTTGAATGCCTCTGCAGAGGAAAAGACGTGTGTAGAAAAATAAGATCACTATCACAAACGATAAGTGCCAGGTTGACCCAGGAGGAGAATGAAAGGATGTTCCTTGAGGCAAAGAAGTATAAAGCAGAAGATGAAGCGAACAAGAGAACGGCGGAGATGGTGTGTTATGTACATTGGAATGCATAAATGTTGTAGTGTGTTGGAATTCAGACCTTAATACTATGTCATTTAATGTGATACAATTGCAGCCCATTACAAAATTGTGATTGGTGATATATACATTGATTCTTACTTAAATAAAATTCCAACAATGAAATTTAATGGGAAAAATTAGTGAAAGTAATATACATTACATTTACACAGCACGCACAACGGGCAAACGGTGTGAACGTTGTGCGCGATTAGAAATTTTGATCGAGGCCAACAATTTTGCTCATCGCTCAGCACGTCAGTGGATCATTATTGGGAACAGCATCTGTGTAATATATACAATAAATACCCGAGGTACAAGATTATTCTGTATATTCCCGAGAAATCGTCTGTTGACTTTTATTTTGTAGAAGTGCTACTTTTGTTTATACCAGCTTCCATTTACCCCTGGACACTAATTAATCATTCCACATAATTGCTCAGCACACATAACTTGCAACAGAAATGAACGTTGTTCGCGCTAAGCAACGCTTTCTACAATTACCGAGTTTTGCTCATCGCACACAACGGTGTTATTTAACAATCCGTTGTGCACTCGGAGTGAAACTGTATACAATTACACAGTACACACAATTACTCATCACGATCATATACAGAAGGTCATTCTCCTGCCAGTCTCGTCCCTTGTGACGGGGCCGTGTCGGCCGTCCAACAGGGTTCCCGGGTGTCGACCTGGAATCAGGGGGAGAGGAAGTAAACACTCTCACTCGACGTCTGTTGCAAAAATTCCCTTCATTAAATTCTGGAAAATTACATATGACTCACTCGCGAGTAGTCTTACAAAAGCAACGATTCGTAAAATTTAGGAAGACAACGCATCGTCGGCTGTAAACAGGTCCTTTATCGCTCTCGCCACCCTATCCATCTTGGCGGTGGCCCGAGCTTTGAAAGCGTCGACCTCTTGCTCCTTCTCGAGAAGCTTGGCCTGAAGGTCAGCAACCTCCTTCCTCGATGCCTCAAGATCAGCTCGGAGTTGAGATCGCTCTCTACCCCACTGAACTTCTGACTGCTTCTTGGCGCTTGACACGACGGTGAGGCTTGATTTCGCCTCCGAGGCCGCCCAATCCGACTTTCCCTTGGCGGCCATGATCTTCCAAAAATCTTCCTCCAGCTTCTTCACCTGAGCTCTGAGCTCAGAAGCCTCGTTCTCGGCATCCGCCACCCGGCGCTGCCCCTCGATCAGTTGGCGGGCCCTGCGGCGCAGACCTGCCCCGAAAATGGTCACCTGCAGATGGCGACAATCAGCAAAACCAGAAGGGGAAGCAAAATTCGGAAGGCACATTGGCAACGAACCTGAAGGCCACTGCGAACGAAGCAGTTCGCCATCATCTCAAGGTCGACCCCATTCAAGAAATCAACATCCCTTGGCAGAGTGATATTCTCCGCCAAACGAGCCCCCGTCCCAAAGTCCGGGAGGGCCGACTCGTGTAACGACTGCTTTTCATGTATCTGGATTTATTATAATATAATATATGTTTTGGTGGATTTTCTCCTCTTGTGTGGTTTTCGTCTCCGTAGCTTTCATTTTCGATCGATTCGTCGTATTTTCTCGTTTCTTCCTTAGGATTGTCGATTTCGAAGTATGTCATTCGTGACGGGCTTCATAACGGTCGTATCTTACCATTAGATCAAGCCTAAGAGTCTTAGGAATCGATCCCGGGGCCCCGCGCTCTGTATCGGAACTTTTGGTGCTCATTAGCCGGTATAAGAAGGGGCACCGACCGACTAGATGACGATCCAGTCGGTCGGCAATCCTTCTTGGACCGACTAGTTGGCTTTCTAAATTTCTCAGGAGTTACTGTTTATCGTTAGTCGGTCTAAGAACGTTGGTTGACCGACTAGGTTGCAAACTAGTCGGTCGGCAATGCTTCTTTAACCGACTAACACATCATCTAATTTTAGTATCAGTTACTGTTTACTCTTAGTCGGTCTAAGAACGTTCATCGACCGACTAGATGCTAAACTAGTCGGTCAGTATTTGTTCATGGACCGACTAATTCTAAATCCTATTTTCGTTCAGAAGTTACTGTTTGCACTTAGCCGGTCTGCGTTGGTCGACCGGCCGACTAGTTGCCAAACTAGTCGGTCAGTGGTTGCTCTTTGACCGACTAATCTATGTTAAAACCCTAATTTCTGGGCAGCCGCCAGCCCAACCTATTTATATCCCTCCCAAACGTTTTCTTCTTCCTCAACACGACCCAAAACCCTAAAATCTTCCCCTTTGAGCCCCCATCTTCCTCCAAGCTTCATTCCTTCATTCCAAGCCCTAAATCCATCATCCAAACCATCCATCCACTCTATCTACCTCTCATCTTCCCCAAATTTCCATCAAATCCCCAAAATCCCCCCAAAACCCTAGTTTCTCCAAACTTCTCCATTTGTTTCCAGATCTGGTGCTAGGGTTCTCCGGAGTGTTTCTTCCGCTTCCTCTCGGTAAGAAATCGATTCCTCTATGTTTTCATAGCCTAATGGTATTTTTATGAAACCCTAATAAAATTTCATGTTGGTTGATGTTTGTTTCCCCATGACAGCGATTTCCCCGTAGATTAGCATCCGTGTGACGAAGTGGTCGTCATCCCCGGTGCTAGGCAAGTGAAACTTGCCACTTAGGGTTTAGGCCATGTTTTAGGCCATTTGCTTGTTGTAGGCGTAAAAGAGGCTAGGCGACGAAATGATACTCGCCTAGGCGCAAATTGGGGAACTAGCTTGACAACGAAGCTAGTTCCGACATTTAGCATGTTGCACAATTACCATATCATGTTTACTTTCCATTAACGGTACGCAAATTAATTGTCATGTCATTGCATTCTTTAAGTGTTTCTGTGATTGCGTAGCTTTGCTACAAATGCTTGTGTTACTGGCTCGTGTTCCAGAAGCGGGCCATGTGTTGGTTGATAGCCAATGCCCGAATTGCTCATTTCCGGCTAGGTGCACCCCTACGCCAAATGTTTAAGAATACGAGCTCATGTGCGGGGACCCTGGCTCCATTACGTGTGGGTATTGGGGGTAAGAGTTAAGCGGCCAATCAACTGGGAGTCTGCCCGATCAGCAACTGCAGTGGTAAGGCGTAAACTCTGGGTTTGGGGTAGTTGTTAAGCGGCCAGTGAATGTGAAACCATTCAGCTGTAAGGCGTAAACATCTACAAACAACGTGAATAGTGAATTGATTGAGATTGATAGTAGCTTGGTTACTCTTGTCTTGTCCCGATGATTGTTCTCTTGTACAAATTGTCTTGCCATGTCTTGATTGTGCACTCATGTTATAACTGCCATGTCATGCATACTATAACTGCTAGGTTGCTAGTTGCCTTACTTTCAGTTTCCTTGCCCAAGTCTTTTAGACTTGCTGACATGTGCCCCTTTACTCTTTTGGGTGACACATGTTAGATCCTGAGCCTGAGTACCTTGTTGAGGACGAGGTGTTTACTGACGCCGAGCCCGAGCTTGTGTTTGACGGGGAGTACGTGGACACTGGGGACCAGTCCTAGTGTCTTCGTTGTGTTTTACTTTTGTTAGACAGTTGTTTTGTTATCGGTGCGTAGCACCTATACTTTGTTATGTCGTTGCTTTTGTTGGCCTTGTTCTGGGCCTTTAGACTCTTTCTTTTAGCCTGGTGGCTTTTCTGGATGTTGGACTTATTTTCATGTTGGACAAATTATGCAGATGTGAGATTTTATTTCAGTCTCTCCTTGTGTTATTATTGTTGTTCCGTTGTGGTTACAGGGACCTGCTTATGTTTTATTGACGTTTATCGGGTTTGGGGCTTCACAGCTCCACTCTCGTGCGGACCTTTTCACGTCTCGCCTCCATTTTAGGGAAGCGGGTCGTGACAGGTTTTGTTGGTGGCCCATGCAGGTCCTTCTGTAACTGCGATGTTTGGAATGACGATAATAATATTAGAATGTCCAATAAATTAAGTTCGACGTCCGATGTCATAAGCTATGAGTCTAATCTGATTCGTTTTCTGTGTCACTAGATGGCAGGAAGACGTTTCACCCGTGGTGGGGGTAGTGGTGCGATCCCTCATGATGAGGAGTCTGAGCGGGAACCTACCAACGGTGAGATGATGCGGATGATGCTCCAGATGATGCAAGTGCAGCAGGGCGTGCTCCTGCAAGTCTAGAATGCTCCACTTGCTCGAGCTGCCCGGGCTCTTCCGGATGCCCCTCGCTCTGAGCCAGGAGCGAAGCAATTTCGGGAGCTGGGTCCCGCATATTTTGATGGTTCTGAGGGTCCTCTGGCTGTCGATGAGTGGATTCGGAACATCGAGGACAATCTGAAGATGGCCAAGATCACCCCGGCTGGATGGATTGATTTGGCGAAGAGGCAACTCAAGGATAATGCTCGGAATTGGTGGGATGCGGAAGAGAAGATGTTGGTGGAGCCGATAGCTTGGGCTACCTTCAAGGCTAGATTTGAGGGTGAGTTCTTTCCGAAAGCTGCCAGGGAGGAGATGCTGCAGCGTTTTATCGATTTGAAGCAAGGGAGCTCGTCGGTGGACATGTATCACCAAGAGTTCATGAGGCTGAGTCGGTTTGCACCAAAGATGGTGCAGGACGCTGAGGAGAGAGCTCAGAGGTTCTTGCAGGGACTTGCTTCGGAGCTCCAGAGTTTTGTGACCTCTTCTGACCGGGAGTCCTATCAGAAGGTTCTGGTAGCAGCCAAGAGGCGGGAGCTGCTCGTGAACCAGAGGAGGGGGTCTGTTGTTGGTGCTGGGAAGAGGCCTGTGGAATAGGCGAGAGCTGTGGTTAGACCTGGATTCAGGCCTAATCAGTCCGCTCAGTTTAAGAGGCCAGGAGGGCCTATTCTGAAGTTTTGCCATTTCTGCGGCAAGCCTGGCCATAACAAGGATCAGTGTAGGAAGTTTTTGGGCCAGTGTCTGGTTTGTGGTGATGCTTCCCATGTCGCGAAGGATTGTCGGCATGCGAATCAGCTGCGGAGGGCTCCTGTTGCAGCACAGCCGTTGCAGCAGCGAGCGTCTGTTCCTGCTGGTCGTGGAGCGGCTCTTGTTCCGCAGAGGCAGGCTTTTCAGCAGGCTGTTCCGCCGAGGAGGCAGGCTTTTCTGATGACCGCTGCGGAGAGCGAGGCTGTGGATGAGGTTATCGCAGGTAATCCTCAATCTAGCTGTTACTTTCCTAGCTGGTTTGATTGTTAGATTATGTTGTTTGCTTGAACATGGTTGTTTGCTAGACTAGGGTTTGATTGTTAATTGATTGTTAGGTGTGGTTTTGGTTTGCACATTTCCTGCACGAGTCCTATTTGACTCTGGTGCATCGATGTGCATTATTTCTCGGAGCTTCGTGGAGAGGCATTCCTTGTCGACGTCCCCTCTTCCCAAGAGTTGGAATATCGTTACAGGGAATGGCGTGGTCTCGGTGCATCATGGTTGCAATTCTTGCCCGTTGGTGGTCTGTGGACATGAGCTTTTCGCTGATTTCATTGTCCACGACATCATCAACTATGATGCAGTTCTTGGGATGGACTGGCTTGCGAGCTTCTATGCTACGATCGACTGCAGGAGGAAGAAGGCAGTGTTCGAGATTCCTGGACATCCAGTATTTGAGTTCAGTCGTGGTAGCAGTTCGCTTGGTCCTGTCAGATTTCGGGCCAGGCCGGTGGAGGCTGTGGCTATGCAGATGGAGCTGGAGTGGCCAGCTGTGGTGCGAGATTTTGGCGACGTCTTCCCCGAGGAGATGTCTGGTTTGCTGCCTGATCAGGCTTTGGAATTTTCTATCGATCTTGTTCCAGGTGCGCAGCCGATTTCGAAGGCGCCGTATCGTATGGCACCTGCAGAATTGGAAGAGTTGCGGAAGCAGTTGGATGAGCTTTTGCAGAAGGGTTATATTAATCCTAGTGTGTCTCTGTGGGGAGCACCGGTGTTGCTGGTTAAGAAGAAGGATGGTTCGCGTCGCATGTGCGTGGACTATCGGGAGTTGAATGCGGTGACCATTAAGAATAAATACCCGTTGCCTCGCATCGATGATATTTTTGATCAGCTTGGGGGTTCAAGGGTGTTTTCAAAATTGGATTTGAGGAATGGTTACCATCAGTTGAAGGTGAGGAAGGATGATGTTCCGAAGACAGCGTTCAGGACGAAGTATGGACACTATGAGTTCGTGGTTATGCCTTTCGGCGTAACTAACGCACCCGCAGTTTTCATGAATCTGATGAACCTGATTTTATACGACTTTTTGGACAAGTTTGTCGTTATCTTTATTGACGACATTCTGATCTATTCGAAGTCGGAGGAAGAGCATGCCTCGCACTTAAGGACGGTGTTGGAGATTTTGAGGAAGCATCGGTTGTATTCTAAGTTTTCGAAGTGCGAGTTCTGGCTGGATAGAGTTGCTTTTCTCGGGCATGTGGTGACTGGAGATGGTATTTCAGTGGATCCCGAGAAGATTAGGGCCATCAAGGAGTGGCCTGTTCCGTCGTCTGCATCTGAGATTCGGAGTTTCCTTGGACTTGCTGGTTATTGTCGGCGATTCATTAAGGACTTTTCTCGTATTGCTGAGCCGATGACCAGGTTGACGCGGAAGGATGTTGCTTTTGTTTGGTCGGGAGATTGTGAGAGTGCTTTTGGCGTTCTGAAGGAGAGGTTGACGACTGCCCCTATTCTTATTGTGCCTGATCGCAGCGGTGGATTTGAGATCTTTTGCGATGCTTCTGGCAAGGGTCTCGGTTGTTTGTTGCATCAGCATGGGCACGTTGTGGCGTATGCGTCTCGTCAGCTTAAGGTTCATGAGAAGAATTATCCGACGCATGATTTGGAGTTGGCTGCCGTTGTGTTTGCTCTTAAGATTTGGAGGCACTTCCTGCTGAGTGAGAAAGTGAAGATTTTCACCGATCACAAAAGCTTGAAGTATATTTTCACTCAGAAGGAGCTCAACATGCGACAGCGTCGATGGTTGGAGCTTATGGCGGATTATGAGATTGATTTGCAGTTTCACCCTGGCAAGGTGAATGTGGTTCCGGATGCTTTGAGTAGGCTTCCAGCGGTGATGATTTTGACCTCGCAGTGGAGATTGCGGCAGGATTTTTGTGAGTCTGGCGTGGAGATTGTTCTTCCTGGGGAGGCTTCGTCGTTGATGTACATGCAGGTACAGTCGACGATCGTGGATCGGATTAAGGCTGGCCAGGCTGAGGATCCGAAGCTGGTGAAGATTCGGGAGCAGGTGGAAGCCGGTCTGCAGACTGACTTTTTGATTCATGAGGATGGCTCGCTGAGGTTTGGAGCCAGGTTGTGTGTGCCAGCTGGGGATATCAGAGAGGAGCTGATGGTGGAGGCACACAGTTCGCCGTATTCTGTGCATCCTGGTGGCACCAAGATGTACCAGGATCTTTGTCTGAATTATTGGTGGCATGGTATGAAGATGAGTGTGGCTCGGAGTGTAGCCAAGTGCTTGGTTTGCCAGCAAGTGAAGGCGGAGCATCAGCGTACGGCCGGGTTGCTACAACCACTTCCGATTCCAGAGTGGAAATGGCAACACATCACTATGGATTTCGTGACTGGACTACCTCGGAGTCCGAAGCAGAATGACGCGATTTGGGTGATCGTAGATCGATTGACCAAATCTGCGCACTTTATTCCGTTCTGAGTAGGACAGTCCACTGAGGCGCTAGTAAGGAGATATATGGAGGTAAAATTCTTTTACTCTCCGTTTTTATTTCCTTTTCCTAGTTTGGATAGTGATGTAACGTGAATCGTGCAGGAGGTTGTGCGACTTCATGGAGTCCCCGTGAGTATCGTGTCTGATAGAGACACGAGGTTCACATCTCAGTTCTGGCAGAGTTTGTAGAAGAGCTTGGGTACGCGTCTGAGTTTCAGCACGGCGTACCATCCGCAGACGGATGGCCAGTCCGAGAGGACGATTCAGATTTTGGAAGACATGCTGAGGGCGTGCATGTTGGATTTCAAGGGTTCGTGGGAGGACCATCTGCATTTGGTGGAGTTCTCTTACAACAACAGCTTCCAGGCGAGTATTGGCATGGCACCTTTCGCCGCTCTTTATGGGAGGAAATGTCGATCGCCATTGAGTTGGGATGACGTTGGTGATCGGGAGTTGTTGGGACCTGAGATGATCGTGGAGGCCGTGGATATCGTCAGGAATATTCGGGAGAGGTTGAGAATTGCTCAGGACCGTTTTAAGCATTGGGCGGATGCTAAACGTCGTCCTTTGGAGTTTCAGCCGGGCGACCATGTGTTCTTGAAGATTTCCCCGAATCGTGGTGTGATTCGTTTTGGGAAGCGTGGGAAGTTGAGCCCGCGATACATTGGACCGTTTGACATTTTGGAGAGGGTTGGCGAGGTAGCTTATCGCTTGGCCTTGCCGCCATCTTTGGAAGGAGTTCACAATGTTTTCCATGTGCCGCAGCTTCGTCGATACATTAGCGATCCATCTCATGCTGTGGATTTTTCGGAGATTACCGTTCGCCCCGATATGACGTATGACCATCATCCAGTGCAGATTCGGGACAGGCGTCAGAAATCGCTTCGGAACAAGATTGTCAATCTTGTGAGGGTGATGTGGCGACACGGCTCACCTGGAGAATCTACTTGGGAGAATGAGGATGAGATGTGAGAGCGTTTCCCACTTTTTTTTCCGGACTCGTGAGTATTTGGAAATTCCGAGGACGGAATTTTTCTTAAGTTGGGGGGGATGTAACGACTGCTTTTCATGTATCTGGATTTATTATAATATAATATATGTTTTGGTGGATTTTCTCCTCTTGTGTGGTTTTCGTCTCCGTAGCTTTCATTTTCGATCGATTCGTCGTATTTTCTCGTTTCTTCCTTAGGATTGTCGATTTCGAAGTATGTCATTCGTGACGGGCTTCATAACGGTCGTATCTTACCATTAGATCAAGCCTAGAAGTCTTAGGAATCGATCCCGGGGCCCCGCGCTCCGTATCGGAACTTTTGGTGCTCATTAGCCGGTATAAGAAGGGGCACCGACCGACTAGATGACGATCCAGTCGGTCGACAATCCTTCTTAGACCGACTAGTTGGCTTTCTAAATTTCTTAGGAGTTACTGTTTATCGTTAGTCGGTCTAAGAACGTTGGTTGACCGACTAGGTTGCAAACTAGTCGGTCGGCAATGCTTCTTTAACCGACTAACACATCATCTAATTTTAGTATCAGTTACTGTTTACTCTTAGTCGGTCTAAGAACGTTCATCGACCGACTAGATGCTAAACTAGTCGGTCAGTATTTGTTCATGGACCGACTAATTCTAAATCCTATTTTCGTTCAGAAGTTACTGTTTGCACTTAGCCGGTCTGTGTTGGTCGACCGACCGACTAGTTGCCAAACTAGTCGGTCAGTGGTTGCTCTTTGACCGACTAATCTGTGTTAAAACCCTAATTTCTGGGCAGCCGCCAGCCCAACCTATTTATACCCCTCCCAAACGTTTTCTTCTTCCTCAACACGACCCAAAACCCTAAAATCTTCCCCTTTGAGCCCCCATCTTCCTCCAAGCTTCATTCCTTCATTCCAAGCCCTAAATCCATCATCCAAACCATCCATCCACTCTATCTACCTCTCATCTTCCCCAAATTTCCATCAAATCCCCAAAATCCCCCCAAAACCCTAGTTTCTCCAAACTTCTCCATTTGTTTCCAGATCTGGTGCTAGGGTTCTCCGGAGTGTTTCTTCCGCTTCCTCTCGGTAAGAAATCGATTCCTCTATGTTTTCATAGCCTAATGGTATTTTTATGAAACCCTAATAAAATTTCATGTTGGTTGATGTTTGTTTCCTCATGACAGCGATTTTCCCGTAGATTAGCATCCGTGTGACGAAGTGGTCGTCATCCCCGGTGCTAGGCAAGTGAAACTTGCCACTTAGGGTTTAGGCCATGTTTTAGGCAATTTGCTTGTTGTAGGCGTAAAAGATGTTAGGCGACGAAATGATACTCGCCTAGGCGCAAATTGGGGAACTAGCTTGACAACGAAGCTAGTTCCGACATTTAGCATGTTGCACAATTACCATGTCATGTTTACTTTCCATTAACGGTACGCAAATTAATTGTCATGTCATTGCATTCTTTAAGTGTTTCTGTGATTGCGTAGCTTTGCTACAAATGCTTGTGTTCCTGGCTCGTGTTCCAGAAGCGGGCCATGTGTTGGTTGATAGCCAATGCCTGAATTGCTCGTTTCCGGCTAGGTGCACCCCTACGCCAAATGTTTAAGAATGCGAGCTCATGTGCGGGGACCCTGGCTCCATTACGTGTGGGTATTGGGGGTAAGAGTTAAGTGGCCAATCAACTGGGAGTCTGCCCGATCAGCAACTGCAGTGGTAAGGCGTAAACTCTGGGTTTGGGGTAGTTGTTAAGCGGCCAATCAGCGAATGTGAAACCATTCAGCTGTAAGGCGTAAACATCTACAAACAACGTGAATAGTGAATTGATTGAGATTGATAGTAGCTTGGCTACTCTTGTCTTGTCCCGATGATTGTTCTCTTGTACAAATTGTCTTGCCATGTCTTGATTGTGCACTCATGTTATAACTGCCATGTCATGCATACTATAACTGCTAGGTTGCTAGTTGCCTTACTTTCAATTTCCTTGCCCAAGTCTTTTAGACTTGCTGACATGTGCCCCTTTACTCTTTTGGGTGACACATGTTAGATCCTGAGCCTGAGTACCTTGTTGAGGACGAGGTGTTTGCTGATGCCGAGCCCGAGCTTGTGTTTGACGGGGAGTACGTGGACACTGGGGACCAGTCCTAGTGTCTTCGTTGTGTTTTACTTTTGTTAGACAGTTGTTTTGTTATCGGTGCGTAGCATCTATACTTTGTTATGTCGTGGCTTTTGTTGGCCTTGTTCTGGGCCTTTAGACTCTTTCTTTTAGCCTGGTGGCTTTTCTGGATGTTGGACTTATTTTCATGTTGGACAAATTATGCAGATGTGAGATTTTATTTCAGTCTCTCCTTGTGTTATTATTGTTGTTTCATTGTGGTTCCAGGGACCTGCTTATGTTTTATTGACGCTTATCGGGTTTGGGGCTTCACAGCTCCACTCTCGTGCGGACCTTTTCACGTCTCGCCTCCATTTTAGGGAAGCGGGTCGTGACAACTCGGCCGTCCCCACGATGTACGGTGGCCGATCGGTCTCCCCCTGAATCTCCCCATGATGGCCAGACCCAATGTGGTTCGACTACAGAAGGTGGCCGAACTCTGGAGATATTGGGCCGACGGAAGGGACCGGAGGAACAATGTCTTCTTATGTCCACCCGTCGTGTGGCGTGCTGGAGGACGATGCGTCCCCAACTCGAGGATCACAAGGAGCCGCCTTCAAAGACCGCACAGCTTGACTTGAGGAGCATCCAGCCTCCCCCAACTCCAGCATGAGGTTCCACGATTCCTCCGCTTCCTCCTCATCCCTCTTCCTCTTACGGCCTTCTTCATTGGCCCGCTCCATCGCTGAAGTAAACTTTCTGTGTGCTCCTCCCGCCATTTTTTTTCTAGAAGAAATAATAAGATGATGAGATTTCCTCGGAGCGCAAAAGCCTTTGGCTTCACCTCCAATTTCTTTTATTACGCGAACGAATAGGATAATATGATCGACACGTGTCGGAAATTTGGCAAAAACAACGGTTGAGATCAACTGAAGGCGAAAGGTTTTAGC
>CM061142.1:383229638-383351140 GCA_030789695.1 Scilla litardierei
AACGTGGATGGGAAAAAAATCGTTGTGTGTGGTGAGCAATTGTGAGTTTTGAGTGGGTGAGTGCGGTGAGCAATTATAGGGTTTGAGTCGTTGTGTGCGCTGAGCAATTACCCAATGCCTTTTCGGGCGCCGTACACGGGTATCAACATTAGCCCCCATGATTCGTTCTCGATTATTAAAGCGGATCGAGGCCGAATGATGAGTACTTTCATTTAATAGGGCACGACATTCGAAGCATCTAATTTGATTTAGGCCGTCAAAACCTCTCGCCTTCAGTTGATCTCAACCGTTGTTTTTGGAAAATTTCTGACATGTGTCGATCATCTTGTCTTATTCGTTCGCGTAATAAAAGAAATTGGAGTTGAAGCCAATGGCCTTGAGCTCCGGTCTCTGGTTAACGCGAGGAAATCTCATCATCTTATTATTTCTTCCAGAAACAAAAATGGCGGGAGGAGCATACTGAGAGTTTACTTCAGCGATGGAGCAGGCCAATGAAGAAGGTCGTAAGAGGAAGAGGGATGAGGAGGAAGAGGTGGAAGTGAAGGAATCGGAGGAATCGGGGAACCTCATTCTGAAGATGGGGGAGGCTGGATGCTCCTCAAGTCAAGCTGCTCGGTCTTTGAAGGCGGCTCCTTATGATCCTCGAGTTGGGGCCGCATCGTCCTCTAGCACGCCACACGACGGGTGGCCATACGTGGACATTGTTCCTCCGGTCCCTTCCGTCGGCCCTATATCTCCAGAGTTCGGCCACCTCCTGCAGTCGAACCGCATTGGGTCTGGCCATTATGGGGAGATTCAGGGGGAGACCTATCGGCCACCGTACATCGTGGGGACGGGCGAGTCGGCCCTCCTGGACTTTGGGACGTGGGCTCGTCTGACGGAGAATATCACTCTGCCAAGGGATGTCGATTTCCTGAATGGGGTCGACCTTGAGAGGATGGCCAACTGCTTCATTCGTAGTGGCCTTCAGGTTCGTTGCCAATGTACCTTCCGAATTTTGCTTCCCCTTCTGGTTTTGCTGATTATCGCCATCTGCAGGTGACCATTTTCGGGGCAGGTCTGCACCGCAGGGCCCGCGAACTGATCGAGGGGCAGCGTCGGGTGGCAGATGCCGAGAACGAGGCTTCTGAGCTCAAAGCTCAGGTGACAAAGCTGGAGGAAGAATTGGGGAAGATCATGGCCGCCAAGGGCAAGTTGGATTGGGCGGCCTCGGAGGCAAACTCCAGCCTCGCCACCGTGTCAAACGCCAAGAAGCAGTCAGAAGCTCAGTGGGGTAGAGAGCGATCTCAACTCCAAGCTGATCTTGAGGCATCGAGGAAGGTGGTTGCTGACCTTCAGGCCAATCTTCTCAAAGGAGCAAGAGATCAATGTTTTCAAAGCTCGGGCCACTGCCAAGATGGATAGGGTGGCGAGAGCGATAAAGGACCTGTTTACAGCCGACGATGCATCGTCTTCCTAAATTTTGCGAATCGTTACTTTTATACGACTGCTATCGAGCGAGGCATATGTAATTTTCCAGAATTTAATGAAGAGAATTTTTGCAACAGACGCCGAGTGAGAGCGTTTACTTCCTCTCCCCCTGATTCCAGTTCGACACCCGGGAACCTTGCTCGACGGCCGACACAGCCCCGTCACCGAGGACGAGACTGGCGGGAGAATGACCTTCCGTATATGATCGCGATGAGTAATTGTGTGTACTGTGTAATTGTATATAGTTTCACTCCGAGCGCACAACAGATCGTTAAATAACACTGTTGTGCATGATGAGCAAAACTCGGTAATTATAGAAAGCCTTGCTTAGCCAGCACAACGTTCATTTCTGTTGCAAGTTGTGCGCGCTGAGCAATTATGTGGGGTGATTAATTAGTGTCCAGGGGTAAATGAAAGCTGGTATAAATAAAAGTATCACTTCTACTAAATAAAAGTCAATAGACAAGGTCTCAAAAATATACAGAAGAGTCATCTTGTAACTCGAGTATTTATTGTATATATTACACAGATGTTGTTCCCAATAATGATCCACTGACGTGGTGAGCGATGAGCAAAATTGTTGGCCTCGATCAAAATTTCTAAACGCGCACAACGTTCACGCCTTTTGCCATTTGTGCACGTTGTGTAAATGTAATGTATATTACTTTCACTAATTTTTCCCAAGAAATTTCAATGTTGGAATTTGATTTAAGTTAGCATCAATGTATATATCACCAATCACAATTTTGTAATGAGCTGCAATTGTATCAAATTAATTGACATTGTATTAAGGTCAGAATTCCAACATACTACAACATTTATTCATTCCAATGTACATAACACACCATCTCCATCCTTCAATGCATTCTTAGCCTCCGCCCTTCTCTTGTTCGCTTCATCTTCTGCTTTATACTTCTTTACCTCAAGGAACATCCTTTCAATCTCCTCCTGGGTCAACCTGCACTTATCGTTGGTGATTGTGATCTTATTTTTCTGCACATCTGTCATTTCCTCTGCAGTGACATTCAAGATACCATCGGCATCTATCTTAAGGCAAACAATGACACTTCGAACACCCTTGGGAGCAGGAGGGATACCATCGAGTACAAACTCCCCTAGGAAAAAATAGCATAAAAAAGTAAAAATTTTGTATAATTAGACTTAGATAGATTTAAGATAGAACAGTTGTTATCATCAAGCAGTTATGTATGCAATGAATCTGAACAGAACTTATGATGGGTCAAAGAATATCTGCAAGTTGGGATGGACGAGAATAAAACTGTTATAGTTGCAAGAACATCTTTGCCTTCAAGTGATGTTTGCAATGAAGATGAACAGATCAGGCGAAGAGGAGCAAAAGAACATCTTCGCCTCCAGATAAATGTGATGTATTCAATTTCTGCATCACGGCACTTGTCGCTACTATATTGGCCATCTTTGTGTGTTGTAGACGACGCACTCATGAACAACAAAAAAATTACAAGTTTGAAGAAAAAAATTGTATAAGAAGAATCAGAGACAATCAGATAAAGGAACTATCATCACCTTGGGTAGTGGTTGATGAGGTCTTGTGGGTATGGAAGCCATTTACAGACGAGTTGGACTGACCATATACAAGGATGAGACCACAGTAGAGTAACTATTCATGCTCGTGAATACATAGCAGATGGATACCAGCCAGATGTTGTTCCAAATAGTATTTGACTGCAGTGGTGCGCAATGATAAAAATTGCTTGAAGGTATACATTTTTACTCAACGCGCACAACGGCAAAAAAACATCTGGTTTCGATTAGCAAAGAGCAAAATCTATAGATGTGGACTAAATACACCGATACACTTGCGGTGCTTGTCCAATTTTTTCCAAAAAACAGCATACAGCATCACATCAGAAGACAATAACTGTAACAAATCACAGTATTGTAAATATTTTTGCTTAATGCACACAAAGGTAACTACTTTTGCACGTAGGACGGGCTGATTAACTTTGAGCAATGGAATACAGTTTTGCTCATACGACAAGTTCTCATGCCGTGACCTTTTCTCCACAAACATTGCAGTTATGAGCAGCTTCATTAGAGATTCTTCACAATTTTGCACTGGTATGAAATTCAATAATGGCACTCGTAAGAAAATTCTTCTGAGCATAGAGAGAAATGAGGATGCACAGATTCGGAGCAGATTGCTCAGTTTGAGAGACGATACCTTGGTGGCACCTTCAGGCTAATGGCAATGTGAAGCATTCGAGAACATCGGGTGCTTCTTCTGAAGGAGCCAACACCATCTTTGATGCCATCTGAAGGAGCAAACACCATCTTTGATGCCATATAAATGTGATGTATTCAATTTTAGCATTACGTCAATTGCCACAAGTATATTGGCTGGCCATCTTTGTGTGTCGTAGACGAAGCATTCATTATTAAGAACAAAAGTTTAGCATGTAAAGGAAAAAATATTGTATAGGTAGAATCATATAGAACACTATCATCGAGAAGTGTAGTGGTTGACGATGTCTAGTGGGAAGGGAATCACTCTATATAGACGAATTGGATTGGGTAAGATCCGTATGGATGAGGCTGAGACTACAGTAGAGTTACTGTGGGCTACAGAGATTGCCTCTAACAAAATTGATTGCCTCTAACAAAATTGCTCAACGCGCAAAACGGGCAAAAATATGGCAGTTGTGCGAGTTGAGCAAATTATTTATGTTTATACAATATTACTCATAATTCCATTTATAGCGATGTTACAAAATGGGACACCATCAAATCCAACAGCGTGACACATGAGTATCATACACATGGATATATGTTGTCTTATTCTGTCTTATTCTGTAAACAGCAAGATATGTATTGTCTTATCACCTAAATGTCTTTACACCCATCAATCAACTGATTGTGCTTCAATGTTGATTTTTTTATTTGACATGTCAGTCTGAACTATATTTAAATCTCCCCCAATTTTGTGTTTCTTCTTAATTATTGGGATTTTTTATTGAACGTTGTGCGCGCTGAAGATCTTAATAATGGTGATTTTGTATTGAACTTTGTGCACACAGAGTAATTATTCGTTACGACCGTTTTGCTCAACGCGCACAGCTGTGTGTAATTTGATCAGTTGTGCGCGTTGTATTATATTTCCAAAATGTATACCTTTTTACATACCGCGCACTACGGGTCAAATTTTAACAAATCAAAGAAATATAGATATTTTTGCTGTCTTATTCTGTAAACAGTAAAATATGTGTTGTCTTATCACTTAAATGTCTTTACACCCATCAATCAACTGACCGTCTGCGGATTATATTTGCTTCAATGTTGATTTTTTTTATTTGGCATGTCAGTCTGAACATTATTTAATTCTCCCTTGGTTTTGTGTTGTTCTTAATTATGGTGATTTTGTATTGAACTTTGTGCGCGCAGAGTAATTATTCATAACTACCTTTTTGCTCAGCGCGCACAGCTGGGTGTAATTTGATCCGTTGTGCGCGCTGTATTATATTTTCAAAATGTATACCTTTTTACATACCGCGCACTACGGGTCAAATTTTAACAAATCAAAGAAATGTAGATATTTTTGCTGTCTTATTCTGTAAACAGTAAGATATGTGTTGTTTTATCACTTAAATGTCTTTACACCCATCAATCAACTGACCGTCTGCGCATTATATTTGCTTCAATGTTGATTTTTTTATTTGGCATGTCAGTCTGAACATTATTTAATACTCCCCCGATTTTGTGTTTCTTCTTTATTATTGGGATCATTTATTGAACGTTGTGCGTGCTGAGTAATTATTCGTTACGACCGTTTTGCTCAACGCGCACAGCTGGGTGTAATTTGATCAGTTGTGCACGATGTATTATATTTCCAAAATGTATACCTTTTTACATACCGCGCACAACGGGTCAAATTTTAACAAATCAAAGAAATGTAGATATTTTTGCTCAGTGCTCGCAACGTTACCTTATGTTGCCCATAGGATGGGATGATTAACTGTGGGTAATGGATCATGTAATACAGTTTTGATCAGCACGCACAATGGTCATGGCATCTGACTGTTGTGGGCGATGGTCTATTGTGTTTAATTGCATACAGTTTGGCTCTGCGCGCAGAAGGGTCACACCTACGTCCAGTTGTGTGATCTGAGTAATTGTGGATGACCAGATACGGTTTTGCTCAGCGTGCACAGCGGTCAAACAAATCGATGTGACCGTTGTGCATGCTAGTAACTGTGTGCACACGTAAATAGTTTATCACAACATATAGCATGAGCCTGTTGTGCGCCCTGGGTAATTTATAGTTCGGTGAACAGTGTTTGCTCAGTAATATCAATGTCGGACATTGATTCAAGTAAGCATCAATGTATATATCACCTATATCAATTTTGTATTGTCCTGTAATTGTATCAAATTAAATGACATAGTATTAAGGTCTGAATTCTAACATACTACACCATTATGCATTATAATGTACATAATGCATAAATGTAATTTATAGTTCGGTAAACATTTTTGCTCAGTAATATCAATGTCGGACATATATATCACCTATATCATTTTTGTATTGTCCTGCAATTGTATCAAATAAAATGACATTGTATTAGGGTCTGAATTCCAAAATACTACAACATTTATGCATTATAATGTACATTACACAACAAAGTTGAAACTACAGCTAAACATTTTGCAACTTCACATTTTGGAACTGGTATGAAATTCAATCACGGGAATATTCTAATGGTACATTGAATCCCACTACGCAAAACTGTTCAGAGTCATGCTGAACAGCTCAAGCAAGATGGCATTTATGATCAGCTCCAATAGCGCGCACCATCATCACTAGCATCCAGATCGTCCATAACGGTATAAGTAACCACTCCTTTAACGAAGTTGGCTGATCTGGATTCTTCAGCGCATGTCCCTGTATGCGTTGAAGAAGCATCAGTTATGAACACTAAAAAGCAAATTTAAGTAAAAATAGGGTATAAAGACATGCAACTTTACGTTTAGGCACTGATATAAAAATATATCACGGTTACTTCTTCTCAGAAGAACCCGCTGCTGTAGAACATATGAAGGAGCAAATAACATCTTCCAGTACATATACATGCGATGGCTTCAATTTCTTCATCACGTCAATTGCCGGTAGTATATTGGACATCTTTGTGTGTTGAAGACGAAGCAGTGATGAACAACGGGATAAATTTAGCATGGTGAAGAAAAAATATTGTATAAAGTAGAAACAGATAGAATCAGATAGAATACTATCATCAAGAAGTGCAGTGGTTGATAAGGTCTAGTGGGAAGGGAGGCCATTTTATAGACGAATTGGACTGGCCCATTGATGAGGACGATAGACTACAGTAGAGTCACTGTGCGTCTACCTAAAAGAACCCGTGAGGAGTGATATTGTATTGAATATAGAGACGAGTGAATCTACAACCGATTGTTACCAGCCAGATGTTGTTCCCAAGAATGTTTGACCTTTATGGTGCGCGTTGAGCAAACTTGATGGCCTATAACAAAATTGCTCAACGCGCACAACGGGAAAAATTTTGGCAGTTGTGCGAGTTGAGCAAATTATTTATGTTTATACAATATTACTCATAATTCCATATAGTGGGATGTTACAAAATGGGACACCATCAAATCCAACAGCGTGACACATGAGTATCATTCACAAAGATATATGCTATCTTATTCTGTAAACAGTAAGATATGTGTTGTCTTTTCACTTATATGTATACTAGAAATTTCCCGTGCACATTGTGCACGGAGCAAAAATAATTCCCCATGAACACGATAGCGGTTTACACGCGAAACTGGGAAGGAGCAGAAAGTGTGGGTGAGCGTGTCGTCAGCGTCGGGGGGTTAAAAGGGACCAAACACGTAAATACGGATGCCAAAAGGACCTAAATACAAAAGGGAAAGGAGTATGTATCTGCACCCATCAATCAACTGACCGTCTGCGCATTATATTTGCTTCAATGTGGATATATTTATTTCGCATGTCAGTCTGAACATTAATTCTCCCCCGATTTTGTGTTTTTTCTTAATTATTGTGATTTTTTATTGAACGTGGTGCGCGCTGAGAAATTATTAGTTACGACAGTTTTACTAAACGTGCACAGGTGGGTGAAATTTTAGCAGTTGTGCGAGCTGAATTATATTTCTGAAAGGTATACCTTTTTACACACCGCGCAGGACGGGATGATTAATTGTGGGTAATGGATTATGTAATACAGTTTTGCTCAGCGCGCACAACGGTCATGGCATCTGAAGTTTGGTTGCGATGAATTATTGTCGTTTTAATTGCATATAGTTTGGCTCCGCGCGCAAAAAAGGTCACAATTACGTGCAGTTGTGTGATCTGAGTAATTGTGGATAACCAGATACGGTTATGCTCACAGCCCGCACAGCGGTCAAACAAATTATGTGACCGTTGTGCGTGCTGAGTAATTGTGTGCAAACGTAAATGTTTTATCACAACGTATATCATGACGGTCACAACTTATGCCCGTTGTGCGCGGTGGGTAATTCATATATCGGTAAAAAGTTTTTTACTAGGTAATTTCAATTTCGGACATTGATTCAAGTAAGCATCAATGTATATATCACATATATCAATTTCGTAATGTCATGCAATTGTATCAAATTAAATGACATTGTATTAAGGTCTGAATTCTATCATACTACAACATTTATACGTTATAATGTACATAACACAACAAATTTGAAACTACATTTCGTACATTATGACATAAAACACCAAAGAATATCTACCCACAATCACTCTTCTCCGTCAATGATCAAAAATACATTATAAGACAAGAGAAAGGCTGGTGCGCCAACGGCCAGTCCACCTCAAAAACCTGGAGGTGGAGGTGGAGGAGGTGGTGGAGGTGGTGGTGGGGCAACAGTACGGATGTCTCTAGGAGAGGGCACCAGAGTCTCCATCTTCTCTTGTATGTTCGACATTATGCGCATCATAGTGTCGAAGTCGCTACACAGAAGTGAGATCGCCAGATTGGTGTTGGAGAGATTTGTTTCAATTTCTCCTAATCTATGAGTAAAGTTCACCGGCTGATGGGAGGAGGATGAAGGAGCAGATGCGGGGCTTACATTGCCTATGAGTATATCCTTAAGCTGACGTTGTTCATCTGTAAGTACAGAGACAGACGTAGTAAGCGCCGCGAGTTTGCTACGGAGGTTGTGCAGAACAGAGTCCTGACGGCGAGACATCCCAACCATAGAGCGGAGGCTGTTACTGATGTCCTCGAGTGGAGATTTTTCAGCCGGAGATGGAACTGATGAACCTGCATGTAAAGGAGGAAACCCAGGAGGAGGCAACAGCACATTGTGTTCACCTTGCGTTGGACCAAGCGAAAGCACATCCCGATGCATAGCATCACGAAGAATGGGTCTGTTGGCCGGGAACGATGAGGGAAGGGGATCATCGTGTTCAGGTGACGTTGAATCATCATCACTTATTATTCTCCAAGAGTCAGAAGAACCCGACTCACGAGATCGTTTTGGCGGCATGAAGAAACCCTAGTACGAAATGCGAGAGTGTTGAGATGAAGAAGAAAACGGAACGACAGACCAAAGGGCAGAGGAATGAAATTTTCCGCAAAACCCCAGGTCTACTGATTCCACATATATATAACGATTGGTTATTTTAATCTCAGCCGCTGGATTACATAGGGAAGTGGAACTGACTAAAACGATCTCATCAGACGGCTGGAGTAAAGCATCCGTTCGGATGGCCAAAAAATCGTAATGAAGGGCTTACACGGAAACCGAGGTTCTACTTGACTCATTCTCTAGTCTCCACACGTGAACATTGTTGAGAAGAAAGCAGAAAGCATTTAAAATGTCTTATAGTTCGTACCTCCGAAATGAGATTCACTACTAAAAAAATGGGTTTTGCCAACGTTTTTATGCCAACGTTTTAAATAAACGTTGGCAAATGTCTATTGGTATTTCCACATTTACCGGCGTTTATAAGAACGCCGGCAAATGCTAGACTTTTACCAGCGTTTATAAAAACGTTGGTAAATACTGGGGTTTTCCCGGCGCTTTCTGAAAAACGTCGACATATGCTGGACT
The DNA here is from genome assembly GCA_030789695.1 of Scilla litardierei. Classification (NCBI taxonomy): domain Eukaryota; kingdom Viridiplantae; phylum Streptophyta; class Magnoliopsida; order Asparagales; family Asparagaceae; genus Scilla; species Scilla litardierei. Next base: position 383,239,215 of record CM061142.1, read on the forward strand.
TTTTCCGACGTTTGTTAAAACGTTTGGGAATGCTGGACTTTTGCCAGCGCTTTTCGAAAAACGCCGGCAAATACTGGACTTTTTCCGACGCTTTTTTAAAACGTTGGGAAATACTGGACTTTTGCCAGCGCTTTCCGAAAAACGCCGGCAAATGCTAGACATTTTCCGATGCTTTTTTAAAACGTTGGGAATTTCTGGACTTGGATGTAAACAAATTCAGATTATCTGCATCTAATCTGTAACTGAATCTGTTCTTATACAGATACATATGGTAGAGATTGGGCTCGGGACAAATGGATGCCCAATAGGGCTGGCCCAAAAACTCAACATTAAACACGGCCCAATTGACCATTGGGTATATCCAAATGATTTACCAAGCCGGTGACGGTCATATACCCAAAGCCCGATCAGTGAGTTCAAGTACGCCCGAAGCCCGATCCTTACCCCACGATCTCAGCCCAAAAATTATCCCAAAATTGAAACGGCGCTCAGAAAACGCCCTCAACCCTAATCCTTCCCCCAAGCCCTCAGCCCTCAATTGCTCAGCGAAACACCGACGTCGTCGAGACCGCGAGACGAAGACGAATAAACGATGATGCCGACACGGTTCCTGTCTCGGTGATACATGCTTCTACACATGTATGATCATCATTATGAGATCGATTGTTGTAGATTTTTTCATCAATTTTACTTCTAATGTCTGCATCCCAAATTGCTGATACTTTCGTCCTCGTTTGTTCTCACTGCTTTATCCGTAGCCGAATCATCGTTATTAACAAACCTGTGATTAGGGCTATCAGGCTGGTAGAGGTGGAAAACAGGTTCAGGGCACCCGACGCAGCAGCTGTCCTCCAGCGGCGCACCGGTCCCCGGCGATAGGGCCTTTGTCACTGACGAGAATCATTTGGTAGGTCCTTCGAATCTACACGTCCAAATGTCAGTTCCTCCCCCCCAGAACAAATTTTTAGTTCTCATGATTTTTCATTATACATTTTTTCGATAATTTCAGGTGGTTTTATTTTCCAATACAACGCGCTCCACATAAATCATATTTTTGTGCAATGTTAGGAAAAAAAATCTCATATTTTCTTAGTCGTTTCTGATTTTGGGTATTTTTCTACCTTTTGAATTTGTGGTTAGAGAGCTACAACAGGCGTCCACTAGATTCTGCATATAATGTGAAATAAAGGGATCAATATGGTTCAGAATTCTGCTTTTACATTATCTATTTTTTAATATATGTGGCAGCTTATTTCAAAATGAATCACAGTTAGAAAGAAGGACGAGAGAGATGCCTCACAGAACGCGGTTGATGACGGGGCTCCTCGTGTTCATGGGAGTGAACCTCGTCTTATTTTCTACCATCACTCCAGTCTATGATTTCGTCTGCTTTCATCCCTACTGGGAGAGAAGAGTATGTCATCTTTCTCCGTTTTTTGCATCATATATGTAATTTATTGTTTTTCTTACCAATGATTCGATACCATTCCCCAATTGAACAATGAGTTAGTCTGGTCCAAAACAAAACCACTAACGGCCATGCATACATGTGGTCATGAATTAGAATGGGAGATGGTCTCAATCTCAACTCGGGTGATAAAACCAATACTCATTTCACGAGGTTCCATGTATGATCTTGACTGCACTGTTGGCAGTATGGCTACGTTGGAGATTAGATGCAGATAATGCTGCTTATTAGCTTGTTTGTAAGGGTACTGTTGTACTCCTTTTGATCTCATTCCATGCCATTCCCACCCTACAATTGGTCCTTCCTTTTGGAGTATATTCGGGCATCCGAAGCACATCATGTAAACGTCAATGAATCAGGAGTTCAGTTAATTAAGTGAAGTCTTTTAAACCAAAAGTTCTTTGATTTATTTTCATATCCATGTGTATATCACAGATATATTATTTTCATATCCATGTGTATACTAGTTCTCATAATACCTTGTAATTTCTTACTTGAAGCAAGTTCCTTCTTGGACAAAAATGATGTTGGTTATGGAGATCAATGCTACTTCTGTTAATAGCAGAAGCCGACGAAGATGATTCTGCTCTGGATTTGGCATGGAAGATGCTAGATGTTGCCAGGGCAATTGTTGAAAAAAGCCAGGAAGATACAATCGAGAGAGTAAATATTTTTTCTGCTCTGGGAGAGTTGTCAATGGAAAGAGGTTTGCCTCTGAACATGTATGTCAACTTACCATGGAAAATACATCCATAATAAAGTATCTTTATGTTTGACTTGCAGAGGACTTTGAGACATCTTTAAATGATTATTTGAAAGCTATATCCATTCTGGAGTGGTGGGGGGAACCTGACAGTCGCCAGATGGTTGAATTGTATCCTTATCAAATAAATTTAGTGTCCTTAAAACACCAAATGATGTGGCAGGGAGGATACTATTAGAATATTTAAATATAGAAGTGATTATATCAAATAATTCTTCTCTTGGTCTTTCTTAATGTGTTCTATCAGAAATTTCAGGGTATGCTTTGTGTTGGAAGTATGGTCAAATGTCGAAGAGGCTATTCCTCATTGTCAGAAGGCTATCTCGCTATGCAAGTCTCACCTAAAGCGGCTCAGCGAAGATGTGCAGCCAACACCTTTGACATATAACAATGTGTATATTGTGAATGACCCAGGTACAATGGGTAATCAGGCTACAGGCGAGGGTAATATTGATTCATCTATTGAGGAAGATGAGAAAAAGGTGCTCGGTGGTATCCTGAGCAAGCTGGAGAGGAAGGTAACAACAGAGAACTGTTTCTCATATTCATGCCTCCCAATATGCCATGTTTTAAATTTTGTCTTTCCCCCATTTCTATGCTGAAAGTTGAACTTGATTGCAAATATAGCTATTCAGTTTAGTTGTAAATCATTTGTATTGTCCTAATATTTTATCACACACGTAATTTGTTTTTCATGGAGAATTAATGAAATTTTTGCCTGAAGATCATTTTTGATGTATTTATGAGCATAATAACACATTTTAACTCTATTTTGTCTCCAGCAATAGGTAATGCAATCTAAGAAAATAGAATTTTTTTGTTTCATATTTTTTGCTTGTTTGAGGAAAGGGAAGGTTGATCACATGTAATGTGTCATTTGTGCCCTTGTTGCGGATTTGTATCTCTAATCTTGAAGTGTTGGAAAACAAGGGTTTGCAATGGCACATGTAGTTCATGCTAAGGAATAATTTTTGTTGTTAAGGAGTAGTTTGTTTCTTTTGCAGAATTTTTTTGATAAAGCAAGGAATATCAAATTTGGCAATTGAGGTCAGTTGATGGCATGTGATTGATTAAATGGCATGCAATGAGCATTATGTCCTCCCAAAAGTGTTTAGAAACATTTGTTTGAATAAATAAAGTTTCATGCAATGACATGTAAATAGCAGACTTTATGTTTTACTATGCCATTCTGTTGTAGCATGTACGAACAAAGATGTCTAATGAATTGATCCAAAAGAAACTAAGAAATTCACAATAAAGGAACTATAGAACTTTTGTTGCCTAATTAGTTCACAAAGCACAAACAGAAACACCAAACTATATGTTTATTCTAGTGTAAAAGGGTTGAAAAATAAAAAGTGCCGATGAGTGATTTTTTATTAGAAATAACTAGGTTATATCCAAAATAATAATAAAATATCTAAAATCAAGATTTTTTTTCGATCAGTAGGAAAGCTGTTAAAGCGTGCGCGGGGAGCCCCCATCCGCCTGGGTTCGAACCCGGGATGCCTCGCAAGGAGGCGTAGGACCGTGCCGCTGGAGCCCGCTGGAGCACTGCTCCGTTGGCCTAAAATCAAGATTGGAACTTAATAAACATAGCCCCAAACTCGAAAGGATTATTGACCTTTTTATTGGTGCATAACAGATAAAGCGTAGGATGATGTTCATCCAACGAACATGACTCATAATTGAAAGGTGACACTTGCCCTAACACAGTTGTGAACTTTAACAATTCACGTGTCACTAACAATGCCACCATTCCTTCATTTGGCATGGAGTTCGCCTAAATATATGACATTATAGTTCCTCTCACCTTTGGGCCTGTTGTTGAAAAGAAGTCATTCAATATCTGATCTCTGGCTGCCTGGTTCATAATTAGTTCATCCTTTCTACGTGTTTGGATATATCTGTTTGTTTTTTGTAAGATGTAAGCTTTAGGACTGGAAAGCCCCTTCTTTTGAAGGTAACGGAATCTTTTGCTCTTTATTCATGTCACACATCTTGGTTGAAGGTACACTTGTATCATTTTTTTCCCTTACTTGCAGAAGGCTAGCCTCAATTAAGCATTCCCTTGTAATTTTCTATTGGATGAGCAAAGTTCTAATTCAACCATTAGAAATGACATGATCATCCTTGCTAGCTGGGACATCAAAGGCCACATCACCGTTCACCTCAGCATCTACATAAACATTCTTTTGTGTTTATCATCCGAAAGCATTATTTTTGTCTATAGCCCAAAGGCAACCCTTTACGATTGTCACCCCAAAGCAACCATTTACGTTTGCCATCCGAATGTAAGCCTTTGCATTCATTGCCTCAAGGAAAACTTGCACTATATCATTATTGCCTTGTAATTCATGCGATGAAGGAAATCAAAAGAAATTTTATTTCTTCATTCATTTATTAGATCTTTGCATTTCCCTGCTGATAGCAATATTTAGGTGTGCTCAATGGATGAACTTTAACTGTATAATTTCTCTTCATTAGTGACTTTGTTTTGAGCTAACAGTCAGTTTTATTCGCGTGCAGATTCTGAAGATGCTTAAAATGCCAATCTTCCCCCAGCTGTAGCCATGTAACAACTATTCTATATTAGATGAAGTTTTTATAAGTAAAGACTTTGAGCCAAATACTTGGAGCGAAGACAGATATTGCGATCTTTGCTTTCTTTTCGAAAACTTTGGCATTGCATTGTAACTGTAGGATTGTTTAGCAAATGTGGTCTATTCTCCATTATTGTCCCGTAATTGTTGATGTTTTTAGAAGCATTTAAACTTTTTAACTGTACTGCCAAGTAATTGTACAAAACAATATTTAGCTTATCGAGTATTTTTCTGAGTTCGTACCTCCGAAATGAGATTGTACGAGGTGGCGGTTGTACTTTCCATCATTACGTGGCATACCGATTGGGTCTTGCAACCGATCTATAAATATCTATTGTTTAGTGGCCACTGCACGTTCTTTCCAGCCTTACGTGGCTTGGCACCCGATCTATTAATCGGGGTCCACCTTTACGGCAGTAATTCTCTCTATTGACAGGGATTCATGTTTATCAGGCGGGAACTGATATAATGGAGCCGGTGCAAGACACACGCGGTGTGTAAACCACATGGAAAGTAAATGCCCATGAGGTGCCCGTTCTTTCCAGCCTTACGTGGCTTGGCACCCGATCTATTAATCGGGGTCCACCTTTACGGCAGTAATCCTCTCTATTGACAGGGATTCATGTTTATCAGGCGGAAACTGATATAATGGAGCCGGTGCAAGACACACGCGGTGTGTAAACCACATGGAAAGTAAATGCCCATGAGGTGCCCGTTCTTTCCAGCCTTACATGGCTTGGCACCCGATCTATTAATCGGGATCCACCTTTACGGCAGTAATTCTCTCTATTGACAGGGATTCATGTTTATCAGGCGGAAACTGATATAATGGAGCCGGTGCAAGACACACGCGGTGTGTAAACCACATGGAAAGTAAATGCCCATGAGGTGCCCGTTCTATCCAGCCTTACGTGGCTTGGCACCCGATCTTTTACCTCGGGCTCCACCTTTACGGCAGTAATCCTCTCTATTGACAGAGATTCATGTTTATCAGGCGGGAACTGATATAATGGAGCCGGTGCAAGGCACACGTGGTGTGTAAACCACATGGAAAGTAAATGCCCATGAGGTGCCCGTTCTTTCCAGCCTTACGTGGCTTGGCACCCGATCTTTTACATCGGGGTCCACCTTTACGGCAGTAATCCTCTCTATTGACAGGGATTCATGTTTATCAGGCGGGAACTGATATAATGGAGCCGGTGCAAGGCACACGTGGTGTGTAAACCACATGGAAAGTAAATGCCCATGAGGTGCCCGTTCTGTCCAGCCTTACGTGGCTTGGCACCCGATCTTTTACATCGGGGTCCACCTTTACGGCAGTAATCCTCTCTATTGACAGGGATTCATGTTTATCAGGCGGGAACTGATATAATGGAGCCAGTGCAAGGCACACGCGGTGTGTAAACCACATGGAAAGTAAATGCCCATGAGGTGCCCGTTCTGTCCAGCCTTACGTGGCTTGGCACCCGATCTTTTACCTCGGGCTCCACCTTTACGGCAGTAATCCTCTCTATTGACAGGGATTCATGTTTATCAGGCAGGAACTGATATAATGGAGCCAGTGCAAGACACACGCGGTGTGTAAACCACATGGAAAGTAAATTCCCATGAGGTGCCCGTTCTGTCCAGCCTTACGTGGCTTGGCACCCGATCTTTTACCTCGGGCTCCACCTTTACGGCAGTAATCCTCTCTATTGACAGGGATTCATGTTTATCAGGCGGGAACTGATATAATGGAGCCGGTGCAAGGCACAAGCGGTGTGTAAACCACATGGAAAGTAAATGCCCATGAGGTGCATGTTCTGTCCAGCCTTACGTGGCTTGGCACCCGATCTTTTACATCGGGGTCCACCTTTACGGCAGTAATCCTCTCTATTGACAGGGATTCATGTTTATCAGGCGGGAACTGATATAATGGAGCCGGTGCAAGGCACACGCGGTGTGTAAACCACATGGAAAGTAAATGCCTATGAGGTGCCCGTTCTGTCCAGCCTTACGTGGCTTGGCACCCGATCTTTTACCTCGGGCTCCACCTTTACGGCAGTAATCCTCTCTATTGACAGAGATTCATGTTTATCAGGCGGGAACTGATATAATGGAGCCGGTGCAAGACACAAGCGGTGTGTAAACCACATGGAAAGTAAATGCCCATGAGGTGCCCGTTCTGTCCAGCCTTACGTGGCTTGGCACCCGATCTTTTACCTCGGGGTCCACCTTTACGGCAGTAATCCTCTCTATTGACAGGGATTCATGTTTATCAGGCGGGAACTGATATAATGGAGCCGGTGCAAGACACATGCGGTGTGTAAACCACATGGAAAGTAAATGCCCATGAGGTGCCCGTTCTGTCCAGCCTTACGTGGCTTGGCACCAGATCTTTTACCTCGGGCTCCACCTTTACGGCAGTAATCCTCTCTATTGACAGGGATTCATGTTTATCAGGCGGGAACTGATATAATGGAGCCGGTGCAAGGCACAAGCGGTGTGTAAACCACATGGAAAGTAAATGCCCATGAGGTGCCCGTTCTTTCCAGCCTTACGTGGCTTGGCACCCGATCAATTAATCGGGGTCCACCTTTACGACAGTAATTCTCTCTATTGACAGGGATTCATGTTTATCAGGCGGGAACTGATATAATGGAGCCGGTGCAAGACACACGCGGTGTGTAAACCACATGGAAAGTAAATGCCCATGAGGTGCCCATTCTTTCCAGCCTTATATGGCTTGGCACCCGATCTTTTAATCGGGGTCCACCTTTACGGCAGTAATCCTCTCTATTGACAGGGATTCATGTTTATCAGGTGGGAACTGATATAATGGAGCAAGTGTAAGGCACACGCGGTGTATAAACCACATGGAAAGTAAATGCCCATGATGTGCACGTTCTTTCCAGCCTTACGTGGCTTGGCACCCGATCTTTTAATAGGGGTCCACCTTTACGGCAGTAATCCTCTCTATTGACAGGGATTCATGTTTATCAGGCGGGAACTGATATAATGGAGCCGGTGCAAGGCACACGCGGTGTGTAAACCACATGGAAAGTAAATGCCCATGAGGTGCCCGTTCTGTCCAGCCTTACGTGGCTTGGCACCCGATCTTTTACCTCGGGCTCCACCTTTACGGCAGTAATCCTCTCTATTGACATGGATTCATGTTTATCAGGCGGGAACTGATATAATGGAGCCAGTGCAAGGCACAAGCGGTGTGTAAACCACATGGAAAGTAAATGCCCATGAGGTTCGTTCTGTCCAGCCTTACGTGGCTTGGCACCCGATCTTTTACCTCGGGCTCCACCTTTACGGCAGTAATCCTCTCTATTGACAGGGATTCATGTTTATCAGGCGGGAACTGATATAATGGAGCCGGTGCAAGACACACGCGGTGTGTAAACCACATGGAAAGTAAATGCCCATGAGGTGCCCGTTCTGTCCAGCCTTACGTGGCTTGGCACCCGATCTTTTACCTCGGGCTCCACCTTTACGGCAGTAATCCTCTCTATTGACAGGGATTCATGTTTATCAGGCGGGAACTGATATAATGGATCCAGTGCAAGGCACAAGCGGTGTGTAAACCACATGAAAAGTAAATGCCCATGAGGTGCCCGTTCTTTCCAGCCTTACGTGGCTTGGCACCCGATCTTTTACCTCGGGCTCCACCTTTACGGCAGTAATCCTCTCTATTGACAGGGATTCATGTTTATCAGTGATGGTATATGGATGAATGAAGTAATTTGTTCGGTTTGATGCACATGGTGATGTGCATGCTTTCTGTACCCATGTGATCTTATATAATATATATATGAACTTGCAGTTTCTTTGTTCGGTTTCACACATTGTATACTTATTGATCATATATGTGTGAATTTTCTGATATGGTCTCCATGTATGCTATATTCTATATGTGTTGTGATTTGAGACGTTAGTTTTCCTTCGTGTATCTCAATGTTGATATTGGACTTTCATTCCTCTTATCACCTAAGTTTATAATGTGGTTTTATGATTTTTTTTTATTTATATATCTTTAGACTCTTATTTTGCACGATTGTTGTTATTTTACTCCCGCCTTTTGGATAATGCCATAGGGGGATCGAAATAAACAAACAGATTCATAATGAATGTGCTAAGTATAGTCTAATAAACAGACATACAAAAACTGGATGTAGGTTGCTACACTTTTTTTTATACATCGGAGGTTGCTACATTGACTCTCCAAATTTGGATGGCACTGTAGCAAACCGACAAAATGTTACCAGTTTTGCAGGGCTGTTGATGGAGGGAAAACGCCATATTTGGCGTGTTGTTGCAGTGTGGTTGGAGATGATATAACCGGCCATTCGGTTTAGACTTGTATGGAGTCGTCGAATATAGCGTAATTAGACGTTAACTAAATATGGGAAAAATACCTAATTAACTGTCACATCATCTACCATATTTAGTTAAAATATCCCCTACCAACTAGATTCAATGGGTTTGGATAGTGGGGTCGAGAATATCTTGTGGGGCCCGCTAAACTATATGTGTACCTTCGCGTTGGAATGTTGTTAACTGGGCAATTTGCAGTAGGTTTCGCGTCTTTCGACTGTGCGTTGAAAAATTCTATCGTTATTCCTCTGTGGGGTCCACTTTCACTTGTTGCCATTAATAAGACGAAAATCTATTATACAATTCATGAAGTTTGTCCTACGTGGCAGTTTTGTCCCACGTGGCAGTTTTGTCCCAGTCATATTTTTGGTTGCTGACTGGGACGCCACGTGGGGTTGGGTGGGGTTCTGGACTTGGGTTTGGGATGGGTTTTTGGTGATTTTTTTGCGTTTTAGTCCATGCTTTTTTCTCTTTTTTCCCCCAACCCTCCTCTCTCACACACACCCACGCTTTTTGCACTTTGGCAACCGCTTCTCTCCGCATTTGCGCCCGGGCGACGACTGCCTCCGTGCCCTCCGGGCACGGGTTATGACTAGTCTACTATACAATTCAGGACCTATTTCAAATCTTTGTCCTACGTGTCAATTCTGTCCTATGTGTCGCAAGTTTGTCCTACGTGTCTTCAAAAAGAATGACTAGGACAATCTAATTCACTGTGTTTACACAATTTTTATATACTGCGTTTTGAAAAGAAACTGTTATAAAAACTGCTTCAACAATTCCCAGTAACTCATTTTCACATTCTCTAATCCTCTGCTTCTACAGCCTACAACTGATGTCTTCCTCATTTTCAACAATTCCTCTCTCTTCTTCCGCCCACAAACTTTCATCGCTCTTCACGACGTCCTCCTCTCTCTCTCTCTCTCTCTCTCTCTCTCTCTCTCTCTCTCTCTCTCTCTCTCTCTCTCCCTCTCCCCCCCCTCCCCCCCCCCCCAAACGACTTCATCAGGTAGTGCTCAGGTAGTCAATGACATCTAACTTCGTGATTTATTGTCCTGGGAGTGTCTTCTGATCAAACATATGATCTTGCAGCAATTTTATTGTCATTACCCGTGTCGTTCATCACATCAATTTTATTGTCCTAATCAAACATCTGATCTTGCATGCCCGAGGACATCCTAATCAAAACACAGGTACTTTCTGATCAATTTTGGGTCCTCAGGTAGTGCTCAATTCATGAGTTCCTCAGGTACTTTCTAATCCCTAGGGTTTCCATTTTGTTTGTAATTTCCTTAATTTTGTTTAACTATTTAGTCTCCTCAATACACAATTTTGTTTAATTTCATCCGCTCAATTCGTTAATTTCCTTATAATTTCCAGTAGTCTCCGGTAGTTTCCACATTTTTTTTACATTCGGTAGTTCAACAGTTGGGGTTGGGGTGTGCTTTTGGTGATCTTTTTGCGTTTTAGTCCATACTTTTCCTCCTTTTGCCCCCCGGCCCTCCTCTCACACACATCCATGCTTTTTTTCATTTTGGCTACCGCTTCTCTCTGCATTTGCTTCCAGGTGACGACTGCCTCCGTGTCCTTCGGACACGGGCAATGACTAGTAAATAAATAAATAAAATGGCAATTGAGTTATTGATTTGATGAGATGGATGAGGTGAGATGTTGGTGGGACCACAAACCAGAATTCGACGGGTCATCGACTCATCCATCTGACGAATTTGTTGATAATTTGTTTGCGAAATTTTTTTCTCGTAAGCGCCATATCAGCGAATATTTGTATCCATTGTGACACGTAAAACATTTATTCGTATAATATATCACCTCACACAACTGTATACAGTAATGCCATTTGTGCGCGATGAGTAAAATTCGTATAATAAATCAAAATTGGTCACTGCCCACAACGATCCAAATTTACGCACATAATGCACGTAACTAAATTATGTTTGCTCACCGCGCACACCGGTTCAAATTTTGCTCTGTTGTGCGTGCTGAGTAATTAAGTCTCCGTTTATTTATAATTGTAATAACAAATGGAAGAGCGAGATAGATGGCCACCCAAAATGCCGGACCCAATAAAAAATTTGAGTTGCCGCCAAATTTGGAGTATTATTGTAGCAGACCGCAAAAAAACCCCTCGAAGGCCCCAGAAAACCCCGCCATGCGTCCGGTCAAGTGGTGGGATATATATCCCACCAAATTTGGAGATATATCACCATTCGTGTTGATTTGTGCCTTCACTGCAGATATGGCTGAGAAATCGTGTCAGTGGGATGAAGAAACTTTGCAAGGTCAGTCTTCAGATGGAAGAAGAGACTGTAACGTAATGTTAACCGTTCTGTTCATGAAATGGGGGATGTGCGGCCGCAGTTGCCCAAGACTCCTCTAAGGGATACGTGGCCATGGGGAGGTCTCGTTCCGGCAGGCTATGTCCCTTGGCGTACGAGGGGGCATTGCTGCTGAATCTGCCCACTGACGTTCCATCGGAAGGTACTAGGGGAACCGTCACCGACCCTTCTTCCCCGTCTGGGACGGCGAGTCTGCATTGGTGGATAGGGGGTGGCCAGTCGGCTGGTGGAGAACTCCATCCTTCCCACTAACCAAAGTGTCCTGGGTCAAATTGACATTGAAAGGCTCGCTAACTCAGTCGTTTATGGCAGTTACCAGGTTAACTACTAATGTCGTCTCTTTGTGCTGTTGCCTTACTCTTACAGTCTTACTTATCCATGATTCCCTGCATACATCATTGGTCGGGGCGAAATTGCGTCGCCGAGTGGTACAATTGTTGATTGCCGAGCGGAAGAAGGTGGTTTCATTCGAAAATCAACTTAAGGATTGAAGGAGCAGCTGATGAAATAGAGGGACCGCAGATCTCAGGCGGAGTGGGAGTTTGCAAAAGCTAAAGATCGGGCGGCCTCAATGTCAGCGGTTCGGAAAAGCTCCGAAGAGTGATGGTACGTAGAGAAGAGCAGTCTCCTGGCTCGTATAACCGAGTTGGAGAGAAATTCGCTTCCTCCAAACTCGATTGAAGACGTGAGGCATGAGGCTGAGGCAAGGAAGCGTCAGCGATCTGGTCAGGAGTCCGGTGGAGGATCGGCCCAAACGTAGGATGGTTTGGCTACCAACGTGCCCTCCAGCAAGGCGTCTGTGTGAATCATGGCATCTTAGTACACCAAATGTTTTTTATATTTTGAGAGGTGAACATGTGATGGTGTATGCGTTCGTAATGAACCCCGAACATTCAATTGGTAATGAACACCGTCTGGTGCAGTCTTTTACCGCTTGATAGTATAAATATCTGTTTGCCAACCATTAGCGATCTTCGTACACCGATTGCTTAATTTCTTGTGTCTATTAAAACCAGTAGCATACATCCATCACAGAAATTGTAACGACCGGTTTTTGTAATGACTATTTTATATTAATAATATTGGATGTCCCCTCTCTTTGAGTGCTTTTCCATTAGAAGTTCATACGATTAACTTCTTAGCGTCTTAATCTTAGTGCTAGGGTGATCCTAGAGGCCATAGGAATCTTCCCAAAGCTTCGCGCTTCGATACGGCACTTTTCGTGCATCTTAGTCGGTTCATGAAGGAGAGCCAACCGACTAGATTGCAATCTAGTCGGTCGGCAACACTTCTCAGACCGACTAGTTCTTGTCAGTAAATTTCGACTGAGTTACTGTTTATGTTTAGTCGGTCTAAGCACGTTCTTCGACCGACTAGTTGCCAAACTAGTCGGTCAGGTCTTGTACTCAGACCGACTAACTGCCAGTGCTCATTATCTATCTTATTCGACCTTTAGTCGGTTCATGAACGTTCACCGACCGACTAGATCCCAAACTAGTCGGTCGACGGGTCTTCACAGACCGACTAATCATGCCTTCTCTGTACAGACACTGTTCACTGTTTGATGTTAGTCGGTGTCAGTTGGACGACCGATCGACTAGATCCTAAACTAGTCGGTCGACCACCCTTCTCTGACCGACTAAATTGCCCAGTAAACCTAGGTTAAGTTGTAGCCGCTGCACTTTTCTTTATTTAAACCCTCGACCATTCCTATTCTTTCTTCACTTTTCTTAGCTCATCTTCTTTCCCAATCATCCCCCAATCATCCTCTTACCTTCTTTCATCCTCTCGAGCTTCCCCTCACCCTCTTTTGCGCCGGCACCACCCCCGTTGGCCGCCGGCCGATCGCCAAAAACCCCAAAATCCTCTTTTGCTCCAGATTTGCCCTATATTTCCCCATTCTCCAGATCCATTTTAGATCAGCCGCTGAAGATCCTTTCAGTCACAACATCTCCCTCAGATCGCTTTTCCGTTGTCGTGCTAAGCTCGGTTTGGCTACGGCAATCTGGAAACCGGCGAGATCTTCTCCTACCGCAGATCCGTGTTGGTGTCTCGATCTTCACTTCGAAAACGGTTAGTGATCTATCTTTAATTCTCTGTAACCCACACTGTAAATTAGAAAACCCTAATTAAAAATGGATTATTAGACGACGTATGATTCCAATACAAACCGGATTAGAACTCTCAATCTAATTTTCTATTTTGCCATAACAGCGAATCCAATTTCCGTAGGATACCGATCTCGTGACTCTCGTCGAACAACAACTTCGGTACCAGGCAAGTGAAACTTGCCAACCTTGCCTTAGGCCATGTTTTTAGGCCAATACTTTGTTTTAGCGTGAAAGAGACTAGACTGTGAAATGATAGCGGTCTAGGCGCAAATTCAATTCTAGCTTGACAACGAAGCTAGAATTTCCCTTGTCATGCCATGTCATACAACTGCATGTCATGTTTAATTTTCTTTAACGGTACGCAATTTCATTTCAAATAATTGTCATGTGCATCCATTTTTACATATCATGTTGCATGTTGCATCGTAGCACACGCTACAAATCCTTGTACAAATCAGTGTTTCCGTGTTACCGGCTAGGCACCCGTTATGCGGGCATAACCCTACGCCATACGTGTTAAAAACACTTCCGGGCTCGTGATCCAGAAGTGAGCATTACGTGTTCGGGGGTAATGCCCTGGCTCGACACACGTGGAGGGGTAGGGATAAACGGTCACTTGAGCGTAAGAGTTGGCCTGTACAACCACTCTAGCCAAAGGGCGGAATCTCTGTGCATGACGTGCTTACAATTCTTGTACTTGTCATGTAATTGTTCACTTGCCATGCCATGTTTACTTGCCCTACTATAATCATGCCATAACATAAACTGCTGTTGTTTTCATTGCATAAAATGCTATGTCATACTATACTCTAGAACTGCTAGGTTGTTACCACTTTTCTTTAGTTTCCTTGCACAAGTCTTGTAGACTTGCTGACATATGCCCCTTCTCTTTGGGTGACGCATGTTAGTTGCTGAGCCAGAGATTGCTGTGGAGGGTGACGAGTTTGTGGAGTTCGTGCCCGATCCCGTTGCTGACGTAGAGTTCGAGGACACCGGTGACCAGTCCTAGTGTTTCCTTTGTCCTTCTTTGTTAGTTGTGTTGTTGTCGGTGAGTAGCACCGCTGTTGTTAGTTTCTTTGTTGGCCATGCTAGGCCTTTTTCTTTTGGACTCTTTTGTTTGCCTGGTGGAATTTCTGGTTGTTGAATTTATATCTGGACTCTGAGTTGAATAATTTTAATTATTTGCCTCTTTTTCTATTATTGTTATTGTTGTTTCCGAGTCACATTACAGGGACCTGCTACTTTTTGTAAATTGACGCTTATCGGACTTGCGGCTTTGTAGTTTCAAGTCTGAGCGGACCTTCTCACGCTTCGCCTCCATATTTTTGGGAAGCGGGGCGTGACAGAAATGGACATGGATGGTGTGAAATATCGAAGTTGCCCGAGAATATACTTAGTTCACGTGAACTGCGTTGGAAATGAGCTTAGCATCACAGTGTACCAGATATACAATTTTTTCTCATTGCACACACCGGTCACACCTTTTACCTGATGTGTATGGATGAATCTTATTTGTCAGTTTGTTTCATTGGAGTCATTTTCTACAGCATTCACATAGCCTCTACATGCATCGACATTGTTACGTATAGAGTTTTCCTTTAAACGAACTTGGGATATTGGACTTATGCCATAAATTCAAGAAGACCAATCGTCAAGGAGACAAAGGTTCAAGAATACGAAGTGGTGGAAATCACTTCATGCAACATAAATAACACCTTTAATGCAGTATACCATAGGTCTTCAACATCAATAACATGCCAAAGCACACAATTATGAGTCCAACTCTTAGCATTCTCCTTTATGGCCTTTGTGCGCGGTGAGCAAATTTTCAATGTTGTAACATAAATTGCTCTAAGCGCACAACTGGAAAAATTATGTCAGTCGTGTGAATTTAGCAATTCTATATCCCATAACATAAATGTTCAACGCGCACAACAAGCAAAGCCATTATGGCGCGTTGAGTTCCCGTTGTGCAGAAATCCCATAAATTTTGTACACAAATCCCAAAAATTTCAGTATATACTTTCATTATAAACTCGGACACTACATTAGCACAAAATTATACAATCAATCACCTGATGATATAGTAAGTACAGAGGGATATTTGCCTACATCTTTACCGATTAATTTCTCGAATTGTCGCATCCTCTCTTCAAGGCCTTCCTCCCAGCCTTTGGCCGCAGGCAGGCGGTTAGCCTTCCAATGACATATTACCGGTGGGACCGGGCTTCTATCTTTAATTTGAATCTTTACAAAGTAATTATTATTTACAAAACCTATGGTGAAGGGACCACATTTCGTACCTTGGTCTGGTCCTGATCTTAACGGAAAAAATGAATGACATTATTGCATTGACAGCAGATGTATTACACAGTTATAACAACTTGAGATTATATGTCCAACTTCTGGGAATGTCATCCAATATTGCTTGCGGGTGGTCAACCATATAGTTCATTAACTCTTCCTGTTCTTGTGCAATTTCCTCACCCATCACCTTTCTGTACAGATCATAGTGGTCACGCAGCTCTTCAAGCAACTCTCTTCTGACCACCATCCACTGGTCCTCTCCCATGCCTAAATGTGAAGATAAAGCCCTGTAACCACAGTTCCCATCTGCCTTCACATCTGTGACGTTCGATATATATTTGGTGATTGCAACGGGGAATTGATCAATATACGGTATGCCTCCTTGAACGGCTTTAGCGTCCTTAACTGCATAATTTGATGCTGCAAATGAAGCTGTAGCAGAAACGACAGACATACTGCCAGATGGCCCGGATATGACAGTTGGTTTCTTGCTAGCATGTTGAGGAGCAATTGGTGGAGCAGACGTATTTTTGATCCTTTGGGACCGTCTCGGCTGGACACGGTCGACGCTTTCTTGTTTCGACGAGACTTCATTTGGAATTGGAGCAGAGAAACTAACCGCATCGGCTAAGACATGATCAAAATGAGCTGGATCAAAGGGGGTGGTTGTATCTGTATTTGTCAAATTATTATCCCTTTTTCTTCTTCCATTGAATAGGACATTAACTTGCGGCTCTGTAATCAGATTTATCGCCGGGGTAGCTAGCTCCTTCAACTTAATTAATAACTCCTGCTTCATCGGCCCATCAAGTTAAACATAGAGCTTGTGTATGCGCTCTAATTCAGTATGTATAAGCCCATCTTCTTCAGACATCAATTCCGTCTTAGCCTCCATGTCTAGCTGCTTCCAATGAGCATTTACGGCATCTAAGGTAATAGGGCGATTTTCCCTTGTGAATTCGCCAATCTCATTGGCACATGGTACACCATAAATCATTCTTGCTAGACAACCACCTACGCATTGGCCCGTTCCCATACAGTCAGATTTATCAGCTTCCACAGACATTATCTTCAACGCCACAGTGGATGTAAATCCTATTAGCTCCCTGAACAAGAACCCATGCACATTATGTTACAACATGATCTTAGATTTCTTGAATGATGCCTTGATCTCAATATGCTGCCCCTCTAATGATTCATGTATGGTTGGCCAAGAAACAGATAAACTGCAGGCCGATGAACCCAATGCCTTTTAAAGCTTAGAATGTTCAGTTTGGGCTCTTTTTGGTCTGCACTCTGTTAGTACTGACATTTCCAAAGTGCAGATTGCCATCTGTCCATACAGAAATAAACTTCTCCTTATACTTGTCTAGCCAAGATGTCTTCACATAGCTCACGGCCCTTGTGTAATCTTTGCACTCTGTCTCCAATGCCTTCAGTTTAGCAACATACTCCTCCTTACGTGCCCCCACCAATAAATTCCAGCTAAAGATGAAACCTAACCATTTTTCTTGATCTTCAAAAGACGGCTGGCAATTTTAGGCAATATTTTTGTATATGTGCATTCTACATAATTGGTGCACCACAGAGGGAAATACATGGCCAATGGCATTCATAAGTGCTGGCTCCAGTCCTGTCAAAATTACACGTGGCATCATGTATCCATGTAGCAAAGAGCTCAACTTCTCCATGGCCCACACGTAGTTATCCTCACATACAGACTCCGTGTAACAAAATGCAGCTGCGAACTGAATATATGTGGACGCCACCCCATACATCTCCATCAATGGTGGCCTGTTGCGGTTAGTCTTCAACGCGCCATAACCAGAATCTCTGAAATTTTCGTAATAAATCAACCGACTGCGGATGTGCCCAAAATATATTCATCACTGCATTTGTCTCTTCGTCCACTTCATGATACACAATGTAATTACGCGATGTCACTAGATTAAGGAGTAGCTGAATTTCTGCTCTCCAGGCCATTCCCCTGCCTTCATCCTCTGTCTGGCTTTAGAAATAGTGTTGATTGTGGTAGATGTTGCATTATCATTTTCCTTCAGGTATTTCAAGATTTCCCTTGGCCTAAGCAATCTATTTGACAAGTCTCTCACTGTACAGCCATCTCCCCCTCCTAACCTCCCCTCGTATGGATATCGCTCGATGTACATTGCGGGTTTATGGTTGTGATTGCCACGTACAACTGTCAAAATCCACTTATCTGTTGCCACACCATTAGCCCTCAAGTAGAAGTGACATGAACACTTCTTGCTTCGAGTTGATTTTTTGGCCGATATATCCGGCCTGTGTGGCCGATATGTCCCACTTATTTCACAACAAAAATAATAAGTTGGGACCCTATTGCCCTTTGTACTCATATTTGATGATTTTGTAACAACCAAATTCCCAGTTTTCACACCGACCGCTTTTACCCATTTACCAAGCTCTTCTATGCTGGGGAAAATTCTATTTGTTGTGAACTGATTTGTATAATCTTCATTAACCTCTGAGCCTTCAACAATACGCTAAATTAAGTACCAGATACCAACATAGTCACTAATGTTTTCCTTTATTTTCTAGTAAATTAGTCAGTTAACAAAGCGAAATAATTTCTAACCTTTGCTTCTTTGTCCGCTTCATCACAGATCCCCTCAATGTGTACCGAGTCCATCTCAATCTTCGTAATTTCTACGCAATCATGTACCAAATGTACATTGCAGCAATTAATTTCTGAAATTATTAATAAATACCAAATTAATTAGCATCAATTAATGGCTTACCAACTTTACGATGCAATGCGTACGCAGTCGACTATTTTAGGGCACCCCAACCCAATGACACAAATCTTTTGCTCTGCCTTAAGGACCTTCGATTGATATAAGCAGGAACTCTTATAGTCTATATAGATCAGCAAATTAGAATAATTTCTGTTGATCAAACCCTATCTCGTTAGCTTTTCCCGTCTTAGGTCACAAAACTGATCGCATATAGAAGCTGTTATGATGCCTTTGTATATACGGATGCATAAAAATATTGGTTCATACTGTAAATTACTCATCGCGAACAATGGGATGGCAAAAATGTAAAAGTTCTCCTCTATGAACTGTCTAGCTGTTTGCTCACCGCACACAACCACGCAAAACTCAGAATTGCTCACCGCACATAACCACGCAAAACTCAGAATTGCTCACCGTCACCACCACGCAAAACTCGGAATTGCTCATCGCACACCACCACGCAAAACACGGAATTGCTCACCGCACACAACCATGCAAAACTCGGAATTGCTCAGCGCACACAACAACTCAAAACTCGTAATTGCTCACCGCACACAACCATTTTGATCAAGTCCATGTGCACATCGGGTTATTTGCTAGTAATATTTCAAACTAGACTTGTTTACTCAACCAGCACAACGGGTAAATTATTGTAGACCCGATATGACCCGATAGGACCCAAAATTGTCCCGTTATACCTTCTGCTCGCAGCGAATTGACAGACAATTACACAAATTACTCACGGCGGAATTTCAAACGGTAAGTTTTTTCAAATATTGCTCCAGTCACCCAGACTGAATTTCAAAAGATTTGATTTTTATTTCATTGCTCGAAGGATACATCACTTAGTCAACTGGTGCGTTCAAACAAAAAGTTGAATCGAGAGCAATCGATTTAGGGGTTTTTGACCTAAATTTTTCGAAATCGACTCTTTGGTAAGTCTATACTTTTAAGTACAGTTTATTTGCCTTTCTTATTTTGATTTTACATGTATTCATCCACGGTTGAGATTGATGGAGTTGGTACAAAAATCCAAGGTAATATTGATTTATCTTCTCGGCAATAATGCATTAAATCTTTGAGGATCAGGTTATGAATTGTTTGATACAGGATAATATGGATTTTACAAACGAATTTACCACCAATCAACTGTTCAAGAATAGAAAAGAGCTATTTCAGTGGATACAGAACGTCGGGTTAAGACATGGGCATGTGATTATTACACGTTCGGGGAGATTAAGTAAAATGGCTAAAGGGCATCATGCTGTGTACTTTGCATGTGAAAGAAGCGGTGAGTATAGGGGACACCGAAAGCTAAAAAAGACCAACCGGCCTGTTAAAACCAAGAAGTGTTCATGTCCTTTTTCAATGCGTGGTTATATGGTGGACGTGGGCATTGCGGAGTGGAAGTTAACAATCGTTTGTGGCAGGTACAACCATGAAGCAGCTAAATATGTCGATGGCCATTCCGATGAAGGGACGTTGCAGGGAATGGAGATGGAAACAGTGCATGACTTGGCAAATAGCAAGGTTCTGCCAGCTTAAATTTTGAAAGTACTGAAGGGAAATAAAAACTTCAGTGCAACCTCAATCAAAGAAATTTATAATGCACGAAACCGGTTACAACGGGGGAAGAAGGTTGGTATTGTAAAACAGTTGAAGGAGTTAGCATCAGTTGATAAAATTGTGGGTAATGAGCATGTGAAGGCTATGAATAATGAGGGGGAGGATCAGAAGGTGGGGGAGGCATTTTCGGCGAATGCTGCTCAGTGGTAGGAGGAGGATCATACTGGGAAGATGGGTGGGGTGGATGATAAGGTGGATCGTAATGAGGCAGAGCATACTGCTGAGAAGGAGGAGGATGAGAATGCAGTGGCTAAGGCCTTTGAGAAGGAGCATGAGGTTCTACGTCTCCAAATTTCTACCCTTGTAGCGAAGATTGCTAAGCAGCATGCTGAGATGACGGATACGTCTACATTGACGTGTAAGCCGGGTAAGGGAAGAAGTAGACCGTTGTGGAAACGTACAATAAAGAAGCCAAAACAATCAATTCCACATGATGATAGTGATGAGGACTTGGCTGCCGACATAATCTTACCTTATTGGAACGCTTTTCCTGAGTGTCTACGACCCCTTATAGTGCACGTCGTAGATGTGAAAGCAGATGGAAACTGTGGGTATAGGGATGCGGCAGCTCAATTGGGCCTAGGTGAGGACGAATGGAGGCAGGTCAAATATGACTTGCGATAAGAGATGCAGAACCACAACGGCTTGTACCATCAACTTATGGGTGCCGTGGAATTTAACAAGAATGTAGTGGAACTGGGCCATTTGTTAGACCGTCCAAAAGCTAAATGGTGGATGCAAATGCCAGAAATGGCACATGCCATTGCCTCATGCTACGACTGTGTAGTACATATTCTTGCACCTCATCAGTGTGTGACATATTTTCCTCTAAGAACTCCTCCAGTACCCCTATCTTCCAGACGCCACATAACGTTGGGTCATGTGAACAATAATCACTTCGTTATTGTTAAACTTTCCCCAGATGGTCATGTTCCTCCGACTTCAAGTATGTGGCTAAGATACAGTTCCGATGTTTCAGAAGGATGGCCGGCTGCTTATGAGGATAGGATGCATCAATTCCAGTCAATAGTATTTGGTCACGATATTGCAACCGTTGATGTTATTGAAATATTATAGGATAAAACGTTGTATCATTTTAATTTGGATTGTTTATTTCATATTGACAGATTGGTATCATGAAATTTTATCATGTCTGCCTAAATGTGCAAATGTTATCATCTGTATGCCGTGATGTGTTGTATCGTATCTATAAGTTGTGCTCAACGATAGACCTACTAATCAAGTTTGCCTCATACCAACTTTTTGGTGAACGGGTACAAACTGATATATACTAGATTTTGTATGCTTAATAACACACACAATCTATCCAGTATTTCTTAAGGCTATTAATTAATACAAATTATGATAGTTATAATGTTGATATTATATTATTTTATTAGTATCAATAATTTTGTTAACATCGGCATAAGAATATGAGTAATCCAATTGAATATATATTAAAAACAAAATTTAGTATTACTCAGCGCGCACAACCGGGCAAAATCGTTCTCAGCGTCGCGATTAATAACGATTACTGTTACTAATGTCAATCCATGTAAGATTACTCAGCGCGCAAAACGGTTCAAATCGTGTTAAAATATAACCGTTGTGTGCGTTGAGTAAAATATGCCAACTAAACTACCGAATTTACTCAAAGCGCACAACGGGATAAAAATTTTACCCGTTAGGACCCTCTTTCACCCCTTGATAAATTCTGCTCACCGCTCACAGACATAACCTTCCCCAGATTGCTCAAGGCGGAATATCAAAAGGCAAGTTTTTCATAGATTGCTCAAGGCGCACAGACGGAAATTCCAAAGATTTGATTTTTATTACTGGGCTCGACATTTACATTACAGTGTCAACTGCTGCGTTCAAACAAATCGGTGAAGTGATAACAATCGATTTAGGGGTTTTCAACCTAAATTTGTCGAAATCGCAATTTGGTAAGTATATACTGTTAAGTACATTTTATTTGATATTCTTATTACAATGTGTAGAAATAGAAGGAGAAATTTTTGGTTTTTACTTGCCTGCAGATACAGTTGAGATTGATGGAGATGCTAAAAAATTCCGAGGTGATATTGATTTATCTTTACGGCAATAATGAAACTAATGTTTGGTTCCTGGTCCAATTAGTTGTATGAATTGTTTGATACAGGTGTATATGGATTATACAGCCGAATTTACAACGATGCATCTTTTTAAAAGTAGAGACGAGCTCTTTCAGTGGATAAAGAGCGTCGGACGACAACAAGGGCATATGATTGTTACCAGTGCGTCGAGTATGAGTAAATCGTCCAATAGGACTCCGGCTTCCTACTATGCATGTGCAAGAAGCGGGAACTACAGGGGACACCGACCAGTAAAAAGGACCAACCGGCCAGCTAGAACCAACAAGTGTGGATGCACGTTCAAATTGCGTGGTAATGAGGTGGGCGATGGCGGTGAGTGGAGTTTAACGATCGTTGATGGCAGGCACAACCATCAAGCTGCTAATTATGTCGAGGACCATTCCGACGATGGGAGGTTGCAGGGAAAAGAGGTGGAAGCATTGCGAGACTTGGCAAATAGAAAGGTGTCACCGTCAGCAATTTTGAAAGGCCTGAAGGAAACTAAATCCTTCAAGGAAACACCAATCAAATCAATTTATAATGCACGTACCCGATTACTAAGGGGCAGAGTGTGGGTATTGTAAACAAGTTGAAGGAGTTAGCATCACCGTGTAGAATTGTGGGTGATGAGCTTGTGGTGCATGTGGATAATGTTGAGGAGGAGCAGAAGGGAGATGAGGAGAAGGTGGATGAGGCTGAGGAGGCGACTGCATTGGCTGCTTATTGGCAGGATGATGAGGTGGATCGTAATGTGATGGAGCAGGCTGCTGAGAAGTTGGCTCTTAGTGGTCAGGAGCAGAATGCTGCGGAGGAGGATGAGGTTAATGCAGCAGAGGAGAATGTGGAGCCGAGGGTGCATGGTGTTTATGGGAAGGATGAGGCTGATAATGCAGTGGCAGTTGAGTTGACTGTAGAGGATTATGTTATTGGGAAGTTGGTGGAGACGGAGGAGACGGTTGCCCTTAACGTGGAGGTGCAGAATGCTGAGGAAGTGGTGGTGGATAATGCAGCGGCTGAGAATGTGGAGCCGAAGGTGTATGAGGAGAAGGCGAATGAGGAGGAGGATGATAAGGAAGTGGCTACTGATTTGATTACTGAGGAGCATACTGGGAAGTTGGTGGATACGACGGGGACGGTGGAACGTAATGTGGATGACCAGACTACTAAGATGGATGAGGGGGAAAATGCAGCTGGGGTGAATGAGGATCCGAAGGTGGATGAGGCGACTGTGGATAATGCAGCGGCTGAGACTGTGGAGCTGAAGGTGTATGAGGAGAAGGCGAATGAGGAGGAGGATGATAAGGAAGTGGCTACTAATTTGATTGTTGAGGAGCATACTGGGAAGTTGGTGGATACGGCGGGGACGGTGGAACGTAATGTGGATGACCAGACTGCTGAGATGGATGAGGGGGAGAATGCAGCTGGGGTGGATAAGGAGCCGAAGGTGGATGAGGCGACTGTGGAGGATGTGGAGGATGAGAAGATAGAGGATGCTGGGTTGATGCAAGCTGAGCTTACGTTGGAGTTGGGGGCGACGGTGGAGACGGGGGAACATAATGTGGATGCTCAGACTGCTGGGAGGGAGGAGGAGACGGCTGTGGCCTCGTATTTTGATGAGCACGAGCAGATGGATGGAATGCTTAAACAAATTTCTCCCCTGGTTGATGAGATTTTTGATCATGTTTCGGATGAGACGGAGAAGCCTACAGTTAGGAGGAAGCCTGTTAAGGATCCACGGTTGCATTCGATTGCGGAGCATAAGGCGGCGGCGAAGGAGAAGCCTAAATTGAAGAGGAAGCATGTGAAGGAAAGTAGTACGCGTCCGAAACTTCAAATAAAGAAGCTGAAACCTTCGCTTCTCCATGATGATTATGTTGATGATTTGCCTGAAAAATACGTCATACCATATTAGTTGTATTTTCCTCCCTGTCTACAAGACCTCATAATGGGCTACGTAGACATGGTTGCAGATGGCAACTGTGGGTACAGGGCTGTGGTAGTTCAGTTGGGCTTGGATCAATCCGCATGGATGCGTGTCAGAACTGAATTGCTCCGTGGGATGCGGACATACAGCGTCTTGTACAGGCATGTTAAGGGTGAGGCTACATATAATTATAATTTGGAGGTAGTGAACTATCTTATTACTAATGCATGTGCAGGACGTGATAAACGGATGCAGATGCCAGACATGGCACATGTCATTGCCTCATGCTACAAATGTGTAGTACATTTGCTTGGACCCAAGTTGTGTGTGACATTTTTGCCATTGAGAAGTCCTCCAGTAAACCGAGCCTCCAGACTCCACA
Source organism: Scilla litardierei (assembly GCA_030789695.1). NCBI lineage: Eukaryota > Viridiplantae > Streptophyta > Magnoliopsida > Asparagales > Asparagaceae > Scilla > Scilla litardierei. The sequence goes on from CM061142.1 coordinate 383,264,006, forward strand.
TAACGTTGGGTCATTTGAACAATAATCACTTTGTTTTCGTTAAAATTGACCCAACTGGTCTCGTCCCTGCAGGGTTTTCTGGGACCCTTAAGGCACAAAAACTCTAGTCCCGTCCTAAGTCGGACGGAACATAGACAGAAATGCAGCGGAAAAAATTTTATGTTAATCTAATTAACATGCAACCCTAAGGAACCAGACCCTATTAGCCAGGAACTCTGCCAACTTGGGGTGGATCTGACCACCCCAAGAGGGATCTAACTACTGCGAATAATTAAATGAAAACTTAAACACATACCCGGAATCTCAGCCCTGGGGCAGGCGAGATGTTCCGCGCCGTCTTCCGAGCTGCTCCCGTCTCACGCCGAGCCGCTCCTTGAACCGCTCCCCTCACCGCTCCTCGAACCGCTCCGCATCCCGAGGCGATCAATCCCCGTGTCGCCGAGCCACCCACCGCCGAAGAAAGTTTCACGCGAGTGAAACCTCCGCCTAGATTTCGGATCTGAATCCGAACTCCTTTGCGGCTTTGCTAGAGCCCTCAGGAGCAAGGCAGAAATTTATAGGGAGAGGAGAAATATTAATTTAGCTTAGATCCGAGCGTGCTCCAACATTTACGAGAGCCGCTCAGATCTAGAGCTTGGGACGAGTTTAGAGGAAGGGGGCAGACCCCTATTTATATAGGCGGCTGACCCCTCCCCTCTACTCAATTTCCGATGTGGGACTAAAAATTAGAGTTAATTAAATCAAGTTAGTTTGCACTTCACAAAGTGCAAACTTCCGTGAATTTTAACTCACTCACCGTTGAGCTTCAAGATTGATACAACCTATCAATACGACGAGCGTTCAACGGTGAACGCATAGGAAAAAACCGTTCGTCAAACGGAGTTCGTTTGACCCTCCAATTGAGTGTCCAAAGATCAACCCACGACTAGTTTTTCACAAAAACTGAGCCGTCAAAATTCTGCACCCATCAAGGGTTCAAAACCCTAAAACTGGGGCCCACAGGTGGGCCCCACGCGTCCAGCACGCGCAGATCAGCCCAGGCCATGCCTGGGCAGAGCCCAGGCCCGCGCCTGGGCTCTGCCCAGGCCGCCTGGGCTTTTGCCCAGGCCCTGGGGCAGGCCAGTGCCTGGGCTTGCCCAGGCCTTGTCTCTTCTGGTTTTGACCAGCAGACTAGAACAGATCTGGTCTGATCTGGGTCTGTCTGGTCTGACCCGTTGGGCTGTTTTGGGCGTAACTTGGGCATCTGGTGTCCGATTTGGACGCCGTTCGAACCTGGGTCTAGACCGGGACATTCCCGTCTTACCCGTGAACTTTTCCTTGCGTTTTATATTATTAAATATTGTTTTAAACAATTTAAAACACATTTAATCTCTTTTGCATCAAATGCAAAATAGTCCCTATCTAGGCTTAAATTATCATTTGCATCAAATACAAATGATCCGAGGGCATATTCCTCTACATCTCCCACTTGCACTCAGGATCATTTATCCCGAATGCAGGAGATGATTGCAAACATCTTTTGCAATATTTTATCCCTTGCATCAAATGCAAATTATTCTCCCTAACTAATTTCTACCTATTACTAGACGAAGATCGCACTCTGTGTGAGACCCTACAGCCTGACCCTTACAACAGGTTGAGCTCGAAGCCCTATACGGCAGTGACCACGAGCAGTGGTTGTCGTCCCTGCTTCAGGAATCATCATTATGTGGTTAACTCATTGACATGAGTATTGTCGGGACCACCCTGACTGTTTCCGTGATGAATTCCGCAGTTATAGTCTTTTCGTCTAAACTATGTCGTGTAGATCAAGTCTAGGGTACGGTCAAACTGTCAACCCCAATAACTTGACTCCGGTTAGTTTCTATCAATCTTTAGTCAAATCATGTTGGACTTGTTCCAACATACTCTGGCCAGAGTTTTTACCAAAGATCGAACTAACCCTACGACACTAACTCCCATTGACCTGGGAGAGACGAATCCTCTCTTGGTCATTACTCTCCTCATACGCTTCAAGTGTCACCCAATCAAAGACCTTTCGACGCGGCTTGCCTCGAAGCTAGGTCATTTGATCTAAGTGGCACCGTTCACGCACAGGTTCGTCAAAATGACCTCAAGTCAAAAGACCAACTAGCCTATCATCACTCAGAGTCATCATTGACAGATTGGTCAATATAACCATATGATAACTCTTGTGGATCGTTCAGTGAACTCATTCTCTAATGAGCACCTGTGTCTTGTCAACGACTTCGCCAAGTCAAGCGATCATGAGATCATCGCCACCGCTATACGGTGAAGACTAAGACACAATGGTCTATCCGATGTTTCGATATCCTAGTCTCGAAACATCTACGACCACGAACCCTTTTTAGACTTATGCTACAGACGGTCAAACATTTCTCCATGATCGAGATACTCATCTCGATACCTGTTTGACCTTGCATAAAGTCTCAGGACTTTACCTAAGTTAATATCTAATGTTAACTACATTATAACATAACTGAGATAAATTTTTACCAAACAGCTTACTGTTATTTCGAACAAGATGTTTGTGCTATGCACACATGAAGATAGATAGCCTCGAGGGTATCATCTCTCAACATCTCCCACTTGCACTCAGGCCCATTTATCTCGGTATCTCATACCGTTTTTACACATAAGTTTTCTCGACTTCATGTGGTAGAGCCTTCATGAGTGGATCTGCTAAAACCGTCTACATTATAGACTTAAGGGGTTCTATGTTTAGACCAACCATTTGAATCTCATTCAAATAATTCATTTGGTCTTTCAGAATCCATAATATTTTAATTTACTTGGATCTTATCCAATTCATCGTACCTTACGATAATCATTTAAATTAGTTACTGGTCATTTCAAATGGCTCATATTTATTTCTAATAAAGAATCAAACTCTTTTGATCACTTTGTCAAAATATATGTTCCATCCCTTTGATGCCTCACATGTAATTTACACGCTCCCACTGACCTTGAAAATTATCTGGTTAATTCATATAAGTTGGTCCGTCTAAATCATATTTAGAAAAACGAACTTGTAAGTGAATGCTCCAATTTTCATGGTCAACTTAAGCGTTTACATCGAGTTTGGTCCGAGTAGTTCTGTACACATCTGCTGGTGGAAAACGGTTTCATTATAATCCGTTTTATAGGAATTAGTATGGAAAAACCGTTCTCGACCAACATGATTGCACTTCCCTATTTTCCTTTTCTGCACCAATCTTTCAACTTAAAGATTTACTTGCAGTAAGTGAGGAAACATTTTCCTTGGGTACGTAAACTAAATTCTCAAATTTATTTACGCACACGGACCTATTCTGGTTGCATCAAGTTTTTAAATCGGAGTTACTACTCCGAATTTCATCCCGGAAGTTGACTAAGTCATCATCAGTTATGATGTCTAACTCGACAATTCGTCTCACGAAATTCGAGTAATTATACAACTTCTTTAATGATCGATTTAATGAATATCTTATTGACAATGTCCTCATAGAACATTATCAAAACCTAGGCATTACTATCTGGGACTTAACCCAGAGGAAGGACTTAACTCAGAGTCACTTGTTATGGATCGCACCGAGTCTAACTAAGTGTGATTCATACCATTTAACACACTGATGTGTTAACAGACTTGACCTGAGAGAAAATCACATTTTCTTTTAATTACACAAGATTTTATGTAGCTAAGTATTTAACCATTCGATCTAATCGAATCAGTTTAAATACTTTTGTCTTTTCGTTCTTTATTTTTTCAGACTTGTGTTTCATCAAGAACACGTGTCTTAATAAAATATACGAATAACTTATTTTGGTTGATCTAGACTCGGGTACATCAGTATGTACCAGACTGAGTTCGACAACTCATTTTCCCACTGTCTTACAGATGAGTTTCGGCCAATTTTATCTAAGAGGATAAGACTCACAAGTATCCGTAGACTTCATAATACGAGAGGTCAGACCCATCTTTATGTAACTTGTGAAGCTTAGTCTCTCGATACGGCCTAGTCTATTTTTCCATACAAGTTTGCTACTATCTTGTGTATATATATATTAACATTTAATATATATTTTATCGTTATACATAAATTACTAACGCAAAACATTGCTTCAGAAGCGAGGTGACGACATTCGTCAAATTGTGTTAGACGTCTTTTGTATAACAATAATTATAAAATCGTGACATCAAAATATGTCACATTTTCATTTCCTCTTACTTATGCCTTTACTAATGATAAATTAAACTATTAAACTCGATTGACTTTCCCGGAGTGCCTTCTTCCTTTTCTAAATCACATTTAGATATTTAAATAGCCCAACATAAATAAATGGCTACACAAGCGTCTCATGTATCCAAACGCCTGAGAGTTGCAATCTTGAGTGTAGCTCAAGAAGTTGCTTGTCTCAAGATCCGGTTGGGATACATAGCCTTGCATCGCTCATGCACTCATATTCGACTCAAACAATTTGATCGAATTCTTGAACTTTGCGGATCAAAATTGTTTGTCCATACAACCTTGAGGGTAGCTCGACAAGTTGTAGGGAGAAACATACTTCGAATATCCTATATGTTCAAGCTGCCTCATATAGAGACGAGTGACATGTTGCGTGAATTTATTTGTTGGACCCAGAACTTAATGAAATCATATTTCTTAAGTCTGTTCTTTAGAAGGTTATTTTAATGTCAACGAGAATATAGTTTTGATTCTATCAATTAGAATTTAACTTGATATTCAATTAATCAACCTATTTGACCAATTAACTAATTCCATTAAAATTTATATTTTGATTCCTTCGGTAAATATAGTCTTGCCCTAGTTTAGCATATGTTCAATATTAAATATAGGTAGAATGGCTTTTATCTATCTATATCCTCCCACTATTTTTACGATCGTTTCAAAGCTTAATAACGAACGATTTAATCGAATTAAAATTTAGTGAAAGAGGGATCCAATCATCCTGAACCTCACAACCTTGAGGAGACTCAACAAGTTGATTGGTTCCATGATTGGTAGACTAACTCTTAGTCAATCACATCACATGTGACTCCCTATCGTTTTTTTACCCACAGTCACTTATGATCTTGAGGAGACTCAACAAATCATAATGATTGGTCTAGTCAGACCCTTGATTTCGTGTCCAGATTTGACTTAGATCGATGCTCGAGGAGACCCGACGTATCGATTTGGGTCAAGTCTAGACTACATCACATGTATGTTGGAGTTTGTTCCTTAAAGGAAAACAAGTCACAGCTTGAGGAGACTCAACAACTATAATTGTCTTCTTTGAGTTACCAAGCTCCAAAATCAAGGAGGGATACGAATTAATCTTTAATAAGATTTATAACGCATTGACTAGATATAGTCCAGGGTGTCATACAATCATGATTCGCGACATTGCGGTCCAGCGGAACACAGCCAGGGAATTGACTAAGCCAGGATCACTGCCCCTTGTACTAGCAAGGGTTGACCCAGAACTCTTAGCCAAGCACATTGACTGGATCATGGTCCATTGAATGAAGCTTGTCATTTTTGTATGTGTGCCATAGACTAAACAGCTTTTATTAACAACTAATTAATCCTATCAACTAGTTGCATCCTTAAATTCAAAATTTTAGGATTTGTTTAATAACTTTTATTAAGTCCTTATCAACTATAAGGTTCACGTGCTATCCTAATCGTTATTAGGATTTTAATAAAATTATTAACCAACGCTAAAAAAGCGAAGTCCTTTAATGAGAATTAATAATAACAATTAGAATTAAGAAATCATTAAAAGGACTACCCTAATCAGGAATTAGGTCTTAAAGGGTTGTTAATATTTTATTAAAACATAGCATGTCATTAAAATTCAAGTAAATAAATTTTAATCATTTTTAATGGCTAACCTAAAGGGTTGTCTTGTGTTATCAAATAAGGGACAAGAAGACATATCCATTAAAAATTTACACTAATTTTATCGCATAAAAAATGTACAACTATTTAACAATTAAATAGACTAAAGTTTATCGCATAAACAATTTTAGCATGCATATTAAATTTAACATTTAAATTTAAAAAATTACGATTTTTAAAACATTTTATTTTATCTCATAAAGTAAAAGCTTGTTTAAAAATCATAACATTTGCATGCTACTTTAAAATATTTATCGCATAAAAATTTTAAACTTTTTAAAATCAGTTTTTAAAATATCTTATAAATTTAAAACATCATTTAAAAAATTCCATGTTTAAAATTTATCACATAAAATTTTAAACAACATTTTAAACTTATCGCATAAAGTTTTAAAGCTTTAAAACAATTTTTAAAATTTATCACATAAATTTAAAAAATTCCATTTTAAAACTTACTTGTTTAAAATTTATCATATAAAATTTTTAAACAAAAAAAAATTTAATTTATCGCATAAATTTAAAGAAAACATTTTTCTGTAAAAGCATTCAAATAATAAATTCGCAGTCCAAGATCAGCATACAGAGATGGCTCTGATACCAATGCAGGGTTTTCTGGGACCCTTAGGGCACAAAAACTCTAGTCCCGTCCTAAGTCGGACGGAACATAGACAGAAATGCAGCGGAAAAAATTTTATGTTAATCTAATTAACATGCAACCCTAAGGAACCAGACCCTATTAGCCAGGAACTCTGCCAACTTGGGGTGGATCTGACCACCCCAAGAGGGATCTAACTACTGCGAATAATTAAATGAAAACTTAAACACATACCCGGAATCTCAGCCCTGGGGCAGGCGAGATGTTCCGCGCCGTCTTCCGAGCTGCTCCCGTCTCACGCCGAGCCGCTCCTTGAACCGCTCCCCGCACCGCTCCTCGAACCGCTCCGCATCCCGAGGCGATCAATCCCCGTGTCGCCGAGCCACCCACCGCCGAAGAAAGTTTCACGCGAGTGAAACCTCCGCCTAGATTTCGGATCTGAATCCGAACTCCTTTGCGGCTTTGCTAGAGCCCTCAGGAGCAAGGCAGAAATTTATAGGGAGAGGAGAAATATTAATTTAGCTTAGATCCGAGCGTGCTCCAACATTTACGAGAGCCGCTCAGATCTAGAGCTTGGGACGAGTTTAGAGGAAGGGGGCAGACCCCTATTTATATAGGCGGCTGACCCCTCCCCTCTACTCAATTTCCGATGTGGGACTAAAAATTAGAGTTAATTAAATCAAGTTAGTTTGCACTTCACAAAGTGCAAACTTCCGTGAATTTTAACTCACTCACCGTTGAGCTTCAAGATTGATACAACCTATCAATACGACGAGCGTTCAACGGTGAACGCATAGGAAAAAACCGTTCGTCAAACGGAGTTCGTTTGACCCTCCAATTGAGTGTCCAAAGATCAACCCACGACTAGTTTTTCACAAAAACTGAGCCGTCAAAATTCTGCACCCATCAAGGGTTCAAAACCCTAAAACTGGGGCCCACAGGTGGGCCCCACGCGTCCAGCAGATCGCGCCAGATCAGCCCAGGCCTGGGCTCGCCTGGGCAGACGAGCCCAGGCCCGCGCCTGGGCTCGCCCAGGCCGCCTGGGCTTTTGCCCAGGCCCTGGGCAAGTCCAGGCCAGTGCCTGGGCTTGCCCAGGCCTTGTCTCTTCTGGTTTTGACCAGCAGACTAGAACAGATCTGGTCTGATCTGGGTCTGTCTGGTCTGACCCGTTGGGCTGTTTTGGGCGTAACTTGGGCATCTGGTGTCCGATTTGGACGCCGTTCGAACCTGGGTCTAGACCGGGACATTCCCGTCTTACCCGTGAACTTTTCCTTGCGTTTTATATTATTAAATATTGTTTTAAACAATTTAAAACACATTTAATCTCTTTTGCATCAAATGCAAAATAGTCCCTATCTAGGCTTAAATTATCATTTGCATCAAATACAAATGATCTGAGGGCATATTCCTCTACAGTCCCTCCGACTTCACTTGTGTGGACAAGAAAGCATGACGTTGTGGCCGATGGATGGCTGGTTGGTTATGAGTGGAGGATGCAGTTATTCGTTGAGATGGTAGAAGGTACGGATATTGCTACCACCGATGTTATTTAGTATTTGTAAGATATAACGTTTGATCAATGTAATAAGTTTTTTTTATAAAAATTGACCACTTTGTAGCATGAAATTTTATCATGGCTTCCGAAATGTGCAAATGTCATCATCGGTATGGATTGATGTTGTGTATCATACCAATTACACTGAGCGCAACACTACAGTAATATTGCCCTTTTTACACGTTGAGTAATTATGTCTTTACCTACAAAATTGCTCAACGCACAAAACTGGCAATATTAGTGCCGGTTTTGCGCTCTGAGTATTTTTTTTAATAACATCAACCTTTGTTCCAAATTGTTATGCGATGAGAATGTATCATTGTTAGTGTGTCAAATAGTCCAAGTTAGAATAGGGTTATTGTATCATATATGTTATTGTCTGACAAAATTGCTTACCACAAACTCCCATTGATAAGTTTTGCCCGTTGAGCGCCTTTATTAGACAATTTGTTAGTGGTTACTACAATTTCTCACCAGTCACCACGATCAGAACAAATAATTTTGACTGGTTGTGCGCGGTGAGCAATTTTGTTAGTGCGAAAAAAAACTCCTACTCGCCCACTCAATAAAATTTTCTGATATGTCTACATTAAGTGTTGCTCACACCGTGCAAATTTTTATTGGTTAACATAATTGTTCAAAGCGCACAACGGGGATATATTGGAACCTTTGGTCCACCTAAGAGACCCCTCGAGTCTGCAGAGCAGTGCTGGTAAATATACAGAGTAGTGATCATTAATATACAACGGATTGCTACCAGCCGGATGTTCTGCTCAATAATGATTAATGCCTGCCTAAGTTGTGCGCGTTGGGATAAACTGATAGCCACTAAAAAATAGCTCAACGCGCACAACGTGAAAAATTATGCCATATATGCTCGGTGACAATTCCGTTTGGAATACAAATCTCATCAACGAACAAAACCTCAAATGAAGCAAGTCTGCGCATTTAGCAATTTTCTATGCCATAACATAATTGCTCAAAGCGCACAAAAAGCAAAGCCAGGTGTTCGCTTTTTGAGCATAAAAGGTAGTTTATGAACAATTGTTAAACGTGCACACCTAGTAGAATTATGCCTATTGTGCGCGTTGAGCTAAAGTTGCGTCGATTGCGCATTTTCTCAATGCGTCCCGTTTGGATAATTTTGCCCGTTGTGCGCTTGGAGTATATTTGTTGGATGCTGTAATTTTTATTACAACGGTCAATTATTCACATTCCAATTTTCATCATACTAATATTGTGATTCCGCAACATGCCAACAGGCAAACTTCACTTAGAAAATTTACCTAATTGTGATTAAGACCGATACTTATTCAATCTGAAGACATTTTATATTAAATCTGATACCTAGTCAATCTGATTCAGAAACTGCATGCAAACTTTTAGATTAACGCTGATACATATTCAAACGGTGACCTTTCCAAAATGAGCAACACATTCTAATATACTAAAGTACGTACAGATACAGATCCAAACTGATACATATGCCTTTACTCTTACAAACTGATACATATGATTGTCTTCGTAGATGTTTGCAATGAAGTGGCGCGTGATCTACGTGCTTTCGCCTTCAACTTCCGCGAGTTCATAGGGCGCCCATCTTTGTTGCGTTTATTAACGTCGTTGCCGATTTTCTGCCATCATCGGCTGGATATGAGTGTCGCGTCGTTGTAACCTGCAGTCAAGTATGTAGTCGTGTCATACACAATGGCTGGTACGCCGATTCCCCTGTGGCGATGTACCACACGGGCAATGCGCTCAGCATTTACGTTACAGTTGCCGAATGCCCTATCTGCTTAAGAAGATTGTCGACGTAGATATGTGCATTAATGTGGCACTTTGTCCTTTGTAGGAGACGCCGTGAAATGGAAAGTCGACAGACCGTTTCGCTTATTACCGTTATTGCTGTCGTCGTTTCATGAAAAAAGACACCGATGGGAACTCCGTTACCGGAGACGATGTAAAACAACACAGGGTTGCATAAGAAGTTGTGTTTGGGAGTGTTAGAGATCGGAAAGGATAGGATGGAGTGTCTGTGCGTCAAAGATGATGAATAGTGAAACGATGAAGGGTTTGATGGAGGAGATGGAGTGTAAAGAGGAGAGGGAGATGGATATGGAGTGTATAGCAAGACACACAAAACAAATACATAGCCACAATTCATAATAGGAGGAAATAACAATCTTACATGGTACAACACCCAGCAGCTTTCCTTAAACATGTGAGACAGCATAGCCAATATCACCCCAAAAGAATATGGTATGGTCATCGTACACATTTTTCATAGTGCTTTTTGGGACAAATTTTCTTAACAACGCAGTTGCAACACCCCCCAGCATTATCGTGCATGCTTGATTATAAATGGACGATAGCCCTTCGTTGCATAAGTTTCCAACATCAACCATTTACCTTTACGTGAAAAGAGTACTAGATGAATGTTATCGTCCATATCTATATCAAGCATGCTCGAAATGCATAAGAACTAATTGTTTCCATACGGAGGTGGTGTTGGAAAATAAAGAAGAAGATGATAGAAGAAACTAGCGGAAGTTGTGAGAAGATGAGGGCTCGTTGTCCGCCATTTATAGGGGAATTGGACCAAAAGAGTATAAAAAGTCAGTGATCCTACATTAATGCAATGGATCTCAGGAATCAACATTTATACTCAACACGCAAACCGCATAATTCCAACGCAAAAATCGTGTAATCCCAATTATTTTAGCATGTGGATCAAAATAGGTTAATTACTCTCCGCGCAAAACAATGAAACCCTACGGTTTTTCGCCTTGATCACTTAGTAGGAAAATTACTCCCAAAAATACTACTCTCCACTAAGCTTTTTTAATACATTTTATTCGATGCGCACACCGGTCTAAATAATACAGAAGCGAGTAACTATCATAATTGCTCACCACACAAAATGCATAGAAAACGGGAATTGCTCAATGCGCATAACGCAGAACGCATGGCAGCGAATTGTATTGGTTGATGAGGATGAGACAGCAGTAGAGTTATTGTGTGGCTACATCGAAGACCTCGTCATGCTACAGAGGGGTTCTCATGAATATATAAAAGACTGCTCATGCATATACAGCGATTGATATTAGACATATGAAGAGACCCTTAATTACGATGGGAGAGAATTGATGCAGCTGGAGCGATTTGAAAGCTCTAAGGGAGACCTTTTGACCCAAAAAATGACACAAATGTCCTCAAAAGCAAGAGCAACTGTGACCCAGTGGAGAACTTTGTGGCAGTTCACCCTCACTGGGAAAAAAATGGTTGTGTACGGTGAGCAATTCTGAGATTTGAGTGGTTTTGTGCTCTGAGCAATTCTGATTTTTGAGTTGTTGTGTGCGGTGAGCAATTTTGAGTTTGAGTGGTTCTCTGCGGTGAGCAATTCTGAGTTTTGAGTGGATTTGTGCGCTGATCAATTATGAGTTTTGAGTGGTTTTGTGCGGTGAGCTTATTCTGAGTTCGAGTGGTTGTGTGCGGTGAGCAATTCTGAGATATGAGTGATTTTGTAGCCGCTTACTTAATTGCTCAACGCTCAGACATAATTGCTCAACGCAAAGAAAGAAAAGCCTTACCATGAAGGTTGAAAGGGGGCGAGACGCCCCCGTATTCGATCTCTCCTCACAAACCTAGGGCGTTATGGACGATTTGCCTCTAGACACTCCTCCTCTCTCAAAAGAAACCTCCCGTTGGCCCGATCGTTGGATAGGCCCACGGTTGATACCGGACCTCTCCTTCCCGACGAATTATTCCTCTTACAGGCGGATCGTCGACGAGTTATTCCTCTTACACATGGAGCGGCCCGCCTTCCACTCCCCGACTTCCCTTGGACAACTTGCACCAGGGGACATACGGCGGACCACTCCTCCCCTCCAGTGCCTACTCCGTGACTACCTCTACCACCGGGGGAGGCGTCGCCGCCCGCGGGGTGACGGTCCAAATCACCGGTGAAGGCATCGCCATGCCAAATCACCCCACTGGGCACCACCGTTCCCAGACAACGGGTCCCTCTGCCATCCAACGGCCTGTCTTCCACTCATCGACCTCCCGTCGCACATCCTTAAGTGGAACGGCACCCCAGCCCGCCATCCAACGGCTTGCCTTCCACTCCTCGACCTCCTGTCGCACATCCTAAAGTGGAACGGCACCCCAGCCCACCATCCAACGGCCTGCCTTCCACTCCTCGACCTCCTGTCGCACATCCTGATGCAGTTTACAGTAAAGTGGAATGAAACCCCAGCCCGCCATCCAACGGCCTGTCTTCCACTCCTCTACCTCCCGTCGCACATCCTGATGCAGTTTACAATAAATTGGAACGACACCCCAGCCCACCAACCAACGGCCTGCCTTCCACTCCTCGACCTCTCGTTGCACATCCTGATGCAGTTTACAGTAAATTGGAACGACACCCCAGCCTGCCATCCAACGGCATGCCTTCCACTCCTCGACCTCCTGTCGCACATCCTGATGTAGTTTACAGTAAAGTGGAACGACAACCCAGCCCGTCATCCAACTACCTGCCTTCCACTCCTCGACATCCCATCGCACATCCTGATGCAGTTTACAGTAAAGTGAAACGGCACCCCAGCCTGTCCACGGATCATGTCACACTTACTCAACCACCGGCGTCTTTATCGACGTATTGTAAAGAACGCGAAAATGTCCCTCCAAGCAAGTTGTTAAATTCCGTCTATGAGAAAATTAACTTGTTTACATGCAAACTTTTAGATTATCTCTGATACATATTCAATCTGAAGACATTTTAGATTAAATCGGCTACATATTCAATCGAATTTAGAAACTACTTGAAAAATTTTAGATTAAATCTCATACATATTCCAATTGATGACATTTTGATAATGACCCAGCCATTCAAATATATTGATGTACATACTGATACAGAACAAAAAAAATTCATTAGCCTATGCTCTTTACAAACTGATACATATGATTGTCTTCGTAAGATGTTTGCAATGAAGGGGATCTTTGCGGGATAAATTGTCGACGTGATCTGCGTGCTTCACCCTACAACGACGCCTGCAATGACGACACTCCTATCCTGCCTACGGTTGCCGAAAGTCGGCAACGACGTTAATAAATGCAACGAAGCGACCATCTTCGTTGCGTTTATGAACGTGTTTGCTAACTTTCTGCTACCGTAGCCCGGATAGGAGTGTCGTCATTGTAGGCGTAGTTGTAACCTGCTGTCAAGTATGACGTCGTTTCGAAGAAACCGAAAAGAACTCCGATTCTCAAGAGGCGATGAATACCAACACAAGGTTGCGTAATAAATAGAATGAGCTTTTCATCTTCGAGATCGGAAAGGACAGGAGGAAGTTTTTGTGTGTCTTAGATGAGGTATAGTGTAAAGATGAAGGGGTTGGAGGAGGAGATGGAGGGTAAAGAGGAGATGGCTATTCCACGTGCATGCTTGATTATAAATGGATGATAGCCCTTCGTTGCATTTATTACCGTCATTGCAGTTGCCAACATCAACCATTTATCTTTACGTGAAAAAATTACTGGTTGAATTCTATCGTCCATTTCTATCTCCTGCATCATGCCCGAATAGTAGAAGACCATCTCATCTTTACACTCCATATCCATCTCCATCTCTTCCATTTCTACCTCATGCATCATGCTCGAACATAAGTAGACCTTATTGTTTCCAGACGGAGGTTGTGTGGGCAAATAAAGAAGATGATGATAGAAGAAAGTAGAGGAAGTTGTAAGAAGATGAGGGCTCCTTGTCCGCCATTTATAGGGGAATTATGAAGGGTTTTGTGGGACCCTTAAGGCACAAAAACTCTATGCCCATCCTAAGTCGGACGGAACATAGACAGAAATAGCAGCGGAAAATAATCATGTTAATCTAATTAACATTTAACCCTAAGGTCCAAGACCCTAATCCAAGATCTATGCCGACTTGGGATGGGTCTGACCATCCCAAGAAGGATCTAGCTTACTGCGATTAAATTAAACTAATGCTTATTAAACTACATACCCGGAATCTCAGCCCTGGGGCAGGCGAGATGTTCCGCACCGTCTTCCAAGCCGCTCCATGTCCCACGCCGAGCCGCTCCTCGAACCGCTCCCTGAACCGCTCCTCGAACCGCTCCGTATCCCGAGGCGATCAATCCCGTGTCGCCGAGCCAACCACGCACCGAAGAAAGTTTCACGCGAGTGAAACCTCCGCCTAGATTTCGGATTTAAATCCGAACACCTTTGCGGCTTTGCTAGAGCCCTCAGGAGTAAGGCAGAAATTTATAGGGAGAGGAGAAATATTAATTTAAGCTTAGATCCGAGCGTGCTCCAACATTTACGAGAGCCGCTCAGATCTAGAGCTTGGGACGAGTTATGAGGAAGGGGGAGGGCCTCTATTTATAGAGGCGGCTGACTCTCCCCTTTCTCCACAACCGAGGTGGGACTATTAATTTGGGACTAATTAAATCAAGTTAGTTTGCCTTTCACAAAGGGCAAACTTCCTCAAATTTTAACTCCCTCACCGTTGAGCTTCAATGTTGGTATAACCTACCAAATCAAAGAGGGTTCAACGGTGAACGCGTAGGAAAAAACGGCTCGTCAATCCGAGTCCGTTTGACCCTTCAAACAATTGTCCAAAGTTAGCCAAAAGTCATGCTTCTCTTAGAAACGTAGCCGTCAAGAAAATCCGAGGTTTCAAAAAACCCTAACCAGAAAATTCGGGCTTGGTGGGCCTCCATTTTCGCTGGTTTCAGCCCAACAGTTTGGGCTGACTTGTTTTGGCTATAACTTGTGCATTTGGACTCCGTTTTTGACGCGGTTTGAACCTGTGTTTAGAGCGGGACGATCCCGTCATTTAGGTAACCTTTTCAACGCGTTTATTTAATTAAATATAGTCTTAAACAATTTAAGACACATTTAATCTCTTTTGCATCATATGCAAATTAGTCCCTATCTAGGCTTAAATTTTCATTTGCATCAAATACAAATGATCCGAGGGCATATTCCTCTACATCTCCCACTTGCACTCAGGATCATTTATCCCGAATGCAGGAGATGATTGCAAACATCTTTTGCAATATTTTATCCCTTGCATCAAATGCAAATTATTCTCCCTAACTAATTTCTACCTATTACTAGACGAAGGTCACACTCTGTGTGAGACCCTACAGCCTGACCCTTACAACAGGTTGGGCTCGAAGCCCTATATGGCAGTGACCACGAGCAGTGGTTGCCGTCCCTGCTTCAGGAATCATCATTATGTGGTTGACTCATTGACATGAGTATTGTCGGGACCACCCTGACTGTTTCCGTGATGAATTCCGCAGTTATAGTCTCTTCGTCTTAACTATGTCGTGTAGATCAAGTCTAGGGTACGGTCAAACTGTCAACCCCAATAACTTGACTCCTGTTAGTTTCTGTCGATCTTTTAGTCAAAAATGTTGGACTTCTTCCAACATACTCTGGCCAGAGTTTTTACTAAAGACCAAACTAACCCTACGACACTAACTCCCATTGACCGGGAGAGACGAACCCTCTCTTGGTCATTACTCTCCTCATACGCTTCAAGTGTCACCCAATCAAAGACCCTTTGACAAGCCTTGCCTTGAAGCTAGGTCATTTGATCTAAGTGGCACCGTTCACGCACAGGTTCGTCAAAATGACCTCAAGTCAAAAGACCAACTAGCCTATCCTCACTCAGAGTCATCATAGACAGATTGGTCAATATAACCATATGATAACTCTTGTGGATCATTCAGTGAACTCACTCTCTAATGAGCACCTGTGTCTCGTCTACGACTTTGCCAAGTCAAGCGATCATGAGATCATCGCCACCGTTAAACAGTGAAGACTAAGACACGATGGTCTATCCGATGTTTCGATATCCTTGTCTTGAAACATCTACGACCACGAACCCTTTTAGACTTATGCTACAGACGGTCAAACATTTCTCCATGATCGAGATACTCATCTCGATACCTGTTTGACCTCGCATAAAGTCTCAGGACTTAATCTAAGTTAATATCTAATGTTAACTACATTATAACATAACTTAGATAAATTTTTACCAAATAGCTTACTGTTATTTCAAACAAGATGTTTGTGTTATTCACACACAGAGATAGATTGCCTCGAAGGCATCTTCTCTCAACATCTCCCACTTGCACTCAGACCCATTTATCTCGGTATCTAATACCTTTTTTACACATAAGTTTTCCCGACTTCATGTGGTAGAGCCTTCGTGAGTGGATCTGCTAAAACCGTCTACACTATAGACTTAAGGGGGTTTCTATGTTCATGTTAGACCAACCATTTGAATCTCATTCAAATAATTCACTTGGTCTTTTGGAATCTATAATATTTTATTTCCTTGGATCTCATCCAGTTCATCGTACCTTACGATAATCATTTAAATTAGTTAATGGTCATTTCAAATGGCTCATATTTATTTCTGATAAAGTATCAAACTCTTTTGATCACTTTGTCAAAAATATATGTTCCATCCCTTTGATGTCTCGCATGTAATTTATACGCTCCCACTGACCTTGAAAACTATCTGACTAATTCATATAAGTTGGTACGTCTAAATCATATTTAGAAAAACGAACTTATAAGTGAATGCTCCAATTTTCATGGTCAACTTAAGCGTTTACATCGAGTTTGGTTCGAGTAGTTCTGTACACATCTGCTGGCGAAAAAACGGTTTCATTATAATCCGTTTTATAAGATGAAAACCGTTCTCGACCAATATGATTGTACTTCAATATTTCCTTTCTGCTCCTAATCTTTCAACTTAAAGATTTACTTGCAGAAAATGAGAGGAAACATTTTCCTTGGGCACGTAAACTAAATTCCAAAATTTATTTACGCACACGGACCTATTCTGATTGCATCAAGTTTTAAATCGGAGTTACTACTCCGAATTTCATCTCGGAAGTTGATTAAGTCATCATCAGTTATGATGTCTAACTCGACAATTCGTCTCACGAGATTCAAGTAATTATACAACTTTCTAATGATTGATTTAATGAATATCTTATTGATATGTCCTCATAGAACATTTATCAAAACCTAGGCATTAATGTCTGGGACTTGACCCAGAAGGAGGACTTAACTCAGAGTCACTAACAATGGATCACACCAAGTCTAACTAAGTGTTATTCATACCTTTTAACACACCGATGTGTTAATAGACTTGACCTGAGAGAAAATCACATTTTCTTTTAATTACGCAAGATTTTAAGTAGCTAAGTATTTGACCATTCGATCTAATCGAATCAGTTTAAATACTTTAGTCATTTCGTTCTTTATTTTATCAGACTTGTGTTTCATCAAGAACACGTGTCTTAATAAAATATACGAATAACTTATTTCGGTTAATCCAGACTCGGGTACATCAGTATGTACGAGACTAAGTTCGACAACTCATTCTCCCACTGTCTTACAGATGGGTTTCGGCCAATTTATCTAAGAGGATAAGACTCACAAGTGTCCGTAGACTTCATAATACGAGAGGTCAGACCCCTCTTTATGTGACTTGTGAAGCATAGTCTCTCGATACGGCCTAGTCTATTTTGCCATATAAGTTTGATACTATCTTGTGTATTTATATATATTAACATTTAATATATATATTATCGTTATACATATTACTCATTGCTTCAGAAGCAATGTGACAACATTCGTCAAAATGTGTTAACCTTTTGTATAACAATATTTACGAAATCGTGACATCAAAATATGTCACATTTTCGTTTCCTCCTACTTATGTCTTTACTAATGACAAATTAAACTAACTTTCTCAATTGACTTTCCGAAGTGCCTTCTTCCTTTTCTAAATCACATTTAGATATTAAATAGCCCAACATAAATAAATAGCTATACAAGCATCTCAAGTATCCAAACGCCTAAGAGTTGCAATCTTGAGTGTAGCTCAAGAAGTTGCTTGTCTCAAAATCCGGTTGGGATACATAGTCTTGCACCGCTCATGCACTCGTATTCGACTCAAACGGTTTGATCGAATTCTCGAACTTTGCGGATCAGAATTGTTTGTCCATACAACCTTGAGGGTAGCTCGACAAGTTGTAGGGAGAAACATACTTCGAATATCCTATATGTTCAAGCTGCCTCATATAGAGACGAGTGACATGTTGCGTGAATTTATTTGTTGGACCCAGAACTTAATGAAATCATATTTCTTAAGTCTGTTCTTTAGAAGGTCATTTTAATGTCAACGAGAATATAGTTTTCATTCTATCAATTAGAATTTAGCTTGATATTCAATTAATCAACCTATTTGACCAGTTAACTTATTCCATTAAAAATTATATTTTGATTCCTTCGGTAAACGTAGTCTTGCCCTGTTTAGCATATGTTCAATATTAAATATAGGTAGATTGGCATTCATCTATCTATATCCTCCCACTATTTTTACGATCGTTTCAAAGCTTAATAATGAACGATTTAATCGAATTAAAATATTTAAAATTTAGTGAAAGAGGGATCCAATCATCATGAACCTCACAACCTTGAGGAGACTCAACAAGTTGATTGGTTCCATGATTGGTAGACTAACTCTTAGTCAATCACATCATATGTGACTCCCTATCGTTTTTTTACCCACAGTCACTTATGATCTTGAGGAGACTCAACAAATCATAATGACTGGTCTAGTCAGACCCTTGATTTCGTGTCCAGGTTTGACTTAGATCGATGCTCGAGGAGACCCGACGTATCGATTTGGGTCAAGTCTAGACTACATCACATGTATGTTGGAGTTTGTTCCTTAAAGATAAACATGTCATAGCTTGAGGAGACTCAACGACTATAATTGTCTTCTTTGAGTTACCAAGCTCCAAAATCAAGGAGGGATATGGATTAATCTTTAATAAGATTTATAACGCATTGACTAGATATAGTCCAGGGTGTCATACAATCATGATTCACGACATTGCGGTCCAGCGGAACACAGCCAGGGAATTGACATAGCCATGATCACTACCCCTTAGACTAGTAAGGGTTGATCCAGAACTCTTAGCCAAGCACATTGACTGGATCATGGTCCATTGAATGAAGCTTGTCATTTCTGTATGTGTGCCATAGACTAAACAGTTTTTATTAACAACTAATTAATCCTATCAACTAGTTGCATCCTTAAATTCAAAATTTTAGGATTTGTTTAATAACTTTTATTAAGACCTTATCAACTATAAGGTTCACGTGCTATCCTAATTGTTATTAGGATTTTAATAAACTTTATTAACAACGCCAAAAGCGAATTCCTTTAATGAGAATTAATTATAACAATTAGAATTAAGATTCATTAAAAGGACTACCCTAATCATGAATTAGGTCTTAAAGGGTTGTTAAAAGTTTTATTAAAACATAGCATGTCATTAAAATTCAAGTAATAAATTTTAATCATTTTTAATGGCTAACCTAAAGGGTTGTCTTGTGTTATCAAATAAGGGACAAGAAGAACTAGCCATTAAA
This sequence comes from Scilla litardierei, assembly GCA_030789695.1. Taxonomy (NCBI): domain Eukaryota; kingdom Viridiplantae; phylum Streptophyta; class Magnoliopsida; order Asparagales; family Asparagaceae; genus Scilla; species Scilla litardierei. The sequence goes on from CM061142.1 coordinate 383,283,552, forward strand.
ATAAAGCTACACTAATTTATCGCATAAAGATAGTGCACAACTATTTAACAATTAAATAGATTAAGTTTATCGCATAAACAATTTTAGCATGCATACATAAATTTAACATTTAAATTTAAAATATGATTTTAAAAATATTTTATTTTTATCTCATAAAAACTTGTTTTTAAAATCACATATTTGCATGCTACTTTAAAAAATTTATCACATAAAAATTTTAACCTTTAAAATCAGTTTTAAAATATCTCATAAAATTAAAACATCATTTTAAAAAACTTTCATGCTTAAAAATTTATCATATAAAATTTTAGGCACTTTAAACTTATCGCATAAATTTTAAAAGATTAAAATTAGTTTTAAAAATTATCACATAAATTTTAAAACGTCATTTAAAAAATTTACATGTTCAAAATTTATCAAATAGAATATTTGAACATCTAAAACATTTTGGAAATTATCTCATAATTTTAAAAAGTATTTAAAAGCATTTTAAAGTTTAATAAAATCGCAGGCTAGATCATTACGCAGACCTTGCTCTGATACCATTGAAGGGTTTTGTGGGACCCTTAGGGCACAAAAACTCTATGCCCGTCCTAAGTCGGACGGAACATAGACAGAAATAGCAGCGGAAAATAATCATGTTAATCTAATTAACATTTAACACTAAGGTCCAAGACCCTAATCCAAGATCTATGCCGACTTGGGATGGGTCTGACCATCCCAAGAAGGATCTAGCCTACTGCGATTAAATTAAACTAATGCTTATTAAACTACATACCCGGAATCTCAGCCCTGGGGCATGCGAGATGTTCCGCACCGTCTTCCAAGCCGCTCCTTGTCCCACGCCGAGCCGCTCCTCGAACCGCTCCCCGAACCGCTCCTCGAACCGCTCCGTATCCCGAGGCGATCAATCACGTGTCACCGAGCCAACCACGCGCCGAAGAAAGTTTCACGCGAGTGAAACCTCTGCCTAGATTTCGGATCTAAATCCGAACACCTTTGCGGCTTTGCCAGAGCCCTCAGGAGTAAGGCAGAAATTTATAGGGAGAGGAGAAATATTAATTTAAGCTTAGATCCGAGTGTGCTCTAACATTTACGAGAGCCGCTCAGATCTAGAGCTTGGGACGAGTTATGAGGAAGGGGGAGGGCCTCTATTTATAGAGGCGGCTGACTCTCCCCTTTTCTCCACAACCGAGGTGGGACTATTAATTTGGGATTAATTAAATCAAGTTAGTTTGCCTTTCACAAAGGGCAAACTTCCTCGAATTTTAACTCCCTCACCGTTGAGCTTCAATGTTGGTACAACCTACCAAATCAAAGAGGGTTCAACGGTGAACGCGTAGGAAAAAAACGGCTCGTCAATCCGAGTCCGTTTGACCCTTCAAACAATTGTCCAAAGTTAGCCAAAAGTCATGCTTCTCTTAGAAACGTAGCCGTCAAGAAAATCCGAGGTTTCAAAAAACCCTAACCAGAAAATTCGGGCTTGGTGGGCCTCCATTTTCGCTGGTTTCAGCCCAACAGTTTGGGCTGACTTGTTTTGGCTATAACTTGTGCATTTGGACTCCGTTTTTGACGCGGTTTGAACCTGCGTTTAGAGCAGGACGATCCCGTCATCTAGGTAACCTTTTCAACGCGTTTATTTAATTAAATATAGTCTTAAACAATTTAAGACACAATTAATCTCTTTTGCATCATATGCAAATTAGTCCCTATCTAGGCTTAAATTTTCATTTGCATCAAATACAAATGATCCGAGGGCATATTCCTCTACAAATTGGACCAATCAAAATGAAGAGTATAATAAGGAAACAAAATAGGTTAATTACTCTTCGCGCAAAACAAGGAAACTCAACGGTTTTTCGCCTTGATCAACATTGATGCTAATAGAAAAATTACTCCCAACAATACTAATCTCCACTAATCTTTTTTAATACATTTTATTCGACGCGCACACCATGCTAAATAATACAGAAGCGAGTAACAATCATAATTGCTCACCGCGCAAAACACATGGAAAACGGGAATTGCTCAAGGCGCACAATGCACAACGTATGGCAGCAAATTGTATTAGTTTATGAGGATGAGACAGAAGTAGAGTTAATGTGTGGCTACATCGAAGACCCCGTCATGCTACAGAGGGGTTCTTCTCGTGAATATACAAAAGACTGCTCGTCAATCTACAGCTGATTGATACCAGACACATGATTATCTCTGATAAATATTCAATCTGAAGACATTTTAGGTTAAATCGGCTACATATTCACTCAAATTCAGAAACTATATGCAAACTTATAGATAAACTTTGATACATATTCAAACTGTAGATGATTGATACCAGACATATGATTTTCCCAAGAATGTTTGACTGGTGGGAAGTGAACTGGAAAAATTTATAGCCGCTTACATAATTGCTCAACGCTCAGAATCAACAAATTTATGGCCGTTGTGCGCAGTGAGCAAATTTTTAATGGTTTAAATAATTGCTCATAGCGGACAACAAGCAAAGCCAGGTGTTCACTTTGAGTTCCCGTTGTGCGTGTTGAGCAAATTTTTAATGGTTAACATAATTGTGCAAAGCGCACAACAAGCAAAGCCAGGTGTCAGCTTTGAGCATCAAAGGTATTTTATGAACCATTGTTAAACGTGCACAACCAGCAGAATTATGCCCGTTGTGCGCGTTAAGCTAATGTTGCATCGATGACGAATTTGCTCAACGCCCCCACGGGAATAAATTTGCCCGTTTTGCGCTTTGAGCATATTTGTGAGGTGCTATAATTTTAATTCCAATGCGCGTCAGTGCAGTGAATCAATCACATTCCAAATTTCATCATACTTAATCTGATTTCGAAGCAAGCATACATGCAAACTGTATACTTATTCAATCTGAAAACATTGTAGATTAAACCGGATACTTATTCAATCTGACTCAGAAACTACATTCAAACTTTTAGATTAAATCTGATACTTTTTCAATCGGAAGACATATCAATCGAATTCAGAAACTGCTTGCAAAATTTTAGATTAAATCACATACATATTCAAATTGATGACATTTTCAAAATGACCCAGCCATTCAAATGTATTGATGTACATACTGATACAGATTCAAACTGATTCATTAGCCTATTATCTTACAAACTGATACATAGGTTGGCCGTGCATGGCTATTGTCCCTCTGATGCACAAGCACTCCCTCCTGTTCTTTTCGATCTCTTGGCTCGCATCCAAATTGAAGAAGAAAATGAAGAAGAATCTTGTGGGAATATGGAAAATAGTGAAATTTCTGTAACTGTTGATCCTGAGGTTATCGAATGCTTTGTTGGAAGCGAGCCCTTGCGCCCCCCTTTGTCTCATGTTCAAAAATCCATCTTTTTTTAATTTATTGAAGTCGACTTCAATAAATTAAAAAAAGATGGATTTTTGAACCTAGGACAAGGGGGCACAAGGGTTCGCATCCAACGAAGCATTTGATAACCTTGGGATCAACAGTTACAGAAATTTCGATACTTCATGGGCCCGACGACGTTGTTCGCGCTACAATCTTGAAGGGTATTCCGAAGGAGCGGAGAAAGTTCGATGATCTTAGGAAGGATGAGATGATCCTCACACACTTATGGCCCGAAGGTAAGGAGGTGGAATCATTCCGTAATCGATTCCAAAAAGAAAAGCAAAAAATGAACTGTGATCGTTACCTTTCAATAAAAAACAAGGAAGCGCGGATCAATCGATTACAGAACTGCAAGCAAACTCGATCGGACAGATGTAGATGGATCTAGGGTTAGGGTTTAGTTCAGAATTTGGGCGAAGCAAGGGAGATGGAAAAAATTAGTCATCGGTTAAAAGCTTGGGCGAGGCGACCATAACCATCTATAACCATCTAGTTACCTCAGGCGACCATCTTCGTTGCGTTTGTTAACGTCGTTGCCGACTTTCGGCAACCATAGGCAAGATAGGAGTGTCGTCATTGCACGCAGAAGAACTTATTATTTCCATACGGAGGTTGTGTGTGCAAATAAAGAAGATGATGATAGAAGAAAGTAGAGGAAGTTGTGAGAAAATGAGTGCTCGTTGTCCGCCATTTATAGGGAAATTGGACCAATAAAAATTAAGCGTATAATAAGTCCTTGATCTTACAGTAATGCAATGGATCTCAGTAATCAACATTTATTTCGCACACACCGCGTAATACCAACGTGAAAATCGCGTAATCCCAATTATTTTAGCATATGGAACAAAATAGGTTAATTACTCTCCGCGCTAAACAAGGAAACTCAACGATTTTTCGCCTTGATCAACATTGATTCTAATAGGAAAATTACTCCCAACAATACTACTCTCCACTAAGCTTTTTTAATACATTTTATTCGACGCGCACACCGGGCTAAATAATACAGAAGCGGGTAACTTTATAATTGATCATCGTGCAAAACGCATGGAAAACGAGAATTGCTCAAGGCGCACAACGCACCACGCATGGCAGCGAAATATATTGGTTGATGAGGATGAGACTGCAGTAGAGTTTTACTGTGTGGCGACATCGAAGACCCCGTCAAGCTACAGAGGGGTTCTCGTGAATATACAAAATACTACTCATGAATCTACAGCTGATTGATACCAGACATATGATTTTTCCAAGAATGCTTGACCAGTGGGAAGCGATCTGGAAAAATTTATATCCGCTTACATAATTGCTCAACGCTCAGTACCAACAAATTTATGGCCGTTGTGCGCGGTGATCAAATTTTTTATGGTTTACATAATTGGTCAAAGCGCAAAAGAAGCAAATACAGGTGTTCCCTTTGAGCCGTTGTGCGCGTTGAGAAATTTTTAATGGTTAACATAATTGCGCAAAGCTCACAACAAGCAAAGCCAGGTGTTCGCTTTGATCATATAACGTATTTTATGAACCATTGTTAAACGTGCATAACCAGTAGAATTATGCCCGTTGTGCGCGTTAAGCTAATGTTGCGTCGATGACAAGTTTGCTCAACGCCCCCACGGGAATAAATTTGCCCGTTTTGCGCTTTGAGCATATTTATGAGATGCTATAATTTTAATTCCAATGCGCGCCACCGCAGTGAATCAATCACATTCCAAATTTCATCACACTTAATCTGAATCCTAATCAAGCCTACATGCAAACTTTTAGATTTAATTCTTATACGTGTTCAATCTGAAAACATTGTAGATTAAACCGGATACTTATTCAATCTGATTCAAAAACTACATGAAAAACTTTTATATTAATTCTGATAATTTTTCAATCTTAAGACATATTCAATCGAATTCAAAAACTGCTTGAAAAATTTTAGATTAAATCTCATACATATTCTAATTGATGACATTTTGAAAATGACCCAGCCATTCAAATATATTGATGTACATACTGATACAGATCCAAACAGATTCGTTAGCCTATGCTCATACAAACTGATACATATGATTGTCTTCGTAAGATGTTTGCAATGAAGGGGCTCTTTACGGGATAAATTTTCAGTGTAATATGCGTGCTTTCACGTCATCTTCCGTGAGTTCATCGGGCGACCATCTTCGTTCCGTTTATTACCGTCGTTGCCGATTTTCTGCCATCATCGGCTGGATATGAGTGTCGTCATAGCAGGCGTCGTTGTAACCTGCACTCAGGTATGTAGCCGTTTCAAAGACACCGAGTGGAACTCCGATTCACATGAGGCGTCGAACAACAACAAATGGTTGCATAACAAATAGAATGAGCTTTTTATCTTCGCGATCGGAAAGGACAGGAGGGAGTGTTTGTGTGTCATAGACGAGGTATAGTGAAATGATGAAGGGTTTGATGGAGGAGATGGAGTGTATAAAGAGGAGATGGATATGGAGTGTATAGTCGAGGAGTGGAAGGCGAAATGCTCACATATGGAATGCATTCATCGGGCATGCTTGATTATAAATGGACGATAGCCCTTCGTTGCGTTTATTACCCCCATTGCGTAAGTTTCCAACATCAACCATTTAGATTTACGTGTTAAGAGAACTGGTTGAATTCCATCATCCATTTTCTATCTTAAGCATTAGGCATGAACAAAAGAAGACCATTTCCTCTCTACACTCCATCTCCATCTCGTCCATTTCTATTTCAAGCATCATGTACGAACAGAAGAAGACCTTATTGTTTCCAGACGGAGGTTGTGTGGGCAAATAAAGAAGATGTTGATAGAAGAAAGTATAGGAAGTTGTGAGAAGAGTAGGGATCCCGTAGGATAACGGAGTATACTCATCAATTTGAATGGTCAATTTCACATTAAATGGACCGTGAATGCCCTGGGTGCCCTGAAGATGCGTATGAAATCGGAGGACTACAAGCTGATGATGTCGCCTCCCAAATATGCTCCTCTCCCTGGTTTGCGAAGAGAAGAATGGCCCCCCTGGACTTTACACCCTGGATGGCTGCCCTGAGTCACATAGGTTGGTCGTGCATGGCTACCGTCCCTCTGAGACACAAGCACTCCCCCATGTTCTTTTCGATCTCTTGGCTTGCATCCAAAATTGGAAATCTGCAGGTGGAAAGGGACAATTATGATCTGCTTCATCCACAGCCAGATTTAGTTAATTTGGTTGCGAGCCAAGAGATCGAAAAGAAAAGGATGGAGTCCTTGTGCCTCAGAGAGATGGTAGCCATGCACGGCCAACCTAATTGACCCAGAGCAGCCAACCAGGGTGCAAAGTCCAGGGGGCCATTCTTCTCTTCGCAGACCAGGGAGAGGAGTATATTTGGGAGACGACAACATCAGCTTGTACTCCTCTGATTTCATACGCATCTTCAGGGCACCCAGGGCATTCACGGTCCATTTATAGTGAAATAAACCATTCAAATTGAGGAGTATACATCCGTTATCCTACAGTAATACCAGGGATCACGGGAATAAACATCTTCTTTACTCAACGCGTAATCCCATAGAGAAAACGTGTAATCCCAAGTATTTTAGGCTGAGCTTAAAAAGAGGTAAATTACTCTCTGCACACGATAAGGAAACTGAACCGTTTTGTGCCTTGAGCAAAATTGATACTATTACGAAAATTACTCTCCGTCAAAAACTCGTAAAATTCTTTATTTTCCAGCGCAACAAAAACAATCAAATTTTTTTCGTTGTTCGTGCGGATTAATTGTTTCCACTATAAGCCCTTGTGTGTACAGTGGAGTTCTCATATGTGAGACCGTATGTGTACATCGGATGGATATTGATTCACACTAGGACTTTTAACCCCCGCGCACGACGCGCACAATGGCTAATTGATTTCAGCTCTTCGTTGCGTTTATTACCGTCATAGCGTCAGTTTCCAACATCAACCATTTACCTTTACGTGAAAGGACTACTGGATGAATGCTATCGTCCATATCTTTATCAAGCATGCACGAACAGCAGAAGAACTTATTGTTTCTAGACGGTTGCTGTGTGAGCAAATAAAGAAGAAGATTTATAGAGGGAACTAGAGGAAGTTGTGAGAAGATGAGGGCTCGTTGTCAACCACTGAGGAATTTGACCAATAAAAATGAAGTGTATAATAAGTCCGCGATCCTACAGTAATGCAATGGATATCGGGAATCAACATTTATTTACTCAACGTGCACACCGTGTAATACCAACGCGAAAATCACGTAATCCCAATTATTCTATCATGTGTGTCAAAATAGGTTAATTATTCTCCGTGCAAAACTAGAAAACTCAACGGTTTTTCGCCTTGATCAACATTGATGCTAATAGGAAAATTACTCCCAACAATACTAATCTCCACTATTCTTTTTTCGTACATTTTATTTGACGCACACACCATGCTAAATAATACAGAAGCGAGTAACAATCATAATTGCTCACCGCGCAAAACGCATGAAAAATGGGAATTGCTTAAGGCGCACAACACATGACAGCGAATTGTATTGGTTGATGAGGATGAGACTGCAGTAGAGTTCTACACTTCTACTGTGTGGCGACATCAAAACCCCGTCATGCTACAGAGGGGTTCTCGTGAATATACAAAATACTACTCGTGAATCTACAGCTGATTGATACCAGACAAATGATTTTCCCAAAAATGCTTGACTGTTGGGAAGCGATCTGTAAAAATTTATAGCCGCTTACATAATTGCTCAACGCTCAGAACCAACAAATTTATGGCCGTTGTGTGCGGTGAGCAAATTTTTTATGGTTAACATAATTGCTCAAGCGGACAACAAGCAAAGCCAGGTGATTGCTTTGAGCCGTTGTGTGCGTTGAGCAAATTTTTAATGGTTAACATAATTGCGCAAAGCGCACAACAAGCAAAGCCAGGTGTCCACTTTGAGCATCAAAGGTATTTTATGAACCATTGTTAAACGTGCACAACCAGCAGAATTATGCCCGTTGTGTGTGTTAAGCTAATGTTGCGTCGATGACAAATTTGCTCAACGCCCCCACGGGAATAAATTTGCCCGTTTTGCGCTTTGAGCATATTTGTGAGATGCTATAATTTTAATTCCAATGTGCGCCAGCGCAGTGAATCAATCACATTCCAAATTTCATCATACTTAATCTGATTTCGAAGCAAGCCTACATGCAAACTTAATACTTATTCAATCTGAAAACATTGTAGATTAAACCGGATACTTATTCAATCTGACTCAGAAACTACATTCAAACTTTTAGATTAAATCTGATACTTTTTCAATCTGAAGACATATCCAATCGAATTCAGAAACTGCTTGCAAAATTTTAGATTAAATCTCATACATATTCAAATTGATGACATTTTCAAAATGACCCAGTCATTCAAATATATTGATGTACATACTGATACAGATCCAAACTGATTCATTAGCATATGCTCTTACAAACTGATACATCTGATTGTCTACGTAGATGTTTGCAATGAAGGGCTCGCTGTAGGATAACGGACTTTTACTCATCAATTTGAATGGTCAATTTCACTATCAATGGACCGTGAATGCCCTCAAAAATTTCGCTTTATGTATGAGATTACCCTCAAAAATTACTCACAGCGCAACATCTGTACATTCTGTATATTCATGAGCACAACAACTGTAGACTCACGGGTTCTTTCCATGACTCATAGTAACTCAACTGTAGTCTCATCCTCATCCATGGGCAGTCAAATTCATTTATAAATGGCGTCTCATTCTAAATGTTGGAAACGGCTAATTGATTGCAGCATTCAAAACCCCTCAATAAATACGCAAATAAAGCCTCGCTTTAATACGCAGCATTCAAAGCCTATTTTAATACTCATTTAATATTTCACCGTTTGAATTTATAACAGCTATTTTTTGAACTCTATTTATATCCCTCTTCATTCCTCAAGAAAATACACGGAAAAATTGCTTCCTCCAAAAATTCTTCTTTGCTTCATCCCGTTCTTCTGGGTAGCTGTACTGTGCAAAATCCAAAGTCTCTGGCCACGAGTGGACGCGGCCAAGGTCTGCTGTGTTAACATTCGGGAGCAACCGGCAACAGCGATTACCACCGAGGTCGTGCCTAATTGCTTTCAAGGCAGTGGTCATCCCCACGCCACAGCGCTTTCAATTACATCTGCTAAGTATTTTGTTTCTCTGATCTTCCTCGTATAGCCACGGTATTCTATGTATTTTTCTTACAATATGTTTGTTTCTCAGTTTAACAGGACAAATTCTAACCATTACTTCGTTCTGCTTGATGTAGATATATACCATGGTAAATGGAAGAAAAATTGAAAGTTACTCCTACTATTTCAATGTGGACCATTTCCTTCATGATGTAGATGCCTGTAAAGAGAATGGGATGGCGGTAGAAAATGATTCCAATGAAATCAGGCTAATTACGCAACCAAAATGCACCTTCAAATTTTTCCAGAAGATCTCAGCGGTCAGCGGACCTTCTAGGATACATGAGCATTTTCTTGCTTTCTTGCGTTTGAAAGTAATGATTTTCGAGGTTTTCCATTTGGTACGTATATACTTTTAAGTACACTGTAGGTGAAATTATTATTCAATTGGGTGGAAAATGATGTAGAAATTTAGTGATTTTACATGCATGTAGATACGGTTCAGATTGATGGAGAAGGTACAAAAATCCAAGGTTCTATTGATTTATCTTTTCTAGGATAATGCATTAAATCTTTGATTCCAAGTCGAATTAGTTGTATGAATTGTTTGATACAGGATGAAATGGATTTTACAAAAGAATTTACTACCGCGCAAATTTTTAAGGGAAGAGACAAGCTGTTTGAGTGGATAAAGACCGTCGGCCATGTGATTGTTACCATGTCGACGACGAGTTTGAGTAAAACTTCCAATAGGATTCCTGCTGTTTACTTTGCATGTGAAAGAAGCGGGGTTTATAAGGGACACCGAAAGGAAAAACAGACCGACAGGCTAGTTAAAACCAAGAAGTGTCAATGTCTGTTCTCATTGCGTGGTAATATGGTGGGCGTCGACATTGGCAGTGAGGAGTGGAGGTTAACAGTCGTTGATGGCAGGCACAACCATCAAGATGCTAATTATGTCGAGGGCCATTCCGATGAAGGGAAGTTGCAGGGAATGGAGATGGAATCATTGAGAGATTTGGCAAATAGCACACTGAGGCCGGCTGAAATTTTGAAAGTCCTGAAGGAAAATCCAACCTTCCATGCAACCTCCATTAAATCAATTTATAATGCACGTCACCGATTAAAAAGGGACAACAAGAATGTTGATATTGAAAAAAATTCCGTATAAAATTGATGTTGATGACCATGTTAGGTTTTGTGCAAAATAATCACTTTGTTTAGTAGGTATTGATGACATTGTTGTAAGAAATTAAAAGATATGTTACCCATATTGCTACCATTGATGACAATATTGTAAATTATAACGTTCTACACACATGAAATATGATTTTTTTATCATATTGACCACTTGGAAGCATGAATTTTTATCATGTCAGCTGAAATGGGTACATATATATCATCTGTATGGCTTGATGTTGTTTATCAAACAAATTACCCGTCGTTCGCACGACGTGCGCATCGGGGCGTAATTTTTCCAAGCGTTCACGCGGATTGATATTGACTCACACGAGGACTTTCAACCCCCTCGCACGACGTGCACAACTGGAGTAATTTTGCCTGTCGTGCGCACGGATGGAAATTGCTTCACACTTTGCGTTTTAACCCATAAGCACGACGCACACGACGCGTCGTAATTTTGCCCGTCGTGCGCGCGGATGGAAATCGCTTCACACTTTGCGTTTTAACCCCCGCGCACGACACGCACGATGGGGGTAATTTTGCACGTCGTGCGCGCAGATGGAAATTTCTTCACACTAGGCGTTTTAACCCACGCACACGACCGGGGTAATTTTGCCCGACGTGCGCACAAATGGAAATTGCTTCACACTATGCGTTTTAAGCCTACGCGCACGATTCACACAGACGCCTCGCTGGAGGGCGCGTTGGTAGCCAAACCATCCTACGTTTGGGCCGATCCTCCACCGGACTCCCGACTAGATCGATGACGCTTCCTCGCCTCAGCCTCATGCCTCACGTCTTCAATCGAGTTTGGAGGAAGCGAGCTTCTCTCCAACTCAGCTATACGAGCCAGGAGACTGCTCTTCTCTACGTATCATCGCTCTTCGGAGCTCTTCCGAACCGCTGACATAGAGGCCGCCCGATCTTTAGCTTTCGCAACCTCCCACTCCGCCTGAGATCTGCGATCCCTCTCTTTCATTAGCTGCTCCTTCAAATCCTTAAGTTGAGATTCGAATGAAACCGCCTTTTTCCGCTCGGTAATCAACAATTGTACCACTCGGCGACGCAATTACGCCCCGACCAATGATGTCTGCAGGAAATCATGGATAAGTAAGACTGTAAAAGTAAGGCAACAGCACAAAGAGACGATATTAGTAGTTAACCTGGTAACTGCCATAAACGACTGAGTTAGCGAGCCTTTCAATGTCAATTTGACCCATGACACTTTGGTCAGTGGGAAGGATGGAGTTCTCCACCAGCCGACTGGCCACCCCCCTATCCACCAATGCAGACTCGCCGTCCCAGACGGGGAAGAAGGGTCGGTGATGGTTCCACCTAGTACCTTCCGATGGAATGTCAGTGGGAGGATTTAACAGCAATGCCCCCTCATACGCCGGGGGGACATAGCCTGCCAGAACGAGACCTGCCCATGGCCACGTATCCCTTAGAGGAGTCTCAGGCAACTGCGATCACACATCCCCCCTGTCATGAAGGGAACGGTTAACATCTACGTCACCGTCTCTTCTACCCTCTGAAGACTGGCCTTGCAAAGTTTCTTCGTCCCACTGACACGATTTCTCAGCCATATCTGCAGTGAAGGCACAAATCAAGACGAATGGTGATATATCCCCAAATTTGGCAGGATATATATCCCCCACTTGACTGGACGCATGGCGGGGTTTTCTGGGGTCTTCGCGGGTTTTTTTTGTGGTCTGCTACATTAATACTCCGAGTTTGGCGGTAACTCAATTTTTTTGCTGGGTCCGACATCATTGGTGGCCATCTTGATTCTTGACTCTATCGCTCTTCCATTTGTTATTACAAGTATAAATAAACGGAGGCTTAATTACTCAGCGCGCAAAACGGGGCAAAATTTGAACCGTTGTGCGTGGTGAGCAAACATAATTTAGTCATGCGCAGTATGTGCGTAAATGAGGGATAGTTGTGCGCGGTCGAATATTTTGATTTATTATACGAATTTTTATCATCGCGCACAAATGGCATTACTGTATACAGTTGTGTGAGGTGATATATTAAACGACTAAATGTTTTACTTGTCACAATGGATACAAATATTCGCTGATATGGCGCTTACGAGAAAAAAATTTCGCAAACAAAGTACCAGCAAATTCGGCAGATGGATGAGTCGCTGCCCTTGTTTGTGGTCCCACCAACCTCTCACCTCATCCATTTCATCAAATTAATAACTCAATTGCCGTTTTATTTATTTATTTATTTTCGTCTTATTAATGGTAACACGTGAAAGTGGAGCCCACAGAGGGATAACGATAGAATTTTTCAACGCAGCACAGTCGAACGACGCGAAACATACTGCAAATTGCCCAGTTAACAACATTCGAACGCGAAGGTACACATATAGTTTAGCGGGCCCCACAAGATATTCTCGACCCCACTATCCAACCCCGTAGAATCTAGTTGGTAGGGGATATTTTAACTAAATATGGTAGATGATGTGACATTTAATTAAGTATTTTTTCCCATATTTAGTTAACGTCTATATTAAGCTATATTCGACGACTCCATACAAGTATAAACCGAATGGCCGGTTATATCATCTCCAACCACACTGCAACAACACGCCAAATATGGCATTTTCCCTCCATCAACCGTCCTGCAAAACTGGTAACATTTTGCCGGTTTGCTACAGGGTTATCCAAATTTGGAGAGTCAATGTAGCAACCTCCGATGTATAAAAAAAAGTGTAGCAACCTACATCTAGTTTTTGTATGTCTGTTTATTAGACTATACCTAGCACATTCATTATGAATCTGTTTGTTTATTTCGATCCCCCTATGGCATTATCCAAAAGGCGGGAGTAAAATAACAACAATCATGCCAACTAAGAGTCTAAATATATATAAATCCAAAAAAATCATAAAACCACATTATGAACTTAGGTGATAAGAGGAATGAAAGTCCAATATCAACATTGAGATACAAGAAGGAAAACTAACGTCTCAAATCACAACACATATAGAATATAGCATACATTGAGACCATATCACAAAATTCACACATATATGATCAACAAATATAGTGCGGAATTAAAATTAAACCCAAATAAGAAACAAATGCAAACGCAATTATGTTTCAAGGGTTCGGATTACCCAAGTCACTTCCCGACTTGTTCCCGGTTATCCTACGTCCCTTCCACCCGGATACCTCCGGATACTCAAGTTAGAACCTTAACTTGAGGTTTCCTTTAAACCCACTTGTAGCAACCCAATAAGTGAAATCAAATACAATCGATGTCCTTGACTCCTACAACTTGGGAGTAAGCAAACCGATCTCGCAAACCGAGCACAAAACCAAATAACGAAAGTTATGAAATTATGAAAGCAACACTTACAATCACATATGCATTGAAGTAGAACTTGAAGGAGAAGTGTGTTGTGCGTTGAAGACTCACTTGGAAGAGAGGAGAAAGCCCTTTCTCTTGACTGCACCAATTGTTGGGGTTTTGGCGGACCCCCAGAGCTCGGATCTGTATCCGTCCTAAGTTGGACGGACCACGGAGGCACAAAATCGCAGCGGAAAAACAGAAATCAAAATTTCTAGACTAGCTAAACTATTTAGCTAGGCTCTGGGGAACCAGAACCCAGCCCGATCTATGCCGACTTGGAGTGGGTCTGACCACTCCAAGAAGGATCTACACTAAGCGACTAATTAAAATTACGCTAAAACCGCTTAACCACATACCCGGAATCTTGGCCCTGGAGCAGGCAACATGTACCGCACCGTCTTGAGAAGCTCCTCGTAGCCGAGCCGCGTTGACCCGATCTCCCTGAGCCGCCTCACACCCTCGCACCGATCCGCCCGAGCCGCTTTCGCCTCCGAGCCGATCACACGCGGTAGAAAGTTTCACTTGAGAAGAAACCCGCGTCTTAGACGTCCGGATCGGATCCAAACCCCTTTCGTAGTCGTGCTAGGACTACTCCAGAGAATAGGAAAGTAGAGAGAGAGATTTAGTCGCGGACCGAGCTTGCTCAATAATTTGGAGCTACCCGATCGTTGACTGGTGTGTTTCAACGAGGAGAGTGCACCCCTATTTATATAGGGAGTGAGCACTCAACTTCTCGTTGCGGGCAATGTGGGACAATCCCCATGAAGAGAAAAACAAATTAAGTCATTTGGCTTAATTTCAACTTTAAAGTTAGCCTTTCACAAAGTCAAACTTTAACGAATTAATTCTCCTCACATACTAAACTTCAGTCACCAAACAAGCTATCAATCAGAAAAGCTTGGAATGGTGAACGCGTAGGAACTGACGGTGACGAATTTCGACTTCGTTTGACCCCTCAAACAATTGCTCAAAGTTTAGCAATTTACACAAAATTCGTAGCCGTCATTAGGGTTTACAAAAACCCTAATTTGACTTAAGTTGCGGGCGCGCCCGCTAGACTTAGCGGGCGCGCCCGCCCAAGGGGGCAAGGGCGGGCCGCCCGCCCGCTGCTGCAGCGGGCGGGCGCCCGCTGCTGCAGCGGGCGCTGGCCCGCTGCAAGCAGCGGGCTGCGCCCGCTGTGCAGCGGGCGCTGGCCCGCTGCGTGCAGCGGGCCGTGCCCGCTGCATCAGCGGGCGCTGGCCCGCTGCGTGCAGCGGGCCGTGCCCGCTGCATCAGCGGGCGCTGGCCCGCTGCGTGCAGCGGGCCGTGCCCGCTGCATCAGCGGGCGCTGGCCCGCTGCGTGCAGCGGGCCGTGCCCGCTGCATCAGCGGGCGCTGGCCCGCTGCGTGCAGCGGGCCGTGCCCGCTGCATCAGCGGGCGCTGGCCCGCTGTGCAGCGGGCCACGCCCGCTAATGCAGCGGGCGCCCGCTGCACACAGCGGGCCATGCCCACTGCTGCAGCGGGCCGCGCCCGTTTTGCCCTTGCACATGGGCCTCTTGGCCCGGTGGGTCTAACCCACTTCCCCTTGAACTCTTTCTGCGTTTCTGGGCTCGTTTGAGCTCCGATTTGGACACGGTTTGAACCTGTGTTTAGACCGGGACGATCCCGTCATCCAGGTATCCCTTTCCAACAAGTTTGTTCCTACTAAATTCGTCGTAACTAATTTACAACACGTTTAGTTAAAGTTAGCATCTAATGCAACGTTATGTCCCTATTGCTATTGCGACTAACTTTCACAACTTAACTTGTGAATATCATCAAATGACATTTCTCTCTATTCTACATTCCTATTACTAAGACACGAGTACTACTCGGTGTGAGACCCTACAGCCTGACCTTACTACAGGTTGGGGCTCGAAACCCCTAGACGACGGTCACTACGAGCAGTAGCTGTCGTCCCTGTTTCAGAGTCATCATAACGTGATCGACCCTTTGACAAAAAGTGTCATAGGGTTTGCATTGGCCGTGTCAGTGATGAATTCCGTTAGCTAAAATCCCTTCGTCAAGACTGTGTTTGATGTTGGCCTAGGGTATGGTTTTCTGTCAACCCTATTAGACAACATTGGTCAGTATACGGCGGTCTTTATTGTATACACGTTGTACAACTTGCAACGTACCCCGGCCGAGGATTAACATAAAGACCGTACTGAGCCTATAACACTAACTTCCCTTTAATGGAAGTGACGAATCCCATCTTAGTCACTTACTTACCTAGAGAGCTTCTGGTGCAACCCAACCTAAGATCTTTCATCAGGACTGGTCCTCGAAGCTAGATCATGGGTCTAAGCTACACCGTCCGTTCACAGGTTTATACAGATGACTTCAGGTCTTAAGGATCAACTAACCTATCAACACCCTAGAGTTATTAAAGACAGATCATTAAAGTTAACCATTTAATAACTCTAACTTGGTCGTTCAGTGAACTCATTCTCTAATGAGCACCTGTATCTCGTCTCCGACTTCAGCAAGTCGAATGACTATGAGATCATCATTACCCGAAGGTAAGACGAAGACACAGTGATCTATCCGATGTGTCGATATCCAGTTCTCGACACATCTACGATCACGAACCGTTTTAGACTTACGTTTCGTCTCGGTCTCTTACTTACTCATAATCGAGATCTCATCTAGATGTGTAAGGACCTAACTCTAAGTCTATGGATATTATCTAAGTATATTAATACAAATGATTTATACTTAGAATAATACATACCATATACGGTATGAACAAGACGTATAATCAAGATAAATTGCCTTATGGGCACATATCTTCCTACATCTCCCACTTGCACTTAGGCTATTTATCTCGGTATCTCATGCCGTTATAGCATATCAGTCACTTTGACATTTGATATGGCAAAACCTAAGAGTGGTTCTACTAATAAGTATCTACAACGAATTTTAATGGATTGAAATTACATCTCTTGATCACACAGGGTTGATCCTTTGGAAAAATGATCTGGATCAATTTTCCTAACTTTGTATAGCTAACAGTTGGCTTATACGATTCAGATGTGGGGTCTAACATTTCCGTAAGTCAGTTCTAGCTCACTTCACTTTATTGTGTCAATATGTCAATTACATATTTGACACCCTAAGTCTCTATATATATACTATTAAATCAAAACAATTTTGACTTAATGATTTATATAGAAGATTCATTAAAGTGAAAAATCCTTTTTACTTAGTCCGAAAAACGGAACTAAGTATATTAATACGCTCCCACTGACTTTAAGAATTACCTGGTCAAATTTCTTCAACATAATATCTAAATCATATTTAGATTTATGAGCAAAAATAACCATTTGGTAAGTGTCTTAGATGGAATGTACAAGTGTCAGATTCGGTTTGACGAATGAGTCAAGTCAAGATCATTTTAAGGAATCTTGACATTGACTCGTTCAATCAAAACGTTCTACACTGTACAAATTCCTTTAACCACATTTAGTATTAACTCTTTTAATAACTAAATGCAGATGATCAAGAATTAATCTTGATGTGCGTATTATTGTGATCGCACACAATTTATACGTCCCCTGGAACCTACACTTAACTACTGATTGACTTCTAGCATTTAGTCAGCTCCAAAATCAATATTATCGAAGCAATACACCATTATTCGAAAATATACGCAACCATCACAGAAAAGCCACATCCACAGAATTTGAGCCAATTCAATTTCAATTGCAACAAACGAGACATCCATTCCAAAACAACGGGTTCATAAAAGGAACCTTAATTAGTTTATCAAAAATAAACCTTGAGTGCAAAGCACTCATTCATTGTTTTCGATCCTTAAAGATGATACATTTTATTCAAATAAGAAAAATATCATCTCCATCACGATCAGCGTCTCCAGAAGTCTTTGAGCGGTCCCAGCAGCAACTGTTGCTTTAATTGCCGACCGATCTCCGTACTTCTCCAATCTCCAGTTCTTATCAGCCACCTGTATACAGTACACAGATGTCTATAAGTTTCTCATACTATATGAATGGAAATAATTGCATTTAATTGAATTTTAATTTGTACCTGAGGTAGAGGCATCAGTATGCCCCTTCTTCTTCTCTGCAAGATAGATCTTGCAGTTCCTCTTCCAGTGGCCAATCTTGTGGCAATGGAAGCACTCAGATTTCGACGGGGCCCCTTTGTTCTTCTTCTTCCCATTCTTAGCCTTCGCAGGTTGTGGGACCTGCCTCTTCTTTCCTTTGCCTTTCGGCTGGTCGGAAGTAGCAGAGCCAACAACCAGTGCAGCCGGCTTCTTATGAATCTCCTCAAACTGCCGGAGCATATTGAGGAGACCCGGAAGATCCGTCTCAAGGCTGTTCATTATAAAGCCAGTTATAAAAGGCTTAAAATCGGGAGTCAAAGACTTTAGGATAATGTCCGTGGACATCTCATTGTCCAGGACAAATCCTAACTGGGCGGCGTCCTCCACGTACCCGATCATCTTGATAACATGATCTTGTACGGGTTCCGTCCCCATCTTGGTGCCCCAGAGGTTGCTAGTGGCCTCGAACTTGGCAGCTCTTGATCGCTTGCCATACAACTCTTGTGCGTTGAGGAGCATGCTTTGAACATCCATATGTTCATGCTTCCTCTGCAACTCGTTGGTCATCGAAGCCAGAGTAAGGCACCTGGCCTTCTCTGCATCCCTCTGGTACAATTTGTAGGCTTCCTTTTCCTCGTGGGTCGAATCTTCATCCGGCTTATCTGGAGCGTCCTCGAACAGTACGTATCCTATTCCGGCTAGGGAAAGGACCAACTTGATGTTCCTAAGCCAGTCTTTGTAGTTCGTTCCATCCAGCACGTTCTTCTCAACCATGTATCTAAGTCCCGAATCCATTCTGTATTTTATAGATACTATAGTTAGTAAATGTTCGTAGTATAGTTTTAATGGTTTTAATAAAACTATATTCTCCCACTAAATTTATTTAAAGCCATAATAATAAACAATTTATTATAAAATAATATTTGTGAGAGAGGGATCCGACTACCCTGAGTCTGACAACCTTGAGTGTATCTCAACAAGTTGTCCGACTCTGCAGTCGGTAGACGAACTCGTCGTCAATCATATTTACTATGATTCCCTATCGATTTTTACCCCTAGTCATTTGTGATCATGAGTGTGCTCAACCGGATCACAATGGCTAGCCTAGTCGGACCCTTGTTTTCGTGTCTAGCCTGACTTGCCCCTTTGCTCGGAGTATGCACGACGCGCCGGTTTGGGTCAGGTCTTGGACTACATTCTTGGTTAGACTTACGCCGAAGCTCGAGGGATGAGACAACGGTTTTAGTCAGGTTAAGATGTCAATCAAGAAATCGGTTTCTATAAGATTGACATGTCACGGCTTGAGTGTAGCTCAACAACCGGAACATGTTTCTTACAGTTGCCAACTCCTAAAACAAGGAGGGCTACGATTTATCTTGAACAAGATTATTATCGTATTGACTTAGGTATAGTCGATGGACTTACATAGTCATGAATCGACTCCTTGCGGTCCAGCGGACGCGGCCAGGGAATTGACTAAGCCAGGACCACTTGTTACCCAGTCTAGCTAGGTTGGTCCAAAAACTTTAGCCAAGCACATTGACCGACATCATGATCCATTGAAGGAGTTGTCATCAATCTTATGTTTTCCAAACAACTAAATGGCTTTTAATAAAAACAACTAGTTAATCCTTATCAACTAGTGGATCCTAAAATTCAAAATTTTTTAGATTGGTTGAACATCTTTTATTAAGTCCTTATCAACTATAAGGTTCTACGTTCAACTTACTACCCCAATCTAATTAGGATTTATAAAACAATTCAACATTTTGTCTTTTATGAAAATCATTAATTAAACGATTTAATGAAATGATTTACAAACAAGGGGACTACCCTAATCTGGTATTAGGTTCGATGTTGTTTTGTTTTATCAAACGTAGCATGTCACTATCATGTTTTAATGGCTATCCTAATAAGGTTTGTGTATACATTATACAAATACAACATGAAATGAAAACTAACTTTATCCGCATAAAAGAAAGTTTCATTTTAAGTGACATATAAAAGGTATTTGCAAGTTTAAAAAATTATCTATATAATACAAACATGCAAATCTAAATTTTAACACTTAAAATTAAAGATTAAAATTTTAAAGCCTTTCACAAAAATTTTATCGCATAAAACTAAGTCGTACAAAATTATCTAATAATTTTAAACCTAGGCCTTTTAAAAAAAATTTTAACCTTATTTCTAAAATTAAAATATCACATAAAAATTTTAGAAACAACTATGTAATAAAAGAAATTAATTTATGTTTCATCTCATGAAAATAAAACATTTCTATTATTAAAATGATTTTAAAACTCTTTTAAAAATTTTAGAAATCCTTTTATAAGCTTTCAAATAAAGTTTAAAGATTTCTAACTTTTATGTAACTAAAGAAAAATTCTTAAATTTCAAAAATAAAACTTTTCTAAAGTTTACATAAACTTTAAACACCCTTAAAAAATTTTATGTCTCATAAAAATTTAATAAAGTATTTAAAATAAAAGAGACTACCTTTAGAATTATCGCATAAAAATAATTGTCCCAAAAATTAAAACAAATTTCCGTGTTGCAAAATTAATTTTTGAAACACAAAATTATTTTCAAAACTAATTTAACATAAAAAAGTTTTGCGTATTAAAGCTAAGCATTTTTAACTATTTAAAAAAGTCGCTATAGTAGATCTATAGCATAACCTGGCTCTGATACCACTGTTGGGGTTTTGGCGGACCCCCAGAGCTCGGATCCGTATCCGTCCTAAGTTGGACGGACCACGGAGGCACAAAATCGCAGCGGAAAAACAGAAATCAAAATTTCTAGACTAGCTAAACTATTTAGCTAGGCTCTGGGGAACCAGAACCCAGCCCGATCTATGCCGACTTGGAGTGGGTCTGACCACTCCAAGAAGGATCTACACTAAGCGACTAATTAAAATTACGCTAAAACCGCTTAACCACATACCCGGAATCTTGGCCCTGGAGCAGGCAAGATGTACCACACCGTCTTGAGAAGCTCCTCGTAGCCGAGCCACGTTGACCCGATCTCCCTGAGCCGCCTCGCACCCTCGCACCGATCCGCCCGAGCCGCTTTCGCCTCCGAGCCGATCACACGCGGTAGAAAGTTTCACTTGAGAAGAAACCCGCGTCTTAGACGTCCGGATCGGATCCAAACCCCTTTCGTAGTCGTGCTAGGACTACTCCAGAGAATAGGAAAGTAGAGAGAGAGATTTAGTCGCGGACCGAGCTTGCTCAATAATTTGGAGCTACCCGATCGTTGACTGGTGTGTTTCAACGAGGAGAGTGCACCCCTATTTATATAGGGAGTGAGCACTCAACTTCTCGTTGCGGGCAATGTGGGACAATCCCCATGAAGAGAAAAACAAATTAAGTCATTTGGCTTAATTTCAACTTTAAAGTTAGCCTTTCACAAAGTCAAACTTTAACGAATTAATTCTCCTCACATACTAAACTTCAGTCACCAAACAAGCTATCAATCAGAAAAGCTTGGAATGGTGAACGCGTAGGAACTGACGGTGACGAATTTCGACTTCGTTTGACCCCTCAAACAATTGCTCAAAGTTTAGCAATTTACACAAAATTCGTAGCCGTCATTAGGGTTTACAAAAACCCTAATTTGACTTAAGTTGCGGGCGCGCCCGCTAGACTTAGCGGGCGCGCCCGCCCAAGGGGGCAAGGGCGGGCCGCCCGCCCGCTGCTGCAGCGGGCGGGCGCCCGCTGCTGCAGCGGGCGCTGGCCCGCTGCGTGCAGCGGGCCGCGCCCGCTGCATCAGCGGGCGCTGGCCCGCTGCGTGCAGCGGGCCGTGCCCGCTGCATCAGCGGGCGCTGGCCCGCTGTGCAGCGGGCCACGCCCGCTAATGCAGCGGGCGCCCGCTGCACACAGCGGGCCATGCCCACTGCTGCAGCGGGCCGCGCCCGTTTTGCCCTTGCACATGGGCCTCTTGGCCCGGTGGGTCTAACCCACTTCCCCTTGAACTCTTTCTGCGTTTCTGGGCTCGTTTGAGCTCCGATTTGGACACGGTTTGAACCTGTGTTTAGACCGGGACGATCCCGTCATCCAGGTATCCCTTTCCAACAAGTTTGTTCCTACTAAATTCGTCGTAACTAATTTACAACACGTTTAGTTAAAGTTAGCATCTAATGCAACGTTATGTCCCTATTGCTATTGCGACTAACTTTCACAACTTAACTTGTGAATATCATCAAATGACATTTCTCTCTATTCTACATTCCTATTACTAAGACACGAGTACTACTCGGTGTGAGACCCTACAGCCTGACCTTACTACAGGTTGGGGCTCGAAACCCCTAGACGACGGTCACTACGAGCAGTAGCTGTCGTCCCTGTTTCAGAGTCATCATAACGTGATCGACCCTTTGACAAAAAGTGTCATAGGGTTTGCATTGGCCGTGTCAGTGATGAATTCCGTTAGCTAAAATCCCTTCGTCAAGACTGTGTTTGATGTTGGCCTAGGGTATGGTTTTCTGTCAACCCTATTAGACAACATTGGTCAGTATACGGCGGTCTTTATTGTATACACGTTGTACAACTTGCAACGTACCCCGGCCGAGGATTAACATAAAGACCGTACTGAGCCTATAACACTAACTTCCCTTTAATGGAAGTGACGAATCCCATCTTAGTCACTTACTTACCTAGAGAGCTTCTGGTGCAACCCAACCTAAGATCTTTCATCAGGACTGGTCCTCGAAGCTAGATCATGGGTCTAAGCTACACCGTCCGTTCACAGGTTTATACAGATGACTTCAGGTCTTAAGGATCAACTAACCTATCAACACCCTAGAGTTATTAAAGACAGATCATTAAAGTTAACCATTTAATAACTCTAACTTGGTCGTTCAGTGAACTCATTCTCTAATGAGCACCTGTATCTCGTCTCCGACTTCAGCAAGTCGAATGACTATGAGATCATCATTACCCGAAGGTAAGACGAAGACACAGTGATCTATCCGATGTGTCGATATCCAGTTCTCGACACATCTACGATCACGAACCGTTTTAGACTTACGTTTCGTCTCGGTCTCTTACTTACTCATAATCGAGATCTCATCTAGATGTGTAAGGACCTAACTCTAAGTCTATGGATATTATCTAAGTATATTAATACAAATGATTTATACTTAGAATAATACGTACCATATACGGTATGAACAAGACGTATAATCAAGATAAATTGCCTTATGGGCACATATCTTCCTACACCAATTACCTTGACGATCACTATTTGGTTCTAGAGGATTACTACCGTAAAGGTGGAGCCCGATGTAATAGATCGGGTGCCAAGCCACTCAAGGATGCTAAGAAAGGGCACCTCATGGGCATTTACTTTCCGTTTGAATACACATCGCTTGTGCCTTGCACCGGCTCCATTATATCAGTTCCCGCCTGATAAACATGAATCACTGTCAATATAGAGGACTACTGTCGTAAAGGTGGAGCCCGATGTAATAGATCGGGTGCCAAGCAACTCAAGGATGGAAAGAAAGGGCACCTTATGGGCATTTACGTTCCGTTTGAATACACATCGCTTGTGCCTTGCACCGGCTTCATTATATCAATTCCCGCCTGATAATCATGAATCACTGTCAAGAGAGAGGACTACCGCCGTAAAGGTGGAGCCCAAGGTAATAGATCGGGTGCCAAGCCACGTAAGGCTGGACAGAACGGGCACCTCATGGGCATTTACTTTCCATTTGAATACACATCGCTTGTTGTAACGACTAGTTTTCTTGTATCTGGATTTATTATATTATATTATATGTTTTGGTGTATTTTCTCCTTATGTGTGTGGTTTTCGTCTCCGTAACTTTAATTTTCGATCGTTTCGTCGTGTTTTCTTAGCTTCTTCCTTAGAATCGTCGATTTCGGAGCAAGTCATTCGTGACGGGCTTCGTATCGGTCATATCTTATTGTTAGATCAAGCCTAGGAGTCTTAGGAATCGATCCTGGAGCTTCGCGCTCCATTTCGGAACTTTTGGTGCTCATTAGCCGGTGTAAGAAGGGGCACCGACCGACTAGATGACGATCCAGTCGGTCGGCAATCCTTCTTGAACCGACTAGTTGGCTTTGTAAATTTCTCAGGAGTTACTGTTTGTCGTTAGTCGGTCTAAGAACGTTGGTTGACCGACTAGGTTGCAAACTAGTCGGTCGGCAATGCTTCTTCAACCGACTAACTCATCAACTATTTTTGGTACTAGTTACTGTTCCCTCTTAGTCGGTCTAAGAACGTTCATCGACCGACTAGATGCCAAACTAGTCGGTCAGTAGTTGTTCTTTGACCGACTAAATCTAAATCCTATTTCTGTACAGGAGTTATTGTTTGGACTTAGTCGGTCTGCGTTGGTCAACCGACCGACTAGTTCCCAAACTAGTCGGTCAGTGGTTGTTCTCTGACCGACTAATCAGTGCCAAACCCCTAATTTCTGGGCAGCCGCCAGCCCTTCCTATTTAAACCCCTCCCAAACATTTTCTTCTCCTTCCTCACGACCTAAAACCCTAGTTTCTCCCCCATTGCGCCCCCTACTACCTCAAACCCTTATTCCTTCATCCCAAGCCCAAAATCCATCATCCAAACTCTCCCTTAACACATTCTACCTCTCATCTTCCTCAAAATCTCATCAAACCCCCAAAATCCCCCAAAACCCTATTTCTCCAAACTTTTCCATCCATTTCCAGATCTGAACCCTAGGTTCCCCGGAGCGTTTCTTCCGTCGCCGTGGTTGCTCGGTATTATTCTCCCGTTTCCTATACGGTAATAACCGATCTTTTAATGTTTTCATAACGCGTTGTGTTTTTGTGAAACCCTAATGAAATGGATGTTGTTTTGATGATTGTTTCTCCATAACAGCAACTTCCCCATAGATTAGCGTCCGTGGGACGAACCCTCGTTGATCGTCATCCTCGGTGCTAGGCAAGTGAAACTTGTCACCTAGGGTTTTAGGCCATGTTTTAGGCCATTTGCTTGTTGTAGGCGTAAAAGAGACTAGGCGACGAAATGATACTCGCCTAGGCGCAAATTGAGGAACTAGCTTGACAACGAAGCTAGATCCGACATTAATCATGTTGCACAATTACCATGTCATGTTTAATTTCCATTAACGGTACGCAAATTAATTGTCATGTCATTGCATTCTTTAAGTGTTTCCGTGATTGCGTAGCTTCACAACAATGCTTGTGTTCCTGGCTCGTGTTCCAGAAGCGGGCCATGTGTTGGTTGATAGCCAATGCCCGAACTACTTGTTTCCGGCTAGGTGCACCCCTACGCCAAATGCTTATGAATCGTGAACTAGAATGCGAGCTCCTGTGCGGGGCAACCCTGGCTCATTTACTGAGCTCGTGTGCGGGGACCCTGGCTCGTTTACATGTGGGTATTGGGGGTAAGAGTTAAGCGGCCAATCAACTGGGAGTCTGCCCGATCAGCAACTGCAGTGGTAAGGCGTAAACTCTGGGTTTTGGGGTAGTGTTAAGCGGCCAATCAGCGTGAATGCCAAACCATTCAGCTGTAAGGCGTAAACATCTACAACCAACTTGAAACGTGACTAGTGAAATGATTGAGATTGTTAGTAGCTTGGCTACTCTTGACTTGTCCCGATAATTGTTCTCTTGTACTTATTGTTTCATCATGTCTTGCTTGTGCACTCATGTTATAACTGACATGTCATGCATACTAAAACTGCTAGGTTGTTAGTTTATCTTACTTTCAGTTTCCTTGCCCAAGTCTTTTAGACTTGCTGACATGTGCCCCTTTACTCTTTTGGGTGACACATGTTAGATCCTGAGCCTGAGTACTTTGTTGAGGACGAGGTGTTTGCTGACGCCGAGCCCGAGCCTGTGTTTGGCGGGGAGTACGTGGACACTGGGGACCAGTCCTAGTGTCTTCGTTGAGCTTTTCCTTTTGTTTAGACTGCTATTTTGTTGTCGGTGCGTAGCACCTATACTTTGTTACATTATTGCTTTTGTTGGCCTTGTTCTGGGCCTTTAGACTCTTTCTTTTAACCTGGTGGCTTTTCTGGATGTTGAACTTAATTTTCATGTTGGACAAATTATGAGATATGAGAATTTTATTTCTGTCTCTCCTTGTGTTATTATTGTTGTACTGATTGTGGTTACAGGGACCTGCTTATGTTTTATTGACGCTTATCGGGTTTGGGGCTTCACAGCTCCACTCTCGTGCGGACCTTTTCACGTCTCGCCTCCATTTTAGGGAAGCGGGGCGTGACAGGTTTTGTTGGTGGCCCATGCAGATCTCTCTTCTGTAACTGTGATTATCGGAATAACGATAATAATATTAGAATGTCCAATAAACTAAGTTCGACGTCCGAGTCATAAGCTATGAGTCTAATCTGCTTCGTTTTCTGTGTCATTAGATGGCAGGAAGGCGATTCACCCGTGGTGGAGGTAGTGGCGCGTCCCCTCATGATGAGGAGCCTGAGCGGGAACCCACCAACGGAGAGATGATGCAGATGATGCTTCAGATGATGCAAGTGCAGCAGGGCGTGCTCCTGCAAGTCCAGAATGCTCCGCTTGCTCGAGCTGCCCGGGCACTTCCGGATGTCCCTCGCTCCGAGCCGGGAGCGAAGCAATTTCGGTAGCTGGGTCCTGCATATTTTGATGGGTCTGAGGGTCCTCTGGCTGCCGATGAGTGGATTCGGAACATTGAGGATAATTTGAAGATGGCCAAGATCACCCCGGCTGGATGGGTTGATTTGGCGATGAGGCAACTCAAGGATAATGCTCGGAACTGGTGGGATGCGGAAGAGAAGATGTTGGTGGAGCCGATAGCTTGGACTACCTTCAAGTCCAGGTTTGATGAGGAGTTCTTTCCGAAGGCTGCTAGGAAGGAGATGCTGCAGCGCTTTATTGATCTGAAGCAAGGGAGCTTGACGGTGGACCTGTACCACCAAGAGTTCACTAGGCTGAGTCGGTTCGCACCGAAGATGGTGCAGGATGCTGATGAGAGGGCTCAGAGGTTCCTGCAGGGACTTGCTTTGGAGCTCCAGAGTTTTGTGTCTTCCTCTGATCTGGACTCTTATCAGAAGGTTCTGGTCGCTGCGAGGAGGCAGGAGCTGAACCTGAGTCAGAGGAGAGAACATGTTTCTGGTGCTGGGAAGATGCCTATGGAGCATGCCAGGGTGGTGGTTAGGCCTGGTTTCAAGCCTAATCAGCCAGCTCAGTTCAAGAGGCCAGGAGGGCCTGTTCAGAAGACTTGCCATTTCTGCGGCAAGCCTGGCCACATCAGGGATCAGTGTAGGAAGTTTCTGGGCCAGTGTTTGGTTTGTGGTGATGCTTCCCATGTCGCGAAGGATTGTCGGCATGCGAATCAGCTGCGGAGGGCACCTGTTGCAGCATAGCCGTTGCAGCAGTGAGCGTCTGTTCCTGCTGGACGTGGATCGGCTCTTGTTCCATAGAGGCAGGCTTTTAAGCAGGCTATTCTGCCGAGGAGGCAGGCTTTTCTGATGACCGCTGTGGAGAGCGAGGCTGTGAATGAGGTTATCGCAGGTAATCCTCAATCTAGCTGTTACTTTCCTAGCTGGTTTTGATTGCTAGATTGTGTTGTTTGCTTGAACATGATTGTTTGCTAGACTAGGGTTTGATTGTTAATTGCTTGTTAGGTGTGGTTTTGGTGTGCACGTTTCCTGCACGAGTCCTCTTTGACTCTGGTGCATCGATGTGCATTATTTCTCGGAGCTTCGTGGAGAAGCATTCCTTGTCGACGTCCTCCCTTCCCAAGAGTTGAAATATCGTTACAGGGAATGGCGTGGTCTCGGTGCATCGTGGTTGCAATTCTTGCTCGTTGGTGGTCTGTGGACATGAGCTTTATGCTGATTTCATTGTCCACGACATCATCAACTATGATGCAGTTCTTGGGATGGACTGGCTTGCGAGTTTCTATGCTACGATCGACTGTCGGAGGAAGAAGGTGGTGTTCGAGATTCCTGGACATCCAGTATTTGAGTTCAGCCGTGGTAGCAGTTCGCTTGGTCCTGTCAGATTTCGGGCCAGACCGGTGGAGGTTGTGGCTATGCAGATGGAGTTGGAGTGGTCAGCTGTGGTGCGGGATTTTGATGACGCCTTCCCCGAGGAGATGTCTGGTTTGCCACCTGATCGAGCTCTAGAATTTTCTATTGATCTTGTTCCGGGAGCGCAGCCGATTTCGAAGGCGCCATATCGTATGGCACCCGTTGAGTTGGAGGAATTGCGGAAGCAGTTGGATGAGCTTTTGCAGAAGGTTTATATCAACCCTAGTGTGTCTCCGTGGGGAGCACCGGTGCTGCTGGTGAAGAAGAAGGATGGTTCGCGTCGCATGTGCGTGGACTATCGGGAGTTGAATGCGGTGACCATCAAGAATAAATACTCGTTGCCTCGCATCGATGATATTTTTGATTAGCTTGGAGGTTCGAGGGTGTTTTCTAAATTGGATTTGAGGAGTGGTTACCATCAGTTGAAGGTGAAGAAGGGAGATGTTCCGAAGACAGCGTTCAGGACGAAGTATGGACACTACGAGTTTGTGGTTATGCCTTTCGGTGTAACCAATGCACCCGCAGTTTTCATGAATCTGATGAACCTGATTTTCTACGACTTTTTGGATAAGTTTGTCGTTATCTTTATTGACGACATTCTGATCTATTCAAAGTCGGAGGAGGAGCATGCCTTGCACTTGGGGACGGTATTGGAGATTTTGAGGAAGCATCGGTTGTATGCTAAATTTTCGAAGTGCGAGTTTTGGTTGGACAGAGTTGCTTTTCTCGGGCATGTGGTGACTGGAGATGGTATTTCAGTAGATCCCGAGAAGATTAGGGCCATCAGAGAGTGGCATGTTCCGTCGTCAGCGTCTGAGATCCGGAGTTTCCTTGGACTTGCTGGTTATTATCGGCGTTTTATTAAGGACTTTTCCCGTATTGCTGAGCCGATGACCAGGTTGACGTGGAAGGATGTACCTTTTGTTTGGTCAGGTGATTGTGAGAATGCGTTTGGTGTTCTGAGGGAGAGGTTGACGACTGCCCCTATTCTTGTTGTGCCTGATCGCAGCGGTGGATTTGAGATCTTTTGCGATGCTTCTGGCAAGGGTCTCGGTTGTGTGTTGCATCAGCACGGGCATGTTGTGGCGTATGCGTCTCGTCAGCTTAAGGTTCATGAGAAGAATTACCTGACGCATGATTTGGAGTTGGTTGCCGTTATGTTTGCTCTTAAGATTTGGAGGCACTTCTTGCTGAGTGAGAAAGTGAAGATTTTCACCGATCACAAAAGCTTGAAGTATATTTTTACTCAGAAGGAGCTCAACATGCGACAGCGTCGATGGTTGGAGCTCATGGCGGATTATGAGATTGATTTGCAGTATCACCCTGGCGAGGTGAATGTGGTCCCTGATGCGTTGAGTAGGCTTCCAGAGGTGATGACTTTGACCTCGCGGTGGAGGTTGCAGCAGGATTTTTGCGAGTCTGGTGTTGAGATTATTCTTCATGGGGAGGCTTCT
Source organism: Scilla litardierei (assembly GCA_030789695.1). Classification (NCBI taxonomy): domain Eukaryota; kingdom Viridiplantae; phylum Streptophyta; class Magnoliopsida; order Asparagales; family Asparagaceae; genus Scilla; species Scilla litardierei. The sequence continues at coordinate 383,313,230 of CM061142.1, forward strand.
TCGTTGATGTGTATGCAGATACAGTCGACGATTGTGGATCGGATCAAGGCTGCCCAGGCTGAGGATCCGAAGCTGGTGAAGATTCGGGAGCAGGTGGAAGCCGGTCTGCGGACTGACTTTTTGATTCATGAGGATGGCTCGCTGAGGTTTGGAGCCAGGTTGTGTGTGCCAGCTGGAGATATTAGAGAGGAGTTGATGGTGGAGGCACACAGTTCGTCGTATTCTGTGCATCCTGGTGGCACCAAGATGTACCAGAATCTTCGTCTGAACTATTGGTGGCATGGCATGAAGAGGAGTGTGGCTCGGAGTGTAGCCAAGTGCTTGGTTTGTCAGCAAGTAAAGGCGGAGCATCAGCGTACGGCCGGGTTGCTACAACCACTTCCGATTCCGGAGTGGAAATGGCAACACATCACTATGGATTTCGTGACTGGACTACCTCGGAGTCCGAAGCTGAATGACGCAATTTGGGTGATCGTAGATCGATTGACCAAATCCGCGTACTTTATTCCGTTCCGAGTGGGACAGTCCACTGAGGCGCTAGCAAGGAGATATATGGAGGTAAATTCTTTTACTCTCCGTTTTATTTCCTGTTCCTAGTTTGGATAGTGATGTGACGTGAGTCGTGCAGGAGGTCGTGTGACTTCACGGAGTCCCCGTGAGTATCGTGTCAGACAGAGACACGAGGTTCACATCTCAGTTCTGGCAGATTTTGCAGAAGAGTTTGGGTACGCGTCTCAGTTTCAGCACGGCGTACCATCTGCAGACGGATGGCCAGTTCGAGAGGACGATTCAGATCTTGGAAGACATGCTGAGGGCGTGCATGTTGGATTTCAAGGGTTCGTGGGAGGACCATCTACATCTGGTGGAGTTTTCTTACAACAACAGCTTCCAGGCGAGTATTGGCATGGCGCCTTTCACCGCTCTTTATAGGAGGAAATGTCGATCGCCATTGAGTTGGGATGACGTTAGAGATCGTGAGCTGTTGGGACCTGAGATGATTGTGGAGGCTGTGGATATTGTCAGGAGCATTCGGGAGAGGTTGAGGATTGCTCAGGACCGTTTTAAGCATTGGGCGGATGCTAAACGTCGTCCTTTGGAGTTTCAGCCTGGAGACCATGTGTTTCTGAAGATTTCCCCGAATCGTGGTGTGATTCATTTTGGGAAGCGAGGGAAGTTGAGCCCGCGATACATTGGACCGTTTGACATTCTGGAGAGAGTTGGCGAGTTAGCTTATCGCTTAGCCTTGCCGCCATCTTTGGAAGGAGTTCACAATGTTTTCCATGTGTCGCAGCTTCATCAATACATTAGCGATCCATCTCAGGCCGTGGATTTCTCGGAGATTACCGTTCGCCCCGATATGACGTATGACCAGCAGCCAGTGAAGATTCTGGACAGGCGTCAGAAGTCACTTCGGAACAAGATTGTCAATCTTGTGAGGGTGATGTGGTGACACGGCTCGCCTGGAGAGTCTACTTGTGAGAATGAGGATGAGATGCGAGAGCATTTCCCACTTTTGTTCCCGGACACGTGAGTGTTGGGAAATTCCGATGACGGAATTTTTTTTAAGTTGGGGAGGATGTAACGACTGGTTTTCTTGTATCCGGATTTATTATATTATATTATATGTTTTGGTGGATTTTCTCCTTATGTGTGTGGTTTTCGTCTCCGTAACTTTCATTTTCGATCGTTTCGTCGTGTTTTCTTAGCTTCTTCCTTAGAATCGTCGATTTCGGAGCAAGTCATTCGTGACGGGCTTCGTATCGGTCATATCTTATTGTTAGATCAAGCCTAGGAGTCTTAGGAATCGATCCCGGAGCTTCGCGCTTCATTTCGGAACTTTTGGTGCTCATTAGCCGGTGTAAGAAGGGGCACCGACCGACTAGATGATGATTCAGTCGGTCGGCAATCCTTCTTGAACCGACTAGTTGGCTTTGTAAATTTCTCAGGAGTTACTGTTTGTCGTTAGTCGGTCTAAGAACGTTGGTTGACCGACTAGGTTGCAAACTAGTCGGTCGGCAATACTTCTTCAACCGACTAACTCATCAACTATTTTTGGTACTAGTTACTGTTCCCTCTTAGTCGGTCTAAGAACGTTCATCGACCGACTAGATGCCAAACTAGTCGGTCAGTAGTTGTTCTTTGACCGACTAAATCTAAATCCTATTTCTGTACAGGAGTTACTGTTTGGACTTAGTCGGTCTGTGTTGGTCAACCGACCGACTAGTTCCCAAACTAGTCAGCCAGTGGTTGTTCTCTGACCGACTAATCAGTGCCAAAACCCTAATTTCTGGGCAGCCGCCAGCCCTTCCTATTTAAACCCCTCCCAAACGTTTTCTTCTCCTTCCTCACGACCTAAAACCCTAGTTTCTCCCCCATTGCGCCCCCTACTACCTCAAACCCTTATTCCTTCATCCCAAGCCCAAAATCCATCATCCAAACTCTCCCTTAACACATTCTACCTCTCATCTTCTTCAAAATCTCATCAAACCCCCAAAATCCCCCCAAACCCCTATTTCTCCAAACTTCTCCATCCATTTCCAGATCTGAACCCTAGGTTCCCCGGAGCGTTTCTTCCGTCGTCGTGGTTGCTCGGCATTATTCTCCCGTTTCCTATACGGTAATAACCGATCTCTTAATGTTTTCATAACCCGTTGTGTTTTTGTGAAACCCTAATGAAATGGATGTTGTTTTGATGATTGTTTCTCCATAACAGCGATTTCCCCGTAGATTAGCGTTCGTGGGACGAACCCTCGTTGATCGTCATCCTCGGTGCTATGCAAGTGAAACTTGTCACCTATGGTTTTAGGCCATGTTTTAGGCCATTTGCTTGTTGTAGGCGTAAAAGAGACTAGGCGACGAAATGATACTCGCCTAGGCGCAAATTGAGGAACTAGCTTGACAACGAAGCTAGATCCGACATTTATCATGTTGCACAATTACCATGTCATGTTTAATTTCCATTAACGGTACGCAAATTAATTGTCATGTCATTGCATTCTTTAAGTGTTTCCGTGATTGCGTAGCTTCGCTACAATGCTTGTGTTCCTGGCTCGTGTTCCAGAAGCGGGCCATGTGTTGGTTGATAGCCAATGCCCGAACTACTTGTTTCCGGCTAGGTGCACCCCTACGCCAAATGCTTATGAATCGTGAACTAGAATGCGAGCTCCTGTGCGGGGCAACCCTGGCTCATTTACTGAGCTCGTGTGCGGGGACCCTGGCTCGTTTACATGTGGGTATTGGGGGTAAGAGTTAAGCGGCCAATCAACTGGGAGTCTGCCCGATCAGCAACTGCAGTGGTAAGGCGTAAACTCTGGGTTTTGGGGTAGTGTTAAGCGGCCAATCAGCGTGAATGCCAAACCATTCAGCTGTAAGGCATAAACATCTACAACCAACTTGAAACGTGACTAGTGAAATGATTGAGATTGTTAGTAGCTTGGCTACTCTTGACTTGTCCCGATAATTGTTCTCTTGTACTTATTGTTTCATCATGTCTTGCTTGTGCACTCATGTTATAACTGACATGTCATGCATACTAAAACTGCTAGGTTGTTAGTTTATCTTACTTTCAGTTTCCTTGCCCAAGTCTTTTAGACTTGCTGACATGTGCCCCTTTACTCTTTTGGGTGACACATGTTAGATCCTGAGCCTGAGTACTTTGTTGAGGACGAGGTGTTTGCTGATGCCGAGCCCGAGCCTGTGTTTGGCGGGGAGTACGTGGACACTGGGGACCAGTCCTAGTGTCTTCGTTGAGCTTTTCCTTTTGTTTAGACTGCTATTTTGTTGTCGGTGCGTAGCACCTACACTTTGTTACATTGTTGCTTTTGTTGGCCTTGTTCTGGGCCTTTAGACTCTTTCTTTTAGCCTGGTGGCTTTTCTGGATGTTGAACTTAATTTTCATGTTGGACAAATTATGAGATATGAGAATTTTATTTCTGTCTCTCCTTGTGTTATTATTGTTGTACTGATTGTGGTTACAGGGACCTGCTTATGTTTTATTGACGCTTATCGGGTTTGGGGCTTCACAGCTCCACTCTCGTGCGGACCTTTTCACGTCTCGCCTCCATTTTAGGGAAGCGGGGCGTGACACTTGTGCCTTGCCCCGGCTCCATTATATCAGTTTCCGCCTGATAAACATGAATCCCTGTCAATAGAGAGGACTACTGCCGTAAAGGTGGAGCCCGAGGTAATAGATCAGGTGCCAAGCCACGTAAGGCTGGACAGAATGGGCACCTCATGGGCATTTACTTTCCATGTGGTTTACACACCACTTGTGCCTTGCACCGGCTCCATTATATCAGTTCCCCCTGATAAACATGAATCCATGTCAAGAGAGAGGACAACTGCCGTAAAGGTGGAGCCCAATGTAATAGATCAGGTGCCAAGCCGCTCAAGGATGGACAGAACAGGCACCTCATGGGAATTTACTTTCCATTTGAATACACATCGCTTGTGCCTTGCACCGGCTCAATTATATCAGTTCCCGCCTGATAAACATGAATCCCTGTCAAGAGAGAGGATTACTGCCGTAAAGGTGGAGCCGGATGTAATAGATCGGGTGCCAAACCGCTCAAGGATGGAAAGAAAGGGCACCTCATGGGCATTTACTTTCCGTTTGAATACACATCGCTTGTGCCTTGTACCGGCTCCATTATATCAGTTCCCGCCTGATAATCATGAATCCCTGTCAAGAGAGAGGACTACTGTCGTAAAGGTGGAGCCCGAGGTAATAGATCGGGTGCCAAGCCATGTAAGTCTGGACAGAACAGGCACCTCATAGGCATTTACTTTCCATTTGAATACACATCACGTGTGCCTTGCACCGGCTCCATTATATCAGTTCCCGCCTGATAAACATGAATCCCTGTCAATAGAGAGGACTACTGCCATAATGGTGGAGCCCGATGTAATAGATCGGGTGCAAAGCCACGTAAGGCTGGACAGAACGGGCACCTCTTGGGCATTTACTTTTCGTTTGAAAACACATCGCTTGTGCCTTGCACCGGCTCCATTATATCAGTTCCCGCCTGATAAACATGAATCACTGTCAAGAGAGAGAATTACTGCTGTAAAGGTGGAGCCCGATGTAATAGATCGGGTGCCAAGCCACTCAAGGATGGAAAGAAAGGGCACCTCATGGGCATTTACTTTCCATTTGAATACACATCGCTTGTGCCTTGCACCGGCTCCATTATATCAATTCCCGCCTGATAATCATGAATCCCTGTCAAGAGAGAGGATTACTGCCGTAAAGGTAGAGCCCGAGGTAATAGATCGGGTGCCAAGCCACTCAAGGATGGAAAAAAGGGCACCTCATGGGCATTTACTTTCCGTTTGAATACACATCGCTTGTGCCTTGCACCGGCTCCATTACATCAGTTCCCGCCTGATAATCTTGAATCCCTGTCAATAGAGAGGACTACTACCGTAAAGGTGGAGCCCGAGGTAATAGATCGGGTGTCAAGCCATGTAAGGCTGGATAGAACGGGCACCTCATGGGCATTTACTTTCCATGTGGTTTACACACCGCTTGTGCCTTGCACCGGCTCCATTATATCAGTTCCAGCCTGATAAACATGAATCCATGTCAATAGAGAGGACTACTGCCGTAAAGGTGGAGCCCGATGTAATAGATCGGGTGCCAAGCCACGTAAGGCTGGACAGAACGGGCACCTCTTGGGAATTTACTTTTCGTTTGAATACACATCGCTTGTGCCTTGCACCGGCTCCATTATATCAGTTCCTGCCTGATAAACATGAATCCCTATCAAGAGAGAGGATTACTGCCGTATAGGTGGAGCCCGAGGTAATAGATCAGGTGCCAAGCCACGTAAGGCTGGATAGAACGTGCAGTGGCCACTAAACAATAGATATTTATAGATCGGTTGCGAGACGCAATCGGTATGTCACGTAATGATGAAAGTATAACCGCCACCTCGTACAGTCTCATTTCGGAGGTACGAAATATAGGACATTTTAAATGATTTCTGCTTTCTTCTCAACAATGTTCACATGTGGAAACTGGAGAATGTGTCAAGTAGAACCTCAGTTTCCGTGTAAACCCTTCATTACGATTTTTTTGGCCATCCTAACGGATGCTTTACCCCAGCCGTCTGATGAGATCATTTTAGTAAGTTCCACTTACCTATGTTATCCAGCGGCTGAGATAAAAATAACCAATCGTTATATATATGTGGAATCAATAGACCAGGGGTTTTGCGGAAAATTTCATTCCTCTTCCCTTTGGTCTGTCGTTCTGTTTTCTTCTTCATCTCAACACTCTCGCATTACGTACTAGGGTTTCTTCATGTCGCCAAAACGATCTCGTGAGTCGAGTTCTTCTGACTCTTGGAGATTAAGTGATGATGATTCAACGTCACCTGAACACGATGATCCCCTTCCCTCATCATTCCCGGCCAACAGACATATTTTGCGTGATTCGATTTCGCTTGGTCCAATGCAAGGTGAACACAATGTGTTGTTACCTCCTCCTGGGTTTCCTCCTTTTCATGCAGGTTCATCAGTTCCATCTCCGGCTGAAAAATCCCCACTCGAGGACATCAGTAACGGCCTCCGCTCTATGGTTGGGATGTCTCGCCGTCAGGACTCTATTCTGCACAACCTCCGTAGCAAACTCGCGGTGCTTACTATGTCTGTCTCTGTACTTACAGATGAACAATGTCAGCTTAAGGATATACTCATAGGCAATGTAAGCCCCGCATCTGCTCCTTCATCCTCCTCCCATCAGCCGGTGAACTTTACTCATAGATTAGGAGAAATTGAAACAAATCTCTCCAACACCGATCTGGCGATCTCACTTCTGCGTAGCGACTTCGACACTAAGATGCTCATAATGTCGAACATACAAGAGAAGATGGAGACTCTGGTGCCCTCTCCTAGAGACATCTGTACTGTTGCCCCACCACCACCACCACCTCCTCCTCCTCCTCCTCCTCCTCCAGGTTTTTGAGGTGGACGGGCCTTTGGCGCACAAGCCTTTCTCTTGTCTTATAATGTATTTTTGATCATTGACGGAGAAGAGTGATTGTGGGTAGATATTCTTTGGTGTTTTATGTCATAATGTACGAAATGTAGTTTCAAATTTGTTGTGGTATGTACATTTTAATGTATAAATGTTGTAGTATGATAGAATTCAGACCTTAATACAATGTCATTTAATTTGATACAATTGCATGACATTACGAAATTGATATATGTAATATATACTTCGATGCTTACTTGAATCAATGTCCGAAATTGAAATTACCTATTTAAAAACTTTTTACCGATATAAGAATTACCCAGCGCGCACAATGGGCATAAATTGTGACCGTCATGATATACGTTGTGATAAACCATTTACGTTTGCACACAATTACTCAGCGCGCACAACGGTCATATAATGTGTTTGACCGATGTGCGGGCTGTGAGCATACCCATATCTGGTTATACACAATTCTCAGATCACACAACTGCACGTAATTGTGACCTTTTTACGCGCGGAGCCAAACTATTCTATATTACAATTGAGGGAAGCTTTTGAATTTGTCCTATGTGGCAGTGTCTAATCAAGTTTCGGGGGGGGGGGGTTTCTTGGATTGAGAAAATATGTTGGGAATACACAAAAGCATTGAAGAGAAATTAGTTGGGAGAATACAAAAGCTTTTCTTTTTTGAAATTGGTATCATTAGCACTTAAGTCTTAATACCCTTCATTCAAAAATGACCCAAAAAACGAGACCCAAAAAAATGAAACCCAAAAAAAACACACACACAAAATGAAACTCAAAAAATATGCAACTTAAATTACAAGTATGCGAAAGAGAACTTTATTTCGTCTAAGCTTATTTCGGCCAACTCAAAAAAATTGAAACCCAAAAAAACACAGGGAATGTGCATTCAAATAGGCGGGCTAAGCTTTATGGTCGTCAAGCTGTCTGACCAACCCATTCGCGCAGAAGGCGCCCTCGCCGAAGTCGCCCGCTAAATTTTTAGACGATAATTTGCTATTCTGCATCGAAGGCGCCCGCACCTAATTTATTGTTCCTCGTCGAAGACGGCCGTGCCTCTAAATTTTTTACGCTAATTTGTTGTTCTTTTACATTTTGGCTGTAGAAATATTTTTTGGGGACAAATATTTTTTTGGGACAAAGAATTTGCACCGTTCCCGCGGGCATAGATTATGGCTAGTATGCAATAATTAAAACGACAATATTTCATCACAACCAAACTTCAGATGCCATGACCGTTGTGCGCACTGAGCAAAACTGTATTACATAATCCATTACACACTATTATTCATCCCGTCCTGCGCGGTGTGTAAAAAGGTATACCTGTTGGAAATATAATTCAGCTCGCACAACTGCTAAAATTTCACCCACTTGTGCACGATTAGTAAAACTGTCGTAACTAATAATTTCTCACCGCGCACCACGTTCAATAAAAAATCACAATAATTAAGAAAAATCACACAATCGGGGGAGATTTAATGTTCAGACTGACATGCGAAATAAATATATCCACATTGAAGAAAATATAATGCGCAGACGGTCGGTTGATTGATGGGTGTAGATACATACTTCTTCCCCTTTTGTATTTAGGTCATGTCCTTTTGGCATCCGTATTTACGTGTTTGGTCCCTTTTAACCCCCTGACGCTGACGACACGCACACCCACACTTTCCGCTCCTTCCCAGTTTCTCGTGTAAACTGCTATCGTGTTCATGGGGAATTATTTTTGCTCCGTGCACAATTTGCACGGGAAATTTCTAGTATACATATAAGTGAAAAGACAACACATATCTTACTGTTTACATAATAAGACACCATATATCTTTGTGAATGATACTCATGTGTCACGCTGTTGGATTTGATGGTGTCCCATTTTGTAACATCCCATTATGAGTAATATTGTATAAACATAAATAATTTGCTCAACTTGCACAACAGCCATAATTTTTCCCGTTGTGCGCGGTGAGCAATTTAGTTATAGGCCATCAAGTTTGCTCAACGCGCACCATAAACAGTCAAACATTCTTGGGAACATCATCTGGCTGGTAACAATCTGTTGTAGATTCACTCGTCTCTATATTCAATACAATATCACTCCTCACGGGTTCTTTTAGGTAGACGCACAGTGACTCTACTGTAGTAAATCGTCCTCATCAATGTGCCAGTCCAATTCGTCTATAAAATGACCTCCCTTCCCACTAGACCTTATCAACCACTGCACTTCTTGATGATAGTATTCTATCTGATTCTATATGTTTCTATTTTATACAATATTTTTTCTTCACCATGCTAAATATATCCTGTTGTTCATCACTGCTTCGTCTTCAACACACAAAGATGAACAATATACTACTGGCAATTAACGTGTACTGGAAAATGTTATTTGCTCCTTCATATGTTATACAGCAGCGGATTCTTCTGAGAAGAAGCAACCGTGATATATTTTTATATCAGTGCATAAACGTAAGTTGCATGTCTTTATACCCTATTTTTTACTTAAATATGCGTTTTAGCGTTCATAACTGATGCTTCTTCAACGCATACAGGGGCATGCGCTGAAGAATCCAGATCAGCCAACTTCGTTAAAGGAGTGGCTACTTATACCGTTATGGACGATCTCGATGCTAGTGATTATGGTGCGCGATATTGGAGCTGATCATAAATGCCATCTTGCTTGAGCTGTTCAGCATGACTCTGAACAGTTTTGCGTAGTGGGATTCAATGTACCATTAGGATATTGCCGTGATTGAATTTCATACCAGTTCCAAAATGTGAAGTTGCAAAATGTTTAGCTGTAGTTTCAAATTTGTTGTGTAATGTACAATATAATGCATAAATGTTGTAGTATTTTGGAATTCAGACCCTAATACAATGTCATTTTATTTGATACAATTGCAGGACAATTAAAAAATGATATAGGTGATATATATGTCCGACATTGATATTACTGAGCAAAATTGTTTACCGAACTATAAATTACATTTATGCATTATGTACATTATAATGCATAATGCTATAGTATGTTAGAATTTAGACCTTAATACTATGTCATTTAATTTGATACAATTACAGGACAATACAAAATTGATATATGGCGATATATACATTGATACTTACTTGAATCAATGTCCGACATAGATATTACTGAGCAAACACCGTTCACCGAACTATAAATTACCCAGGGCGCACAACAGGCTCATGCTATATGTTGTGATAAACTATTTACGTGTGCACACAGTTACTAGCATGCACAACGTTCACATCGATTTGTTTGACCGCTGTGCACACTGAGCAAAACCTGTTGAATATTGGTCTCCCCGGATTTGGTTTTGGATGATGAGCAAACATAAATAATTCATGAACTAATAATTTGTGAGCGCAGTATTGGAGATCGTCGCCAAATTCACGAGAACAATCAAAGCAACATCTCAAGACTTCTCAAAGCTCGTATTCATTGCCTAAAGCTTCGTTGAAGCTCTTGGACCGTTTTGGAAGTCATGAAGAATTGATCGAAGCTCTCGAAGACCGTTCATTAAGATTTTATTTATAGTCTTTTAGCTTCGATCTATAGAATGTTAAGGCTTGAGTATATCTTACGATTCTATCTTCATATCGCTCATATCGTAGCTCTAGGATCTTAGTACAAGTCCATTCTAACTTCCTCGAAGCATCCCGCTTCGATTCGGACTTGTTTGTGCAAGTTAGTTGGTACAAGAAGAAGTACTGACCGACTAGATGATGATCTAGTCGGTCAGCAATGCTTCTTGGACCGACTAGTTTGTGTTAATCTTTTCTTGTTCAGTACTGTTTACAGTTAGTCTGTCTACGTTGACTCACCGACCGACTAGTTTGTGAACTAGTCGGTCAGTGATGCTTCTTTGACCGACTAGTTATGATTTACTGTACATGCCAAATTTCTCCTAAGCTACTGTTTATCGTTAGTCGGTCTAAGAACGTTTGGTGACCGACTAGTTGATAATCTAGTTGGTCATCATTTGTTCTTGGACCGACTAAATCAATTTGTATTCAGCCTATTTGTTTTTGCCACTTAGTCGGTCTACGTTCACTGACTGACCGACTAGTTGTGAAACTAGTCGGTCAGAAATTCTTCTTGAACCGACTAGATTTCTAGGTCTGAAATTCAATCACTTCTCAGTTCTTCACTTAGTCGGTCCATGTTGTTTGACTGACCGACTAGTTGATGAACTAGTCGGTCAGTGGTTGTTCTTTGACCGACTAGTTGTCTCAGATTTCTATCCGTTGGGACTTGACCTAACTTGTTTTTATGAGACCCTATAAATACGAACCTAGGTCATTTCTCTCTAGGTTAGAGCTGCCATTAAGAGATTCATTGAGATAGAAAGAGATAGCCATTCTCACTCATTTCCAAAGCTCTCTTCCTCACAAGAAATCCATTCTCTCACTTTCTAGATCTAGAATCCATCTTGAGAGAAGTTTGTTCTTGGTGAGCCCTTCAAGCTCTAGCTTGATTCAAGTCTCCAAATCACTCCTATTCAAGTCTCCAAATCACTCCTAGGCACCCATTGCTGGTCATTTCTTTGGTGCTAGGTCTTGGTGACTTCATCTTCCACAAATCACTCCTTGCACCTATTTGGTAAGAAAACTCAAGGTATAGGATTTTGTGGTAAGATTGTTTATTTCATTATAAACTTGATTATATTGCTTATTGATTCTCTCGGTTGTGAGAGAAGGTTGTGATCCCGGGTTGTGGGATTCACTATTGCCATTGCATGTATGATTTGATCTTGTGAAGGTTTTTCACAAGATATCATAGTGGAAATCTTGGGTTAGGGTTTCTAACCTAAGTATCCGGAGGGGATCCGGGTGGTTGGGACGTAGGATCACCGGGAACAAGTCGGGGAGACTTGGGTGGATCCGAACCCAGTAACATCTTTTGTTAGCATTGTTAATTTTGTTGTTGTCATTCAATTTAAGCTTCCGCAAATTGATTTGGTAGTTGTTTGCACTATAATTAGGAATTATACTCCTTGTTATTTTTAAAGTACTATTCACCCCCCCCCCTCTAGTACTTGTGCAGTAGCTTGTAGGGCATTACATTTGGTATCAGAGCCAGATACTTAGCTATGTCTGCCAACGACAACAAGACCGTGCGTCCACCTTCCGACTATGGCACCTTCAGGAACCGTGAAGGAGCGTCTTCGATGATGGAAGGACATTCCTCTACGAGGCCTCCATTCTTCAACGGTACCAACTACGGGTACTGGAAATGCCGGATGGAAACCTTCCTCCGGAGTGCATCTCTATGGAGGACCACCATGAAGGAATACATCGAGCCCGAAGAAGAAGACTTTGAGAAATGGACAACCGCGAAGGTCGCCGCGGAGGTAAGCAATGCCAAGGCAATGAACGCCTTGCAATGCGCATTGGAGCCCGAGGACTTCAATAAGATATGCACATGTAAGAGTGCATATCAAATTTGGAACTCCCTCCTCATTCTACATGAAGGGACGAGTAGGGTAAGAGACTTTAAACTCGTAGTTGTAAACAAAGATTACGAAATGTTTCATATGCAACAGGGCGAGAAGATGAAGGAATATTACGCTCGTTTCGTTGACATAATAAACGAGTTAGAGGCCCTCGGCAAATCCTACACCCAAAAGGAGAAGTGCTCGAAGCTTATCGAAGGACTTCCTTCTTCTTGGGAGAAACATACCTTCGCCATCGAGGAAGGTAATGACATGAATAAGTATACCGTAGTTCAATTGATGGGTACTTTGATGTCATACGAGGTACGCAAAGATAGCAAGGTGAAGTTACAAGAAAAGATGAAGTCCTATTTGAACCAAGACGTGCCTAAGAAAAAGGCGATTGCATTCAAGGCGGCTTCATCCACCTCTACCGATGATGAGGACTCGAAAGAAGAAATGGACATGGAATCCATTGCACTCATGGCAAAGAAGTTCAATCGCTTCTTCCGAAAGGTTAACTTCAAACAAAAATCTAAATTTACTTCTACTAACGCCTCTCCACCTTTGTGCTTTAAATGCAATAAGCCAGGACACATCAAAGCGGATTGTCCTCAAAACAAGCAAAAGGAGAAGTGGAAGGCGCCGAAGTTCGACAAGTCGAAGAAGTACAAAAAGGGGTACAAAAAGGGACTTGTCGGAGCAATATTCACCGACTCCGAGGATTCCTCAAGCGGAGAGTCGGACGATGAGAAAGTGGAGCAAGTGCACATGTGCTTCATGGCAAGAGAGGAGCATGATCAAGGATCCTCCTCTTCCGATATTATCGCCGACGAAGGCGATGAGGTAACTATGGATGATCTTAGGGATGCTAACTCTCATTTATGTTCTAAATACACTAAATTAGTAAATAGATATACTAAAGTAAAAGATGACCTAAGATCATCCATAGTTAGCATTCAAACCTCGCCTAAGACTATCATCACCAACAACGACACCGTTGTTGAAGAGTTAAGAAATGAGATTGTTAGTCTCAAATCTAAACTTGAACATGTTTGCATTGAAGATCTGGAAGAACATAAGATAGCAGATTTAACTTCTCAAAACTCGACTTTGAGTATTGAGAACGAGAATCTTAAATCTCGTGTTTATGTGCTCACATCGCAAGTATCCAACTTGGATACTTCTATGCGTTCTCTCAAAGAGAAATATGAGAACACATTAGGCCGAATTAATAAATTCAATAAGGGTAAGGACCATTTGGATAAAATCCTAAGTGACTTACTTCCGGCCAATCACCACATTGGTTTGGGGTATACGATGGGATGTCCATCCAAAGCGGCCACTACTTTTGTTAGGCCAACTTCCGGTGACTCTACGAGTGGTAGCAAACACTCTATTGGTAGTTCATCTACCAATGGTGCTTCCACCTCGTCCACACCCTCTTTCGGAAAGAAACCCACTTTGGGTGGACCTCCAAAGAAGGGGCATGCTTATATGTACACCAATACCATGCCACGTAGGAACACACGTCCTACTCCACCGTCTCACACATATGATGATTTTTATGCAACACATTCTTGGGCACGTGCACACCATGTGAGACACCCTCACGCACGTATTCCCACACATGCATATGTTCACCCACCTCATCATATGAATAATTCTCGTCGTGCACCATTCCATCATGTTCCTTATGCCTATCCACGACATGCATCACGTAGAAACCAACAACGCATGCATGCACCCAATAGGATGAGGGCTCCCAAGATTTTCACTATTTGGAGCCCAAAGGACACAAGCATGGATGAAAAACAAGTGTATATGAATGCTTATTTTTCGAATGTTGTGCATAGTAGAAATTATGTGGGGAAGTCTACGTCCAATTGGACTTGGCTTCCAAAGGTCTAACCTTTGAGGACCCAATAACCTTGGGTACCATGATATGAAATTTTCTATCTTTAGGTACTCAAGGAAAAGAAAAAGAAAAGGAGCAACAAATTCAAATTTAGCTCCAAAGGGAATTGGATACTCGATAGCGGGTGTTCAAAACACATGACGGGTGACGCTCAATTGCTCTCCGGAGTAGTTCCCATTGCAAATGGAAACCGCGTTTTATTTGGAGGCAACGAGAGCGGAACCATCGTCGGTGTTGGTAAAGTGGGTAACCCGTCTAAACCCTTAATTAGTGATGTTTATCTAGTTAGTGGTTTAAATCATAATCTTATTTCAATAAGACAACTTTGTGAAAAAGGTTACAAAGTTAGATTTACGAAAGGATTATGTCATATTTCAAATGATAATAATAAGTTATTATTTTCCGGCACACGCCATAAAGATATTTATATTTTGGATCTTCCTAAGTCATATGAACAATGTCTCGTTGCCAACACAAGTGAACAACACTTATGGCATCGACGCTTTGGACATGTGAACTTTGGAACACTTTATAAGCTTTCAAAATTAAATTCCATTAAAGGTTTTCCGAAGCTCGTTTTTGAAAAGAAAAGTTTTTGTGATTCTTGTCAACGTGGCAAGCTTCCTAAATCTACATTTAAACCTAAGAAAAGCATTTCTACTACACGGCCACTAGAGCTATTACATCTAGATTTATTTGGGCCAACTAGAGTTGCTTCCTTAGGAAATGCAAGATATGGACTTGTCATCGTCGATGATTATTCTAGATTTACATGGGCATTTTTCTTATGTAATGAAAATGAAGCTTTTGAAAACTTCACAATATTTGTGAAGAAAGTACAAAATCTCATCGGAACCACCATTGTCACTATTCGTAGTGATCATGGGGGTGAATTTGAGAATGAGTCTTTCTCAAATTTTTGTGATGATCTTGGAATTACTCACACGTTTTCTTTCCCTCGCGCACCTCCTCAAAATGGTGTTGTTGAGAGGAAGAATAGAACGCTTGTGGAGTGTGCTCGCACTATGCTCGAAGATAGTCAACTTGGTTATCAATTTTGGGCGGAAGCGGTACACACCGCTTGTTATGTGTTTAATAGAATACTTTTGAGGCCCGGCACCAAACAAACTTGCTATGAATTGTTGTTTGGTAGATTGCCTCAAGTTAAACATTTTCATGTTTTCGGCGCAAAATGTTTTATTAAAAACACATATGATAATTTGGACAAGTTTGATCCGAGATCGGATGAGGGGATATTTGTTGGGTATTCCTCACGTAGCAAAGCCTACCGGATATACAACAAAAGATCCTCTACGATCGAGGAATCACTTCATGTCTCTTTTAATGAGAATTTTACTACTCCTAGAATTTCAAATGATGATGACTCTATGGATGTTTTATGTGATTCGTTTGAAAATTCTAAGTCTATTGATTCAATTGATTCTATTGATACTAACCCGACTAATGAAGTTGTTGAGAATGTGCCTAGTGATCAAGGTATTCCCAAGCGGCTTCATACCGTTCGCGACCATCCCCATGAGCAAGTCATTGGCAATATTCATGATAGTGTCAAGACGAGATTGCAAGTCCACCACTTCGCCAATTGTGCCTTTGCCTCATCAATAGAGCCAAAGAATATAGTTGAAGCGTGCGAAGATAGTGCTTGGATCCTTGCCATGGAGGAGGAACTCATTCAATTCGAGAGGAATGTGGTATGGGAGCTTGTTCCTTTGCCATCGAAGAACCACACCGTCATAGGGACAAAGTGGATCTTCAAGAACAAAACCGACGAAAACCAAGTCGTCGTCCGGAACAAAGCTCGGTTAGTAGCTCAAGGCTATCTCCAAGAGGAAGGTATCGATTTTGAAGAATCCTTCGCTCCGGTAGCTAGATTAGACTCAATTAGACTATTATTGTCTTTTGCATGCCATAAAAATTTTAAATTATTTCAAATGGATGTTAAAAGTGCATTTTTAAATGGAGATGTCGTTGAGGAAGTTTATGTTTCTCAACCTCCGGGCTTCATAAATGAAAAATTTCCAAATCATGTTTTTAAACTAAAGAAAGCTCTTTATGGTTTGAGACAAGCTCCTCGAGCTTGGTATGATCGCCTAAAGAATTTTCTTTTGGATTTGAATTTTAAAATGGGCGAAGCCGATTCTACACTTTTTGTTAAGCATGCGAATAATGATATTTTATTAGTTCAAATTTATGTTGATGATATCATTTTCGGTGCTACTAACTTCACTCTTTGCGAAGAGTTTTCTAATGTTATGAAGGAACAATTTGAGATGAGCCACATGGGCGAACTCAAATATTTCTTAGGTCTCCAAATTCGCCAATTGCACGATGCCATCTTCATCCACCAAACGAAATACACGGTGGAGTTGCTAAAGCGATTTGGAATGGAGAATGCCTCCGGGAAAAAGACTCCAATGAGCACTACAACGCATCTTGATAAAGATACGGGCGGAAAAGATGTAGACATTCGTCTATATCGAGGTATGATAGGTAGTTTACTTTATCTTACCGCAAGTAGGCCCGATATAATGTTTGCCGTTTGTATTTGTGCTCGTTATCAGTCTCAACCTAAGGATTCTCACTTAATAGCGGTTAAACGTATTTTTCGCTATCTAAGTTACACTTTAGATTTTGGATTACTTTATCCGAAATCTAGCACATATGAGTTAGTCTCATATAGTGACGCTGATTATGCGGGATGCAAATCCGACAGGAAGAGTACTAGTGGCACTTGCCATTTTCTAGGAAATTCCCTTGTCTCTTGGTTTTCCAAGAAGCAAAATTCGGTATCACTTTCAACCACCGAGGCGGAATATATTGCCGCCGGTGCTGCTTGTGCCCAGGTTCTTTGGATGAGACACACACTGAAGGATTTTGGTATTCATTGTGATACTATCCCTATCATGGTGGATAACCAAAGTGCTATTTGTCTTTCAAAGAATCCGGTGCACCATTCCCGATCAAAACACATAGATGTCCGAGACCATTTTTTAGATGATCATGTTGCTAAAAAGGACATCATATTAGTGTACGTTGAAACCCAAAAGCAAATCGCCGATATTTTCACGAAACCCCTAAAGGAGGACTCCTTTGTGCGGTTGCGTCGAGAATTGGGGATTATGGGTGAATCCGAGATATAGGATTCATATTTCATTCAATTGTCTTGCATGCTATTATATTTCGCGATATTTCGTTCATGCTAGACTTATTGAATTTTTAGGGATTTTATGTGATATGTTTGAATTTTTGCTCGAATTCTTATTTCAATATCGTATTTGAGATTTCGACGTTTTATGGGGTAGTTTAGATGACTTATGAGAGGGTTAAGATGTTTCATCCAAGTGTTTTATGAAGAGAACTCATTTATCAACTTTTGGACTCTTCTAGTCGGTTTCAGTTCATCAGCCAACCGACTAGATGCTCATCTAGTCGGTCAGCTAGTGAACTCAGACCGACTAGTTCAAGCTGTGAACTTTCCCTTGTCATTGACTTCTTTTAGTCGGTCACAGTTCTCTTACCGACCGACTAGATTGAAAACTAGTCGGTCAGTGATTATACTGTGATAGACTAACTCTAGCCCTAGAATTTTCTGTTTGCCTCTGTTTCGACTTAGTCGGTTTAAGCTCACTGACCGACCGACTAGATCGTAATCTAGTCGGTCAGTGCTTGAACTGTGACCGACTAAGTGCTCTAGGGCAATCGTGTCTTTTCGCATTCTCGACCGACTTAATCTCATTCTATCCGACTATTTCTCATTTTAGTCGGTCTTCTTCGTTCTCCAGCTCGAAAAACCCCCTAAACCCGATCGAGACCCTTCGTCTTCCGTCGATCTCCGGCGCCGTTTCCGACCATCCGCCACTGCCGATCACCCTCCCCTAGGTATATCTCCTCCTCCTAGGTCGTTTTCCTTCTAGGGTTTAATCTTGGCCGATTTCATCCTATAGGGTTCTAGGGTTTCGGATTCTCTCTTTGTGCTTGATTGTTTTCAGTTTTAGGTTTGAGTTAGGTTGCTTGATCTTATCCCGTCGCTTGATTGTACTCGTTGTGCCGCGATCATGGCACGAACGAGAATCCCGATTACCTCTTCTGGGGCATCCCCCATGACCGTAGAGGCCGCGACCGCTTCGACCCCTCCTAAGCGTAGGGCCAAGACCACTCGACCCCCCTCTTCGTCTTCAACACCGTTGAAGAGGAAGAGGACGTCCAAGCCTAAACCTACCGGCCAATCTTCCAAGCCTAAACCTAAACCCAAAAAGTTCCGTGCACCCACTCCTCCCGGTGAGCGTTCAGATAGTGATTCCGAGGATGATTCCGATGAAGAATACACTCCTGAACATCCCGAGAAGGCACCTACTCCACCCCCTCCTCCACCTCCTCCTAAGCCCCGTAAGGCTAAGGGTAAAGGTCCAATGCCAGTGGGCGGTGTAGATATATCGTTGTGCTGCGACGACCCTCAGTGTCTAGCAGCGTACAACTGTATAGAGCACTGCCCACTGCTGTTGGAGCATTACGTTCAGTTTTCTGATTTTCTTGGCCTTGCGGATCTTCTCTCCTATAGTGGCCTATTGGACTACCTTCGATTTGACTCTAAGGCAAACCCTAGACCCTATCCTCGCCTAGTCAAATTATTCCTTGCCAATCGTGTCCGGGGTCAGTACGGTGAGACTCACTCCATTGAGACTTCTGTTTTGGGGACTCCGATAGTCCTCACGGCAGAAATCTTGGGGGAGTTGATAGGTTGCTCGTCGTGTGGCCTCCTCCCATCTGACATCTCTGTTGATGATATCTCCTCCCTCGATCAGCGGACCCTAGGCAAAAGCTTCCAGGTTATCCCCCCTGCATTCATAGGAGTCCCTTCCAAATCATTCAAGCCGAATGCTTGGGTGATTAACCTGATCTTGAAATCCTGTCTTCTTCCCAAGTATGGATCTTCTTCACTTCCATCTCAGCCGTTTCTGAAATTGATTTACGCTCTTTTTATGGGTAGCGAGATTAATTGGGCTCGCATTATACTCGTTAAGATGGATTCTTTCGAGTGTATTCACAAGACCACTAAATCTGCGCATATCCCATATCCTTGTCTCCTGACCTTGGTTTTCCGTCGATTCGGTGTTCCTTTGCCTCCTGATGACGAGCGTCCCCTTGGTCCTCCTCTGAACGCGACGGCCGTCAAGAAATCTCTTGCGGCACTCTGTCACGTGCAGCGGTCGACACCTTCTGCATCCCAGGCTACCCCTTCAGCTGCTTCAGTCCCTCCTCATTCAGCCTCTCTTGATAATGTCGTTCGGTTACTTCGTCGGCACGAGTCTCGTTTGGCTCGTACCGAGGAGGTAGTTTGCCGTATGGCTCGTATGATGGGCATTGACCTTCCTACTTCCGTTTCTGACGATGAGGAGATGGACGATGAGGATATTGATGAGCTTGTCACCTCCTTGGATCGTGGCGATGAGGCCACTGCTGCTGCTGCTACCACATCTGCTCCTGATGCTGGCACCTCTTCCGGTGCTCCTGAGACTTCTGCACCAGTGGATCAGACTTCTGATGCTGCTGCTGCTCCTACTGACGACCCTGCTCCTGTTTTGCCTGCTGATGTTTCTGTTGAGACCCCAGCCGTTGAGCCAGTCGTCGATGTCTCCACCCCTGCCCCGACGATCCCTTCTGTTCACACACCTCTCCTCCCTGCAGAGCCTGAGTCCACTCCCTCGACTGGACCCCCAGAGACTGCAGATCCTGCCACTTCCTCGTGATCGTCTGTTTCGAGGCCTCTCCTATGATCTTTGGATGATGCATCTTATTGAGAGTGTTTTTGGGTTAGGATGGAGTGTTGGGGTGTTTTGATGTATTTTGGGTTTTCTGGATATCTGTGTTGTATTTTGATGTACTTTGGATGTTGATGATGGTTTGATGATGTATGCTGTATTTTCTTTTTGATGTTGATATAGATGGTATGTTGCACTTGATATGATAGAGTCGATGTGTTTTTGGATGTACTCATTGTATTCATATATATATACATCTATGTTCTCTTTGTTTTACTTCATCGTGCACATTTTATATTCATTCAATGCCTTTGTCATGTGAATTCGTCGCTCGTCGCTTAAAAAGTTGGTTAAATAGATTATATTTCTATAATTGTATAGAATTGTTTTCCATGCACAAATTTAACCAAGAATATTGAATATTGGAGAGTATGTTTCTTTATTCAATAAATGAATTAATATTTGGTATTTTTGATGATTTTAATTTTCGCTTTTTGATAATGGACAATTTGGCACACCTTGATTTGATTTCATAACTTTTCCATTGGTGTCATTTACGTCCATCGTCATTATATATGCATCCCGATGTTGGATTTTCCATTTCCAAGTTGTTGTCGTTGTATGCCCCCCATTTTTGGGATAATGCCAAAGGGGGAGAGATAATGATAATAAATAGGGCAAATGAAAATTTAACTCAATTTCCAAGAATCTAATTTGATGTGTTAGATTCAGGGGGAGTTAAGATATATATAAGGATTTTCAAAATCCGATATTTCAAAAATCGATTCTCGTTATATATCTTACTCGTCTGATTGATGTAATTTATATATATTCATTTTGGAATTAACGTGTCATCAATGCAGGGGGAGTAAATATTTTACATTTGAATCATTATTTTTGATTATTATTTATGTTGGTTTGTCATCACCAAAAAGGGGGAGAATGTTGAATATTGGTCTCCCCGGATTTGGTTTTGGATGATGAACAAACATAAATAATTCATGAACTAACAATTTGTGAGCGCAGTATTGGAGATCGTCGCCAAATTCACGAGAACAATCAAAGCGACATCTCAAGACTTCTCAAAGCTCGTATTCATTGCCTAAAGCTTCGTTGAAGCTCTTGGACCGTTTTGGAAGTCATGAAGAATTGATCGAAGCTCTCGAAGACCGTTCATTAAGGTTTTATTTATAGTCTTTTAGCTTCGATCTATAGAATGTTAAGGCTTGAGTATATCTTACGATTCTATCTTCATATCGCTCATATCGTAGCTCTAGGATCTTAGTACAAGTCCATTCTAACTTCCTCGAAGCATCGCGCTTCGATTCGGACTTGTTTGTGCAAGTTAGTTGGTACAAGAAGAAGTACTGACCGACTAGATGGTGATCTAGTCGGCCAGCAATGCTTCTTGGACCGACTAGTTTGTGTTAATCTTTTCTTGTTCAGTACTGTTTACAGTTAGTCGGTCTACGTTGACTCACCGACCGACTAGTTTGTGAACTAGTCGGTCAGTGATGCTTCTTTGACCGACTAGTTGTGATTTACTGTACATGCCAAATTTCTCCTAAGCTACTGTTTATCACTAGTCGGTCTAAGAACGTTTGGTGACCGACTAGTTGATAATCTAGTCGGTCAAAATTTGTTCTTGGACCGACTAAATCAATTTGTATTCAGCCTATTTGTTTTTGCCTCTTAGTCGGTCTACGTTCACTGACTGACCGACTAGTTGTGAAACTAGTCGGTCAGAAAGTCTTCTTGGACCGACTAGATTTCTAGGTCTGAAATTCAATCACTTCTCAGTTCTTCACTTAGTCGGTCCATGTTGTTTGACTGACCGACTAGTTAATGAACTAGTCGGTCAGTGGTTGTTCTTTGACCGACTAGTTGCCTCAGATTTCTATCCGTTGGGACTTGACCTAACTTGTTTTTATGGGACCCTATAAATACGAACCTAGGTCATTTCTCTCTAGGTTAGAGCTGCCATTAAGAGATTCATTGAGATAGAAAGAGATAGCCATTCTCACTCATTTCCAAAGCTCTCTTCCTCACAAGAAATCCATTCTCTCACTTTCTAGATCTAGAATCCATCTTGAGAGAAGTTTGTTCTTGGTGAGCCCTTCAAGCTCTAGCTTGATTCAAGTCTCCAAATCACTCCTAGGCACCCATTGCTGGTCATTTCTTTGGTGCTAGGTCTTGGTGACTTCATCTTCCACAAATCACTCCTTGCACCTATTTGGTAAGAAAACTCAAGGTATAGGATTTTGTGGTAAGATTGTTTATTTCATTATAAACTTGATTATATTGCTTATTGATTCTCTCGGTTGTGAGAGAAGGTTGTGATCCCGGGTTGTGGGATTCACTATTGCCATTGCATGTATGATTTGATCTTGTGAAGGTTTTTCACAAGATATCATAGTGGAAATCTTGGGTTATGGTTTCTAACCTAAGTATCAGGAGGGGATCCGGGTGTGTCACGACCCGCTTCCCAAAAATGGAGGCGAGACGTGAAAAGGTCCGCACGGGAGTGGAGCTGTGAAGCCCCAAACCCGATAAGCGTCAATAAAATATAAGCAGGTCCATGTAACCACAACGGAATAACAATAATAACACAAGTATTGAGAGGCTGAAATAAAAATTCACATCTCATAATTTGTCCAACACCAACATAAGTCCAACATCCAGAAAAGCCACCAGGCTAAAAGAAAAGAGTCCAAGGCCCAGAACAAGGCCAACAAAAGCGACGACATAACAAAGTATAGGTGCTACGAACCGATAACAAAACGACTGTCTAACAAAAGTAAAACACAACGAAGACACTAGGACTGGTCCCAGTGTCCACGTACTCCCCGTCAAACACAAGCTCGGGCTCGGCGTCAGCAAACACCTCGTCCTCAACAAGGTACTCAGGCTCAGGATCTAACATGTGTCACCCAAAAGAGTAAAGGGGGCACATGTCAGCAAGTCTAAAAGACTTGGGCAAGGAAACTGAAAGTAAGGCAACTAGCAACCTAGCAGTTTAATATGCATGACATGGCAGTTACAACATGAGTGCACAATTAAAACATGGCAGGACAATTTGTACAAGAGAACAATTATCGGGACGAGACAAGACAAGACAAGACAAGAGTAGCCACGCTACTATCAATCTCAATCAATTCACTATTCACGTTGTAGGTGTTTACGCCCTTCGCTGAATGGTACAATATTCAGACCGATCGGCACTAAACACAAATCACATTTCACGGTTGTTTTGTAGATGTTTGCGCCCTTCGCTGAATGGTAAACATTCAGACCGATCGGCACTAAACACTACCCCACCCCAAAGAGTTTACGCCTTACAACTGCAGTTGTTGATCAAACAGACCCCCAGTTGCCTGGCCGCTTAACCCTTACCCCATCCCGCACTAAACAAGCCAGGGTCCCTGCACATGAGCCCAGCAAGTGAGCCAGGGTTGCCCCGCACGGGAGCTTGTTTCTTAGTTCACAATTCAATATATCGAGCGTTGGGGTTAGCAACTCATTATGCTCGCTTCTGGTCACGAGCCAGGAACGCAAGTATTGTAGCGATGCTACGCAATCACAGGATCACCAAAAGAATGCAATGACATGACATTTAATTTGCGTACCGTTAATGGAAAATAAACATGACATGACGATTGTGCAACATGCTAAATGTCGGAACTAGCTTCGTTGTCAAGCTAGTTCCCCAATTTGCGCCTAGGCGAGTATCATTTCGTCGCCTAGCCTCTTTTACGCCTACAACTAGCAAATGGCCTAAAACATGGCCTAAACCCTAAGTGTCAAGTTTCACTTGCCTAGCACTGGGGATGACGACCACTTCGTCACACGGATGCCAATCTACGGGGAAATCGCTGTTTTGGGGGAACAATCAACAAACAACATGAAATTTTATTAGGGTTTCATAAAAATATAAATAGGTTATGAAAACAACGGCAGATCGATTTCTTACCAAGAGGAGACGGAAGAAACACTCCGGGGAACCCTAGGATCAGATCTGGAAAAGATTGGAGAAGTTTGGGGAAACTAGGGTTTTGGGGGATTTGGGGATTTTGATGGATTTTGGTGAGATTTTAGGGAAGATGAGAGGTAGATAGAGTGAATGGATGGTTTGGATGATGGATTTAGGGCTTGGAATGAGGAAATGAAGCTTGGAGGAAGATGGGGGCTCAAGGGGGAAGATTTTAGGGTTTTGGGTCGTGTTGGAGAAGATGAAATCGTTTGGGTTGGGTTTAAATAGGTTGAGCTGGCGGCTGCCCAGAAATTAGGGTTTTAACACTGGTTAGTCGGTCAAAGAGCAACCACTGACCGACTAGTTTGGAAACTAGTCGGTCGGTCGACCAACGCAGACCGACTAAGTGCAAACAGTAACTCCTGAACGAAAATAGGATTCTAGGTTAGTCGGTCCATGAACAAATACTGACCGACTAGTTTAGCATCTAGTCGGTCGATGAACGTTCTTAGACCGACTAAGAGTAAACAGTAACTCAACTAAAATTAAGATGATGTGTTAGTCGGTTAAAGAAGCATTGCTAACCGACTAGTTTGCAACCTAGTCGGTCAACCAACATTCTTAGACCGACTAACGATAAACAGTAACTCCTGGGAAATTTAGAAAGCTAACTAGTCGGTCCAAGAAGGATTGCCGACCGACTGGATCGTCATCTAGTCGGTCGGTGGCCCTTCTTACACCGGCTAATGAGCACCAAAAGTTCCGATACGGAGCGCGGGGCCCCGGGATCGATTCCTAAGACTCCTAGGCTTGATCTAATAGTTAGATACGACCGTTATGAAGCCCGTCACGAATGACATACTTCGAAATCGACGATCCTAAGGAAGAAACGAGAAAATACGACGAATCGATCGAAAATGAAAGCTACGGAGACGAAAAACACACATGGGGAGAAAATCCACCAAAACATATATTATATTATATTAAATCCATATACATGAAAAGCAGTCGTTACATCCTCCCTAACTTAAGAAAAATTCCGTCCTCGGAATTTCCAAATACTCACGAGTCCGGAAACAAAAGTGGGAAACGCTCTCGCATCTCATCCTCATTTTCCCAAGTAGACTCTCCAGGTGAACCGTGTCGCCACATCACCCTCACAAGATTGACCATCTTGTTCCGAAGTGATTTCTGACGCCTGTCCAGAATCTGCACTGGATGCTGGTCATACGTCATATCGGGGCGAACGGTAATCTCCGAAAAATCCACCGCATGAGACGGATCGCTAATGTATCGACGAAGCTGCGACACATGGAAAACATTGTGAACTCCTTCCAAAGATGGCGGCAAGGCCAAGCGATAAGCTACCTCGCCAACCCTCTCCAAAATGTCAAACGGTCCAATGTATCGCGGGCTCAACTTTCCACGCTTCCCGAAACGAATCACACCACGATTCGGGGAAATCTTCAGAAACACATGGTCGCCGGGCTGAAACTCCAAAGGACGACGTTTAGCATCCGCCCAATGCTTGAAACGGTCCTGAGCAATCCTCAACCTCTCCCGAACATTCCTGACGATATCCACGGCCTCAACGATCATCTCAGGTCCCAACAACTCCCGATCACCAACGTCATCCCAACTCAATGGCGATCGACATTTCCTCCCATAAAGAGCGGCGAAAGGCGCCATGCCAATACTCGCCTGGAAGCTGTTGTTGTAAGAGAACTCCACCAGATGTAGATGGTCCTCCCACGAACCCTTGAAATCCAACATGCACGCCCTCAGCATGTCTTCCAAAATCTGAATCGTCCTCTCGGACTGGCCATCCGTCTGTGGATGGTACGCCGTGCTGAAACTCAGACGCGTACCCAAGCTCTTCTGCAAACTCTGCCAAAACTGAGATGTGAACCTCGTGTCTCTGTCAGACACGATACTCACGGGGACTCCATGAAGTCGCACAACCTCCTGCACGATTCACGTTACATCACTATCCAACTAGGAAAAGGAAATAAAACGGAGAGCAAAAGAATTTTACCTCCATATATCTCCTCGCTAGCGCCTCAGTGGGCTGTCCCACTCGGAACGGAATAAAGTGCGCAGATTTGGTCAATCGATCTACGATCACCCAAATCGCGTCATTCTGCTTCGGACTCCGAGGTAGTCCAGTCACGAAATCCATAGTGATGTGTTGCCATTTCCACTCCGGAATCAGAAGCGGTTGTAGCAACCCGGCCGTACGCTGATGCTCCGCCTTCACTTGCTAGCAAACCAAGCACTTGGCTACACTCCGAGCCACACTCCTCTTCATACCATGCCACCAATAATTCAGACGAAGATCCTGGTACATCTTGGTGCCACCAGGATGCACAGAATACGGCGAACTGTGTGCCTCCACCATCAGCTCCTCTCTAATATCTCCAGCTGGCACACACAACATGGCTCCAAACCTCAGCGAGCCATCCTCATGAATCAAAAAGTCAGTCCGCAGACCGGCTTCCACCTGCTCCCGACTCTTCACCAGCTTCGGATCCTCAGCCTGGCCAGCCTTAATCCGATCCACGATCGTCGACTGTACCTGCATGTACATCAACGAAGAAGCCTCTCCAGGAAGAACAATATCCACACCAGACTCACAAAAATCCTGCTGCAATCTCCACTGCGAGGTCAAAATCATCACCGCCGGAAGCCTACTCAAAGCATCCGGAACCACATTCACCTTGCCAGGGTGAAACTGCAAATCAATATCATAATCCGCCATAAGCTCCAACCATCGACGCTGTCGCATGTTAAGCTCCTTCTGAGTGAAAATATACTTCAAGCTTTTGTGATCGGTGAAAATCTTCACTTTCTCACTCAGCAAGAAGTGCCTCCAAATCTTAAGAGCAAACACAACGGCAGCCAACTCCAAATCATGTGTCGGGTAATTCTTCTCATGAACCTTAAGCTGACGAGACGCATATGCCACAACATGCCCGTGCTGATGCAACACACAACCGAGACCCTTGCCAGAAGCATCGCAAAAGATCTCAAATCCACCGCTGCGATCAGGCACAACGAGAATAGGGGCAGTCGTCAACCTCTCCTTCAGAATACCAAAAGCACTCTCACAATCACCCGACCAACCAAAAGCAACATCCTTCCGCGTCAACCTGGTCATCGGCTCAGCAATACGAGAAAAGTCCTTAATGAATCGCCGATAATAACCAGCAAGTCCAAGGAAACTCCGAATCTCAGACGCAGACGACGGAACAGGCCACTCCCTGATGGCCCGAACCTTCTCGGGATCCACTGAAATACCATCTCCAGTCACCACATGCCCGAGAAAAGCAACTCGATCCAGCCAAAACTCGCACTTCGAAAACTTAGCATACAAACGATGCTTCCTCAAAATCTCCAACACCGTCCTTAAGTGCGAGGCATGCTCTTCCTCCGACTTCGAATAGATCAGAATGTCGTCAATAAAGATAACGACAAACTTATCCAAAAAGTCGTAGAAAATCAGGTTCATCAGATTCATGAAAACCGCGGGCGCGTTAGTTACGCCAAAAGGCATAACCACGAACTCATAGTGTCCATACTTCGTCCCGAACGCTGTCTTCGGAACATCTCCCTTCTTCACCTTCAACTGATGGTAACCACTCCTCAAATCCAATTTAGAAAACACCCTCAAACCTCCAAGCTGATCAAAAATATCATTGACCGGCGCCCCGCTTGCGGCGCGGCGGCGCGGTGTCGTTTACCGCAAGTTTCACGGTTAGTGTAGGGTGCGGGAATATCGAACTCAGGGAGGCGAGGTTGTGCTTGGGTCAGGTAGGACCTAAATCACCCCGAGGGGCGAGCTAGCCTGAATCGGTGGTTGGTTGTCACGAAAGAAAATAAAAGCGTATGAACGAAAAGAAAGTAAACCCGGGACTTTGGTTTCCAACCCGACGAGAGACTCTCGCCGATACGGCCTACGGGTATGGATAGCGATCGGGATTAGGGTCTAATGGTGAGACGTTGCCTCTGAAAGTGGTACCGGGTCCCATGGGCCCGATATTCCGGTCGGTGCCCAGGATGATACACCGGACTTCCCGGATTCGATCAGTGGGCACTCCCGTGTCCATTAACACTGATCGATCCCGGGAGCACTAAGTCCGCAATGATATCTCCCAACGTCTCATCCTGCCGCTCTCGCGTGCTAGGATTTGGCGTCTACGCTAAAGGCGTGAGCTATGGCTAGGGAGTCAACCGCCAAGTTTATTCCCCCTTGGCCCGACGGTCAAAGGCGGTCTTTTTCCCGCCGATGACAATGAAACGCCCCGCGTAACCGTTAGATTCCTACTCCCTATCGATTTCCTAACCCTATGGACGCATCGGGAAGAGCCCCCGAAGGGGTTTCCACCAAAATCCCATATTTGGGAACTACTCACAAAAATTCATGAAAAAGCAATCTAAATGAAATTTAACCGTTGGAATCATAATCGGACAATTGCAATGCAGAAGTAATAGAGTAATAAAGACAATACTAAAATTTTAGAAAGATCTGAAAACATACAAAAGAGTAACAATTACAGCCGTCACAAGGAAATAAAACAGTAGAAAAACAGCAACTTTCGTTTCTGGAACCCTATGGGTTCTATATATATGCCGTCGCATCAACCGATCGGTTGACAAGTCAACCGATCGGTTGATCCGTTACAAATAAATATCAGAAACCGGCGAGTTTTCACCCGATCACATGAACCGATCGGGTGAGTTCTTGAGCGACCGGTTGGATCTTGGAGCGGTCGGGTGAATCGGCCGGTTCGACGTCCGTGTCTTCAGCTCATCTTTCTCAGCTACAGATGAACCGATCGGGTGAGAGTCACCCGATCGGTTGGCGCTTTGCTTCGAGAAAACAGAGAATAGCCCCCGCTGAACCGGTCTGTGAACCGGTCGGGTGACTTCGTTGTGAGCTGCGGCAGAGACCGATTGGTGCACGCGTGCATCACCCGATCGGTTGGAGATGACCAACCGACCGGGTGAGGGGCTGAAAGATGAATACTTCGCCGTTTGACCCCCTGGATCACGCGTGACTTCTCCCGTTGCTCCGGGGACTTGGGATATCATCGTAAAACGTCCCCTACACGGTCAATCTCCTGCAAACATGGGCAAACAAAGAAAAGTGAAGGAAAACGAGAAAATACGAGAAAACGAATAAAAGACGGCGGAAAAACACGGGGAAACACGGAAGAAAACGTGCGCAAATATATGAAATATAAACGCACGTCAAAATCCCCCAAGCTGAACTCTTCCTCGTCCTCGAGGAAGACGAATGAGAGTGTGAGCTCGAAGGGAGAAAATAGAGAGAAGGAGAGAAAAAGAGAATTCTATATCCTAGATCGCCCGTAAGGGCCAAAAAAATCAAACACGCCACACGAAGCAAGCGTACGACAAAACACAACACTAAACCAAGGAATGTGAGTCCAAACAAGTGTCGTGGGCCCACGCGGTGAAGCGCGAGTGAGTGTGGTCGTGTGTTAGCAGACGGTGTCACTATCTACATTGTGCAATAAAGCTCGATATACACAAATCCAGGAAACGACCCAAATATCGATTCAAATTGAATTAAGCGGTGAATATATGGTTCAAGCATGCATGAGAATAGAGAGAGAATCGAAACATATCATGCGTCATGGACTCCACAACTAGGGTTAAGGAAATCACCACACTATAGCCTAGATAATAGCTAAAAAGTTCCTAAGCCAAGTGTTTTCGAAAACGATGGGGGTTGAGATGATGTGGAGTAGATCACTCGGTGCAAATTCTCGCCTTCCCTTTATTCTCGATAGGTAGGAAAATATTCACACTGGAATTTTTTTTTGGGTTTTGGGTATTTGTATTTTTTTTGGATTTTTGGATATACATATTTTTTTTTCTCTTTTCCCTTTTTTTTGGGTTTTTCTTTTCTCTCTTTTTTTGGATTTTTGGATATTGGGATATTTACATGTGTACTCTCCCAAGTGGGAGAACGGTACACGACGAGGGGATTTGCACCAAGTAAAACAAAAAAAGAAATCGGAATCTAAACACTTGGGCAAAGGAAACTATTCTCTCTCATTGGAGCATAGGCTAAATGGGTTATCCTAGTCCTTAGTTGTGGAATCCCGACACATGCGAAATGAAGTACACGATATATATATAGCATGCAGAAGCAGACAGGGAAAATAAATTTTGCATATTCAAATCGAAGCATGATAATCTAGGGGTCATCCATGGGTAGGTATATAAAACAACATCACAAAGCAGAAGCACACTATAAGCTAGATACGACACACGACTCACATAAAAGCAAAGTGGACCCACGAAGCGTGAAATGCAAGAGGACTCAATAACCTAGGGTTAGTGAGTGTGATTATCGATGCCATGCTAGGTGTGTGTGATTTTGTGGCAATTCATCATATGGGGTCATCTCTAGGAGAGAGAGAGAGAGAGAACAAAAGATGAGAAGAAAAAGAAAAACACGATGGAAAACGACTCAAAAACGAAGAAAACGACACAAATGACGCACGAAGTGCGACTCCCCCAAGCTGAAACTTGCATTGTCCTCAGTGCAATAGTAGTGAATACGGGAGGGCAATGAAAATGGGGGGAAGTTACGCACCGACACAAAAAATGAAAAACACGAAAAACACATGAGCGAAACTAAAAAATAAAGAAAAAGAAACACTCAAATAAAAGGTATAAAACACGACAAAAGAACACCTAGACACAAACACACAACAACGACACACGAAAATATGCACACAAATCGATTTCCCCCAAGCTGAACATGACAATGCTAGCAAAATGATATGATCAATGTGATGCAGAAATATGCTAGGGGAAAATCGGAAAAGAAAGAAATCAGAATGCAGGGGAGATAGTCTGCTCGTTCTCCTCTGAAGAGGATGTGGGGTGAAATGATAGAAGGGCACGACATGAAGGGTTATTAAGATGCAAAAGCAAATCCTAGATACGCTCCCCTTGCTAATGAGAGGAGACGAGATTATTCAAATCTAAACTAGAAAGCGGTAAATTTTTACACTACTGGATTTAGATACACCTGAGCATAGGCGGATCCAAGATCTGGAGTGGGGCAGGTAGCTGCTCTAACTGCTCCTTCTGTGGCTCCGCCAGAAGCGCTATGCCACGTGTGCCAATGGACCCAAGCAATGCACCTCCAAGCATCCCTCGTAGGTGTCCACCTGCGACCTTCAAAGGACGAGGTGCATTAGTCCATGGCAAAAAATCTTTCCCCAAAATAAAAGTATCCCAGAGATAATCGTCAAAATAAGATTGAAAAATAGTGAAAGTGTGACGAATACTCCCTGAGAATGGGTCGCTATCCTCTATACTAGCGACGACCAAATCCTCGCTCTCCATGGGAAGTGGCTCTCCAGGTGGTGACACACCGCAGCATACCTCAGGGGAAGTAGATCTTGTGTCCTGCGAGAGATATGGTATGTCAAATATATACGAGTCTAAAGAAATAGGAAGTGAAAAGCGAGACTCAAAAGTGGAGTGAGAGTGAGCATGAAAATCTCCCTGAATAGGGGAAATATGCTCAAGTAGATGCTCAGCCGCAGAAGAAGTGGAGAGCGACGGTAAAGGTAGATGTGACTCGGGCTCTATAGAGTGGACCATCGTATCCAAGCCCTCATGCACATCCTCCTCGACGATATGCTCATGCTCCACCATCTTCCCGATGTCCTGAATGACATCCTCATGGTTGACCACCGACCAAGGAGGAAGCTGTGACAGAGATGGCTGTGGAGGTGGATGTGGAGCGGACCACTCGTATGTGGTCGTGGTGTCGTCGTCCTCACGCACATCCTCCTCGCCAGTATGCATAATCTCTGTAAACTCCTCAGTGCTCTCATAGGACTCATGTGGGGTATCCAAATCAAGACAAGAAATCTCTCCCACAGATCCTAGATAAATCTCCCCATCCTCACTATCATCATCAAAAAATGCTTCGTCATCCAAGTGGTAGTGATGAAAAAATGGGGTATCGACATGAGATGTGTCTATGGTGGCCGATGGCATGGTGGTCTCGACCATGGAAATGGGTATATCCTCTCCTTCATCCCCTCTCTTTGGCGTAGTCTCGGTAATTGGTGACATCATGTTTTGTAAGAATTGGCCTTGATTAAACATGGCACCTTCAAGGAGAGATACGAGACTTGATTCTTCTTGTGGTGGTGGAGGGATATAAGGTTGAGGAAATCGATGGGAGGTGTTTAGGTTATGGTTGTGGGAAAATGTTTGGCCTTGGTGTGGAGGGAGGTTCTCAAGCATAAATGGGCAAACATAATACTCGTGCCCCGCCATCCCACAAGTCTCACAAACCACAACCGAGAAAGGATTGTATCCTCCCATCTGAGCATCGAAATTTGATCTCCACATGGTAATATCAAAGATACCTGGTCAACAAAAATAAGAAAACTAGAGAGGAGCGTCAATAGCACAAGAAAATAACGAAAAGATAATATAATGGTGGGGGAAAAATTTCTTGATTATTGAATATATTTTTTTTTTCAAAAAAAAAATTTTTTTTTATGCGTAGTCTAACGAACCCAAGCTAAGCTAATATCAAACCGAACGCCTCCCCGGCAACGGCGCCATAAACTTGACCGGCGCCCCGCTTGCGTCGCGGCGGCGCGGTGTCGTTTACCGCAAGTTTCACGGTTAGTGTAGGGTGCAGGAATATCGAACTCAGGGAGGCGAGGTTGTGCTTGGGTCAGGTAGGACCTAAATCACCCCGAGGGGCGAGCTAGCCCGAATCGGTGGTTGGTTGTCATGAAAGAAAATAAAAGCGTATGAACGAAAAGAAAGTAAACCCGGGACTTTGGTTTCCAACCTGACGAGAGACTCTCGCCGATACGGCCTACGGGTATGGATAGCGATCGGGATTAGGGTCTAATGGTGAGACGTTGCCTCTGAAAGTGGTACCGGCGTCCCATGGGCCCGATATTCCGGTCGGTGCCCAGGATGATACACCGGACTTCCCGGATTCGATCAGTGGGCACTCTCGTGTCCATTAACACTGATCGATCCCGGGAGCACTAAGTCCGCAACGATATCTCCCAACGTCTCATCATGCCGCTCCCGCGTGCTAGGATTTGGCGTCTACGCTAAAGGCGTGAGCTATGGCTAGGGAGTCAACCGCCAAGTTTATTCCCCCTTGGCCCGACGGTCAAAGGCGGTCTTTTTCCCGCCGATGACAATGAAACGCCCCGCGTAACCGTTAGATTCCTACTCCCTATCGATTTCCTAACCCTATGGACGCATCGGGAAGAGCCCCCGAAGGGGTTTCCACCAAAATCCCAGATTTGGGAACTACTCACAAAAATTCATGAAAAGAAATCTAAATGAAATTTAACCGTTGGAATCATAATCGGACAATTGCAATGCAGAAGTAATAGAGTAATAAAGACAATACTAAAATTTTAGAAAGATCTGAAAACTTACAAAAGAGTAACAATTACAGCCGTCACAAGGAAATAAAACAGTAGAAAAACAGCAACTTTCGTTTCTGGAACCCTAGGGGTTCTATATATAGGCCGTCGCATCAACCGATCGGTTGACAAGTCAACCGATCGGTTGATCCGTTACAAATAAATATCAGAAACCGGCGAGTTTTCACCCGATCACATGAACTGATCGGGTGAGTTCTTGAGCGACCGGTTGGATCTTGGAGCGGTCGAGTGAATCGGCCGGTTCGACGTCCGTGTCTTCAGCTCATCTTTCTCAGCTACAGATGAACCGATCGGGTGAGAGTCACCCGATCGGTTGGCGCTTTGCTTCGAGAAAACAGAGAATAGCCCCCGCTGAACCGGTCTGTGAACCGGTCAGGTGACTTCGTTGTGAGCTGCGGCAGAGACCGATTGGTGCACGCGTGCATCACCCGATCGGTTGGAGATGACCAACCGACCGGGTGAGGGGCTGAAAGATGAATACTTCGCCGTTTGACCCCCTGGATCACGCGTGACTTCTCCCGTTGCTCTGGGGACTTGGGATATCATCGTAAAACGTCCCCTACACGGTCAATCTCCTACAAACATGGGCAAACAAAGAAAAGTGAAGGAAAACGAGAAAATACGAGAAAACGAATAAAAGACGGCGGAAAAACACGGGGAAACACGGAAGAAAACGTGCGCAAATATATGAAATATAAACGCACGTCAATCATCGATGCGAGGCAACGGGTATTTATTCTTAATGGTCACCGCATTCAACTCCCGATAGTCCACGCACATGCGACGCGAACCATCCTTCTTCTTAACCAGCAACACCGGTGCTCCCCACGGAGACACGCTAGGATTAATATAACCCTTCTGCAAAAGCTCATCCAACTGCTTCCGCAACTCTTCCAACTCTGCAGGTGTCATACGATACGGCGCCTTCGAAATCGGCTGCGCACCGGGAACAAGATCGATAGAAAATTCCAAAGCTCGATCAGGCGGCAAACCAGACATCTCCTCGGGGAAGACGTCGCCAAAATCTCGCACCACAGCTGGCCACTCCAGCTCCATCTGCATAGCCACAGCCTCCACCGGCCTGGCCCGAAATCTGACAGGACCAAGCGAACTGCTACCACGACTGAACTCAAATATTGGATGTCCGGGAATCTTGAACACCACCTTCTTTCTCCTGCAGTCAATCGTAGCATAGAAGCTCGCAAGCCAGTCCATCCCAAGAACTGCATCATAGTTGATGATGTCGTGGACAATGAAATCAGCGAAAAGCTCATGTCCACAGACCACCAACGAGCAAGAATTGCAACCACGATGCACCGAGACCACACCATTCCCTGTAACGATATTCCAACTCTTTGGAAGAGGGGACGTCGACAAGGAATGCCTCTCCACGAAGCTCCGAGAAATAATGCACATCGATGCACCAGAGTCAAAGAGGACTCGTGCAGGAAATGTGCACACCAAAATCACACCTAACAAACAATCAACAATCAAACCCTAGTCTAGCAAACAACCATGTTCAAGCAAACAACACAATCTAACAATCAAAACCAGCTAGGAAAGTAACAGCTAGATTGAGGATTACCTGCGATAACCTCATCCACAGCCTCGCTCTCCGCAGCGGTCATCAGAAAAGCATGCCTCCTCGGTGGAACAGCCTGCTGAAAAGCCTGTCTCTGCGGAACAAGAGCTGCTCCACGACCAGCAGGAACAGACGCTCGCTGCTGCAACGGCTGAGCTGCAACAGGTGCCCTCCGCAGTGGACCCGCATGCCAACAATCCTTCGCGACATGGGAAGCATCACCGCAAACCAAACACTGGCCCAGAAACTTCCGACACTGATCCTTGATATGGCCAGGCTTGCCGCAGAAATGGCAAGACTTCAAAATAGGCCCTCCTGGCCTCTTAAACTGAGCGGACTGATTAGGCCTGAATCCAGGTCTAACCACAGCTCTCGCCTGCTCCATAGGCCTCTTCCCAGCACCAACAACAGACCCCCTCCTCTGGTTCACGAGCAGCTCCTGCCTCTTAGCTGCTACTAGAACCTTCTGATAAGACTCCCGGTCAGAAGAGGTCACAAAACTCTGGAGCTCCGAAGCAAGCCCCTGCAGGAACCTCTGAGCCTTCTCCTCAGCGTCCTGCACCATCTTTGGTGCAAACCGACTCAGCCTCATGAACTCTTGGTGATACATGTCCACCGACGAGTTCCCTTGCTTCAAGTCGATAAAACGCTGCAGCATCTCCTCCCTGGCAGCCTTCGGGAAGAACTCACCATCAAATCTAGCCTTGAAGGTAGCCCAAGCTATCGGCTCCACCAACATCTTCTCTTCCGCATCCCACCAATTTCGAGCATTATCCTTGAGTTACCTCTTCGCCAAATCAACCCATCCAGCCGGGGTGATCTTGGCCATCTTTAGATTGTCCTCGATGTTCTGAATCCACTCATCGGCAGCCAGAGGACCCTCAGAACCATCATAATACGCGGGACCCAGCTCCCGAAATTGCTTCGCTCCTGGCTCAGAGCGAGGGGCATCCGGAAGAGCCCGGGCAGCTCGAGCAAGTGGAGCATTCTGGACTTGCAAAAGCACGCCCTGCTGCACTTGCATCATCTGGAGCATCATCCGCATCATCTCACCGCTAGTGGGTTCCCGCTCAGGCTCCTCATCATGAGGGACCGCGCCACTACCCCCACCACGGGTGAAACGTCTTCCTGCCATCTAGTGACACAGAAAACGAATCAGATTAGACTCATAGCTTATGACATCGGACGTCGAACTTAATTTATTGGACATTCTAATATTATTATCGCTATTCCAAAAATCGCAGTTACAGAAGGACCTGCATGGGCCACCACTAAAACCTGTCACGACCCGCTTCCCTAAAATGGAGGCGAGACGTGAAAAGGTCCGCACGGGAGTGGAGCTGTGAAGCCCCAAACCCGATAAGCGTCAATAAAATATAAGCAGGTCCCTGTAACCACAACGGAATAACAATAATAACACAAGTATTGAGAGGCTGAAATAAAAATTCACATCTCATAATTTGTCCAACACCAACATAAGTCCAACATCCAGAAAAGCCACCAGGCTAAAAGAAAAGAGTCCAAGGCCCAGAACAAGGCCAACAAAAGCGACGACATAACAAAGTATAGGTGCTACGCACCGATAACAAAACGACTGTCTAACAAAAGTAAAACACAACGAAGACACTAGGACTGGTCCCCAGTGTCCACGTACTCCCCGTCAAACACAAGCTCGGGCTCGGCGTCAGCAAACACCTCGTCCTCAACAAGGTACTCAGGCTCAGGATCTAACATGTGTCACCCAAAAGAGTAAAGGGGGCACATGTCAGCAAGTCTAAAAGACTTGGGCAAGGAAACTGAAAGTAAGGCAACTAGCAACCTAGCAGTTTAATATGCATGACATGGCAGTTACAACATGAGTGCACAATTAAAACATGGCAGGACAATTTGTACAAGAGAACAATTATCGGGACGAGACAAGACAAGACAAGACAAGAGTAGCCACGCTACTATCAATCTCAATCAATTCACTATTCACATTATAGGTGTTTACGCCCTTCCTTGAATGGTACAACATTCAGACCGATCGGCACTAAACACAAATCACATTTCACGGTTGTTTTGTAGATGTTTGCGCCCTTCGCTGAATGGTAAACATTCAGACCGATCGGCACTAAACACTACCCCACCCCAAAGAGTTTACGCCTTACAACTGCAGTTGTTGATCAAACAGACCCCCAGTTGCCTGGCCGCTTAACCCTTACCCCATCCCGCACTAAACAAGCCAGGGTCCCTGCACATGAGCCCAGCAAGTGAGCCAGGGTTGCCCCGCATGGGAGCTTGTTTCTTAGTTTACAATTCAATATATCGAGCGTTGGGGTTAGCAACTCATTATGCTCGCTTCTGGTCACGAGCCAGGAACGCAAGTATTGTAGCGATGCTACGTAATCACGGGATCACCAAAAGAATGCAATGACATGACATTTAATTTGCGTACCGTTAATGGAAAATAAACATGACATGGCAATTGTGCAACATGCTAAATGTCGGAACTAGCTTCGTTGTCAAGCTAGTTCCCCAATTTGCGCCTAGGCGAGTATCATTTCGTCGCCTAGCCTCTTTTACGCCTACAACTAGCAAATGGCCTAAAACATGGCCTAAACCCTAAGTGTCAAGTTTCACTTGCCTAGCACCGGGGATGACGACCACTTCGTCACACGGATGCCAATCTACGGGGAAATCGCTGTTTTGGGGGAACAATCAACAAACAACATGAAATTTTATTA